>VUYV01000160.1:1122313-1231729 GCA_008711295.1 Anarhynchus alexandrinus
ATTTATAACTATATTTTTCTATTTTATAGATAAAAATGTATTTTACATATTAAAAATTTACATTTTTATGCATTTTGGTTGAGCCTTTTCAGTCACAGCAGCATGCAAGTAAAACCTAAAAGCATTTTATTTATTCTGAGTTTCTTCTGTGAGTGCTGCTTGTTACAGAATCTCCATTCTTCGAGGATTTCTGTAACAAGTGTCAGCAGTTGGCACTACATGGGGTTGTTTTTTTGCATGGGTAAATTTTATTGATCAAAGGGCTCGTTTTAAACTGGACAGAAGCAGAGTCTGATGTGCTATGTGGATGTGTTGCTGTTGCCAAATTTTCACCGGTTTCAGGTTTGCAGAATTTGAAAAATTTTTGGTCTTCATGTGTCACTATGTTAGTAGTGTGCTTTTTGAAGACAGACCCAAAACATAGCAAGCTTACAAATGTTCATTACAGTTTGTTTAAGCCCTGCAGATGAACTCAGTGCTGTTTATTTTGTATGAAACATTAATTTTGCTAGGATGGTTACACTGTAATTTGAACAACTTCAATGTCATCTTCACAGTACTCAAAATTTAAAGAGCACATGGATAGAAATTTATATGCTTACATGTGGTAAACTTGAAAACATTGCATTAAGGAATCCACTGAAATGAATGTATAATATCTTTTGCATGTGTGTTTTGTTTTTTGTTGGGGTGTTTTTTTTTTTTTACAGTGAAGATCAATTTTTTATCAGTCATGACAAAGCTGTACCTTTGCTGATGGACAGAGATATTTTTTTATTTTTATTTTTTAACAAACGTGGCATGATTTGGATGGCTGATTTGACTCTGTGTGTGTCTATATCACCTGTTGCCTGTAGCACCATTAATCTGAGACTGGAAGAAAAATGATGGTGACAGAAAAGTGATGGCTTTGAAGTAGGCCTAATTATATTTAGCTTTGGATGGGATAGTCCAGCTCAACATCAGTGTTGTGAGGGGCTGGAAAAACTGGCAGTATCTAATCTCACTTGTGTAGTATTTTACTTTTGCATTTTAAACTAAACTTTAAAAAACAACAACAAAACCCCCTAAGATGTGAAAGCAAACCAGCCTCTCTCCCCTCTCCTACCTTCCTGAGTGCAAATGACTGCTGTACGTCTGTTGGTGTGACCACAAACAACTATTTCACTCCTTTAATTTCCCAAACTTTGGGAAGATTTATAGTGTTGATACATGTGCAGCAATGTCTATTAGCATAATTGCTGCACAGCTAATAGTATCATTTAGAGTTGCTCTTACTTGTGGTGTTTCAATTTCTTGTTTAACAAGAAGTCATCTAAAGAATATTAATTAAAGTTATGATTACACAACCGAGCAACAAAATTGAAAGACATGTCGCCTGAGAGATTTGACAAAAATCTGTAATTAAATGGTTCTTTACTAACTTCATAGGCATGTTAATAATTAGTTGTCTCTACAATTTAGTACTGGCTGAGGGAGGATTTTTTGCCTTATTGTGTATTTGACCATATGTTGGTGTTTAGCGCATTAGTAACCCCTGTCATGAGCTTCTTTATGCCGCTGGTTGCTTTTAATTTAAGGTCTCCATATTTGGGCACTGTATGGAGTTAGGATTTTGTGTGTTCGTGAGCATCTTCATGTTAACTTGGAAAATCCTCTTCCCTGTTTTGGTTGGGTTTTTTTGTTTGGGGTTGGTTTGGTTTGTGGGTTGTTTTTTTTTTTTTTCTTTTGCATAGTGTTCTGCTCTGCATTCAGAACTTTAAGAAATTCAGAACCTTTAGTCTTACTTTCCACTTTTGACAAGAGAGGGGGTTTTTTAATTATTATGCCTGCCCTCTGTACTTGTTAGAATTCTAACAGTTTGCTTTACTTTTTCCTCTACTTGAGCTTTTTCCTCTGAGCACGGCAGAGATTTCAGTAACTGCTGTTTCACGGCATGATTCTCCTCACTTGGAAATAGCTTGTCCAAAATTCTGATGTAGGAGTTGACTCCTGGTGATATTGCTCTCTTACAGGGTCCATGGCAATTTCAAGTGAGTAATATTGAATAATTAAACAACGGATGGATTAGAGCTAGAGTTAGGATTTTAGCTGAGAAGCGAATCATCTATTCAGAAGCATTTGGGTCTATAAAACTGTGTTTCATTACTATCCTGTTAGGGTTATCCAAAAATACTCATATGATACTGCAGTCTGTATACAACTTGCAAGAGCAACTTTATTTCTTTTTTTTTTCCCTACCTCTGATAGAGAAAAAAAAAATATCCTGTTTCTATTGTGGAATTTGGATTTTGGCTAGGAATATTTTTTGATAATGTTTCACCTTTTGTGAATGAAATATATGGGGCTGGTATTTCCTTGCATATTAACTTTGAAATTTAAGAAAAAATTATTCTATCTTTATGGTTAAGGCAGAGTTTGTCAGAAGTAAGGGAAACAGAGAAGCTAAAGCAGTAGCCAGGATGAGAAGGGAAACAATTTTGACGTAGAGATGAATGATATCATATTAATCTTTTCTGATACCAGGCATACAAGTATCTCAACACCACCCACTGATGTGGTGCTGTTTTATTTTGCTGGATGGCCAAGGATCAATGAGATTTGGGTGGAGGTGGTGCTTTTCTCCCTCTCCTCTTACTAACTTTTCTCACCTTCTCCACCAAACCAGATTATATCTGGCGATTTTAGTCTGATTATAAAATATGGTGTTGAATGTGCTGAAACACCCTCACCTCTCTTCCCAAATACCTGACTCCTTCCCCAGGACCTTCTACCCCACTTTCCTTCACCAGTGATCCTCCACATGGTTTTTTTGAGTGCTTTGCAGGGGAGACAAAAGAGTGCAAAATGGGGAGGGGGAGTGTAGCTTGCTTCCCACCCTGACCTACACTTCACACCACGCAGACAGCGCTGCGTCATCTGAAGCAACACTAGAAGAGGAGGGCAGAAGGTGAAGCAGAGCAGATTAAAATTGGACACGAGACTATGCTGGAATAGTATAGGTGACTAAATTAATACAATTTAATATAATTGGCTGCTGCATATATTAAGAAATTAAAGCAATCTCCCTGAATGCAGAGGAAAGCCTTCAGCAAAGCTCAGGGACTGGGTTTTAATCTGTGATAAGACACGACAACAAGCAGTGGGAAAATACATCAGTAAATATGTTTAGTTGGGAAATCCTATTCTAGGAAAACTGAGATTTTCTGGGAAGCTATTCTTCTAAGTAGTTTTCGCAGAAATTAAGTGACAATATTTTGGGAATGTCACACTAATCATTTCAACTTCAAGAAATTTTACAGGATGTCTGTAATAAAAAAAAAAATGGAATGAAGAGTTGTAATAATCATTGCAGAGATGGTCTCTGTTTAGCTGCTACCTTCATGGTAATGAGAGTTTGTCAGGACGTGGGAGATGCAGCTTTACAAACCTGTAGAGTGCACGCCCTGCCTGCATCTGCATTAACACTACTTGTGAAATGTGGATGTACCTACAAATGTGACAAATCTGCAGGAGCAGATCTGTAGAGCAACTCAGTCGATGTGGAGTATCTGGTTGTCCACACAGTGTACTTCCATTCAGGGGACTTTTGCTTCAGACTAGCTCAAGTCTGGCCCTTTGGACTCAGCCTCTGTTAGCAGCTGGAGTGCAACAGTGGTGCTCTTTAAATTTACCTTCCTGTTCAGTTTCATCCATTTTGTGCACTCCAGGGCACTTCTGAGAGGTGGTACCTGGTGGGGGGAGTGGGGGTGATCAGTGAGGAGCACTCTTCGCCCCAGCGAAGGTGAAGCGTGTGTGGATGTGCTGAGCCATGTCCCACAGCAGGGGCCTGCAGCCCGTGGTGGCCTCAAGCCAGGACCAGATGCTGTGTTTTACTCAGTTGGTCTATAAAACTGTACTTCTGTACCTCCAAACCTCACCTGGCTCCTCCAGCCAAAATAAAGTGAGGGAAGGGAACCTTTGTGGTTAACTCTGGTGCCCATTTTGGTCAACTTTTGAGTCTTTTTATTTGCAATTCACTCTCTTCTCCTGGAGGTGTTCTGCTAGATCGACCTGAACAAAAGCACTTGTTTTTATTGAGACCTGCCATTTCATAGCAGTGGTGTCCTCCTTGTGTTTTATTTTGGTGAGGGTACAAATCACGTTTTAGTAACAAGACTTAATTATCTTGTCGGGGCAGAGGTGTTGTGATGGTATTTAAATATTAAACCAAAAGAGACTGGCTTCCCCACACGTGCTAAAAGCTGTAGCAAGGAACTCAGGCAGTTCAATTTTCAACAAAGATGCATTATTAGTAATGCTACTGCAGAACCCAGCGCGGTCGCCTGCCTTCATACAAAACGCTGCTGCCCGAACAAGCCCAGGCAGGTGCCAGTAGCCCCGTGGCCTTCAGCCGGGGCCGGCGGCCCAGGCGCAAGCCTGAAGCCCTCCTTCCCTCCCTCTGTGCACCGATGGCCGCCGCCACAGCCCGTGCTGCGGAGCACCGCTGGGGGGCGGCAGGCGACGGCCATTTGTCGCCCCTCAGGACCGGGCTCCGCCACGCCCCACCACCGGCTGAGGTACACGGCGGTTGGCGGCCCCCCACCCCCCGCGCCTTACGCCGGGCGNCCGGGCTCACAGCGCCGCTTACCCCGAGCCTCGCCCCCGCTCCCCCGCCGTTCTCCGCCTGTCGGCCGTCTTCTCCCCTGAGCGCGCAGCCAGCCGGGCCCGGGCCCGGGCACCGGTGGAGCATTGTCTGCGGCGGGGATCATGTCCGCCGGGCAGCAGGCGCTGCCGCCGTCGCAACCGGACGAGCTGCCCGCGCCGCCGCCAGGCGCCAACAGCAGCGAGGCCGCGGGCACAGCTCCCTCCGGCGCCGGCGACATCGAGATGGAGGTCAGGCGCTTTCCCCCGGCGGGGACACCCACCCCCCCCCCCCCCNGGGCCGCGTGGGGCCGCGGGAGACAATGGAGGGCCGGGCGCGGGGCCGTGCCGGGCGCCCCGGAGGGAGGGAGGGCGGCGGGGCCGGGAAACGGCCCGGCGGCGGGGATGGGCGTTTGGGTGGGTGGGGGCAGCTCCATCCCTCCGCTTCCCCACGTCGCCACCGGCCGCCGCACACGGGCCCCGGGCGCCGTGTTCCTCCGCCGGCCGCCGCGGGGACAAGAGGAGGCCTCACCGCCAGGTCACTTCATTTATTTATCATCTTCGAAGCGGGGTGACGGGCGGGCAGGGGGAGCCCCCCTCGCCTCCTCTCGCTCGCTCGGGGGGTCCACCGTCGTCGTGCCGCCCCCCACCCGCAGAAGCATACGCGCTGAAAGCGCAGAGATCGCGCTGGGCTCGTTACCCGCTCCTCGCGAGTGGCCTTTTTCTCCTCTCCTCCCTCCCTGGAAAGCCTTCCCATCGTTTGTGCTTCCTGCTTCAGCGACGAGCATGTCCACGTTGTAAAAAGCAGTTACCTTTTCTCTCTTCTAAAGCCGCTCAAAACTTTTTTTTTTTTTTTTTTTNGGGGTGGGGGCTTGTTTGAGGTGTTTTTTTTCTGGCAGCAGGTGCTTATTCTAGAAATTTCAAGGGGTTTGAGTGATCGCCTGGAGATGCAATTTTTATCGCAGCATTGTTTCTTTAACGATATGAGGAAACTGGTTGGTCCTGCTTTCAGCACCGGCTGTTTTGTACTCTGAGTCATGCTGTACAGTCCAACCTACTTGATCTAAATAAATTTGCAAATGCCATATTTTTCGGATTAGCAAGTAGCTAAAGCACTGTGGGTAATAAGTCCTGCTCGAACCTGCAAAAATAGGGCAATTCCGGACCGGGGCTAAGCGCATGGAGGCTGTGAGACGTGTGCTCTTGAGGTGCCCGTGTGCGAGGGCTCTCTCTGCACTTGCCAAGTTAATCCCTTCCCCACGCGAAAAGGAACTGCCTTGCGTAAAGTGACGTTTCAGTTGAAATAGCTTCTTGGTAGTTCTGATCATGAGAGACCACTTTTCTTGCTCTCCAGCTAAATTGTGAGGTTTTGTCATCTTTGTCACACGCGATGAGATCAGGTGGCGCGCTGCTGCGTTTCGTGTGTTAGACGTTTCAGGAGAAACGTGAATTTCGTACAGAAGTTCAAATGGCTCTATGCTTCTGCTCACTGGTAGGCGTGTGTTGGCTAAATCCAGTGGGAGATGAGTAAGAAGATTTGGGTATGAGTGTAGAAGATCTTTAGCCGTAACTTTTTATGCCCAGTTCTTTGTATTTTGACTGGTGAATGAAACATTTGCAGTAGGATCCTTCTGTTTCCGCTTGCCTTACCTGCCGGAGTTTTGTGAGGAAAGACCCGCCCACAAACATCCTGTGTTTTGCCTGCCTTTGTTTCAGGTTGTTTCTTACTTTCCTGTTCCTTTGTTCTACGTTGGCCAGTAAAGACTGAATTTAGCTCAATTAAACAGATGGTTAATAATGATTTTGAAGGCATCTCTTTTTTTTTTTCCTTTTCTCACCCTTTCAAGAATTATTTTGCAATATATTGTTTTACTGGTTTACCAGGGAATGATCATCCCATTGTTTTTGGTTTTAAGAACAGAAGATTAAATGACATGTGGGAGGTAATGAGGAAGGAGTTAACGTAACAACAGGAGAGACAGGGATAAAAAAGCCCTGATCTGAAAAATAATTGAAGGCAGTATGTCAAGGATTTGGCAGGAAGGGGATGAGAGAGGACTGTCCCCTCCCAACCAACTTGTTTTTCTGTTAGTAGTGGGACTACTGATAACAATTATTTGATTTAGTAAACTAAATAGGGGAAAATTGCAGTTTTTTTCCTACTCTGCTTGCAGGACAAAACTGCAGTCCAGGTTCTCATTTAGACTTGTTCCCTTGATGCAGAATGATGAGGGATTTGGGTAATCTGGAAAAAGGAAAAAAAAACCTTGAAACTACTCTTGCTTTGGGACCGGAGCTAGTTCTTTCACAGTACTCTTCAGAGCCAGCTTTAGGAGGGTTTTGGCTCAGCACCCTAGAAGCGGCATGCCGAGCTCCTGGACCACAGCTGTCTCTCTCATTCATATTGATGTGATGCTTTAATAACGGAGCTCAATCAGATTACAGAGATCTAGCTTTGTCCCTCACCCTATGGCAGGGATCTTTGATCCATCTCCAGGTAATTTTATAGTAAGTAATAGAAAGCTGACTATATCAAAGCAGCAAAAGATGACTGTGCCATCTGATGTGGATAGATACTAATTGAAACAAGCTTATTCTTCTTTACATGGCAATCTTCCCTTGTTCAGAAAATAAATTTTTTTCTAATTCTTTTTCATCTCAGGAATCTTTTGATGATGCATCACCAGGAAAACAAAAAGAAATCCAGGAAGCAGATCCTACGTACGAAGAGAAAATGGTATGTATTATTTGGGACAGTGTACAGCTATCCAGTACTTACGCAGTTGCTTAAAATAGACTCATTTTTCTGCTTGTTTGAAATCTCTTAACTGGATTTATAAAACTTTGTGTAGTTATTAAAAAATATTTAAGTAACTTGAAACCAAAAAATATGCAGGAAAAGACCCTGAGACCCTTCTTTTTAGCATTTTGTTCACTGGTCCTCTACTGTTTCTCCATTTCCATTGCAGTCATTTGTGGGAATAACTGTTAATGTGTTGTTTCTGGGAGGTATAGCCCTAGCAGCTTTGAGGTGCTCTAGATTTAGAAGAATGACATAATGGGAAATATTCAAATGTCTTAGAGGAAAAAAATGTAACAAAAAGTTGTCAAGTTGCTTTTGAAGTTATCTGTAGAGTTGTCCTTCCTGTAGGCAAGGGGGATTATGAAGAGTTGAGTATTCACTTTCTCAGTCAGAAATGGAAATATCCTCTAGGAAAGCATCCACAAGTATTTAAATGGCTGCTACCTTACTTTCTCAATGTAAGAAATCAGTTGAAGTCTAGGATCTTTTTTATATCACTGTTGAATACAGGAAAATGTTTCCAAACTTACTTTTGAACTGCAGGAGTTGCAGTCCTTTGTAGGAAAAGGGCTTGAGCAGTAAAAAGAAAGCCTTTGGCATAAGGCTTTGAGTAGGCACTGCATTCATTTTCAGTTGAAATATGCTTTAGTAGGAAGACTTCAAAACAGACAGGTTCTTTCAAATGGTACAGTTTACGGGTCAAAGTAAATGAAAGTTAGCTTTTAAAATTCACAGGACGTCAAGGAAGGGTTTGCTGTTTAGGAGAAGTGCTGACTGAACACCTTGGCCGTCTTTTCAACTCTTTTACTTTGTCTAGACTGAAAGGGATTTTGTTAGCTTTGTCTAAAATTTAATTTCTTCTTTGTGAAGCTCTAGTTAGAGTCCTTGAGCTTTTGAAGATGGGTGATTCTGTGATTTGTGGGTTAGATATGAGAAAACTTACTATTTTCCTTATTGTTTTAGTTTTTGTAATATCCTGAACATGAGAGATGGAGCCGTCCACTCCTCACCATCTCTTTGCATTTCCTTTCTCTGTTCCTCCCTGTTCTTTCTTTCTGTTCGTAATTCCAGTGTCTGTGACTGCACGTGGAATTTCTTCATAGGAAAGTGAAACTGATTCTCATAATTTGCTGCTTCCTGTGGTGTTTCTTCTTGCCACTGAAATAACCCCGTCATCTTCTGCTAATTTCTTTGCTACTTCCTGGCAAACTGAAGGAAGTGAACTTGGAGTTGTCTCTTCTAGTATCTAGACAGGCACAATTACAGAGGATTGTATTTTACTGTTCCACTAGTCAGAAGACGCACTGGAAAAGAAAACAGGAAAAGTTCCTCTGTTGGTAGCATAGCTCAAGGTTGTAGAGTAGACCCTGTTCTTGTCTGTGTCCTATCTAAAAGATACAGATGTTTGTTAGTCTCTTAAAAGGAATGTCTTTAAGCGCAATGAAAATGAGTTGTGGGGATGTGTGTGTGCAGTGCCAAAACTCGCAGAAGATTCCTCACTAAAATTTTTGAACGAGGAAACTTTTGCAATGCACATTGTATCTCTTCTACTTCTCTTTTGCACAGCCAGTGAAACAAGTACTTAAAAATAAGGATCAACAATTTGGATAGTAGTAAGATCTTACCTAGTTTAAACTGCAGAAATTGTTGCAAAGTAAACAGAAAACCTCACAAACCTATGAAGAATGGACAGGAAAACTTTAATTCAGTGGATGTGAATTGTAGCTGTGTCAATCAAGCTTAAACAATAGCTGAGAGTGAGTCTGACTCTTCTGTGGTACATACGGGATCTCTTTCTTGGTCTCTTTCTTCTCTAACCCCTTGTCTTCCTGTCTTTTACATAGTGCAGGAACTGCTTGCTTTATTTAAAGAGAACACTCACAGAGCTGGCATTGCTGTTGCAGAAGTCTGGAACGTATGTTCCTTTTTACTAAGAAAACTGACTTCCTGTAACTGTGCAAGTTGCTAAATACCAGGTTATGTTGTGGCAGCTGGCGGAATGTCAGAGTGGTTGCTGTTAAGCTTGGAACTGTTTTCTGCCTTGATTATCTGTTCTGAAGTCTTAATGTGGCCTTGGGAAGGTGTGTGGATTCCAAATGAAACCTGTTTTAAAGGAACTAAACCTTTTAGATGCTAATATTGTCTCCTGTAATCTTTTTTGCACAGCAGAAACAGCGACTCATATCAAAGGGGGCAGTCAGACAAGTTAGGCTGAGCATATCTAAGAGGTCTCTGCTGCTGAAATAGGTGTTCTGGCTTCTAGCTATGGGCTCTTCTGCCCCCTCCACCCCCTTTCATGCCAGCTCTTTTGCTTATCTGACACCACAGTGAGGTGGTGTATCTCACCGAGCAGGCAGGAAACTAATGCAGTAGAAAGTAGTTGTTGCCAGGTTGGTGAGAGGAATGAGTCCACTGAAGAATCCTGTGCATGCTGGGTGGGGCTAAATTTCTGGGAGTGGGACTGTCATTTTTGATAGGAGGTGGTTGTTAAGGGGATTCTGGCCGTGTCTGGTGACACTTATGCAATCTTTGTGCCAAAGTCAGATTGGAGTCTTAGCACAGGTCTGTCTTGCAACTTTGATCGTACTGCGTAGCAAAGGCTAGCCTTGACCCAATGAAAGAATGTTGAATCTGTCACTAACAGTTATACTGTTGACATTAATCATCTCTTCTGTCTTACTGTAGGTATGTATATAAGGAAATGTGAATCCATATTGTTTAAAAAGCATTTGTTAGCTTTTTCTTTTGAATTAATTCATACTGTAATGTCTCACACTTGTTCCACCTAATTTTTTTTGTCAACAGCAAACAGACAGAGCAAACCGATTTGAGTATCTGTTGAAGCAGACTGAGCTGTTTGCTCATTTCATTCAGCCTGCTGCTCAGAAAACTCCAACTTCACCTTTGAAAATGAAGCCTGGACGTCCACGAATAAAGAAGGATGAGAAACAGAATTTACTGTCAGTTGGCGAGTGAGTGATGACATGTAGGCCAGCTTGTACTGTAATTATGGATTTTATTGTACTTTAGAAGCGTAAGTTAAACTTGCTAGTCTTTTGTCCTATTTTGGTGTCTGTTTTATGCTGTATAATTGTGATTTTTTTTCAACTGCCCACCTGCAAGTTGAGGGTTCTTTAAGAATTCTAGGAGTTAAAAGAATTTTGTGTTGGTGGTAAAGCACTATCATGATTTAAAGTATTCTAGCATGAAGAAAAGCGGGAGAAGAAAAGTAGACCATTTGTGGCTATAAGTTGTAAGAGTTCGCAGAGAACATCAGTATACTGCATCTTACAGGCAGCTTGAAAATCAGAAGTCTAGAAATTTGGATTGCCTTCGTTGCAGCTTATATGGCTAAGTACATCGAGCGTTTGGCAGGTGTTCCAGAACTCTTACATACAGAGTTGTTCTCTGTCTTGTAGTTAAAGGCTAGTACTGATGCACACAATTTATCCCTTTCTAGTCACTTTGCTCTAATATTTGAGGCTGGTAAAAACGTGGTCATCTTATCTTACTAAGAAGCTAGTGGCTCTCAAGAGTTAAAAAGCAGCTTTTCAGTTGATCAGGTAAACATGAGTTCTTTTGAAGAATCTTGCTAGGAGCTTCCTTGGGCGTTTGCGTTCTGTACTGCAATGATGTTAGATTTAATTTCGGAACATTTTCACGTCTTTTCAGTTTAGCCAGAAACTAACTTACTTTCTTGCACTTTTTCAGCTACCGCCATCGAAGAACAGAGCAGGAAGAAGATGAGGAGCTGTTAACAGAAAGCTCCAAGACAACTAATGTCTGCACTCGATTTGAAGAATCTCCATCATGTGTGTTTCCTCTTTTCTGTTCCACTCCCACCCCCACCCCCACCCTGTTCTTTTCCTTCAAAATATTATTTAAAATGAAGATTATTTACCTCCTTCCCAAGGACAATTAATTAATTCTGGGGAAGAGGAGAAGGAGAAAAAAAAATCCAGCACCAGTCTAATGGGACAGAATATATTAGCGAGGGACTGTTTATTTTCAGCCAAGCTAGAAAGGTAGTCCAGTGAGTCTTGTCCTTTAGAAATCCAGTTCCTATACCTTTGTAACTAGAAGAGAGCTAGCTGTTTTTAAATCTGTCATCTTACAAATTTTACATCTGTAACCTATCTTCTGATCCAATTTAAAGTACCTAACAGCTTCCAATTCATTTAACAGAGAATTCAGTATTCTGTTGTTTTAATGTTCAGCTGTGTTCTGATTTGAGGGGTGGTGATAGAGTTAGAATTTCTACATATTTTGGGTTCTTGCAGATGTTGGAGCACCTTGCAGAAACAAAATTAACATGTTGCTGTATCCAATCTGCATTGTCCTTGGAATTTAATGCATGAAACTCACTACTTGATTTTGTTCTATAGCTTAGATAATCAGTGTGAATTATCAGGCAAGGGATGGTGAAATGCTTTGGTAAGTTTTTACAGATCTTTTAGTCTATTCTTTCATGTCTTTTAGATGTTAAATGGGGAAAGCTGCGTGATTATCAGGTTCGAGGATTGAACTGGCTCATCTCTTTGTATGAAAATGGCATCAATGGCATTCTGGCGGATGAAATGGTATGCACATAGCCCATATATCTGGGAACTTGCGAACACATGCAATACAATACAGTTTTAGTTCAGCTATATATGTGGGTTTTTTTAATAGCACAAAATGCAATATGTAAGTTGCCAAATCCTATTTTTCTAGTACGTTTTAAGTCACTAATGTTAAAAGGATCACAGGTATCTTAATTTAAATGAACTGTGCAGGCAGTTTTAGAAATAGACATATGAAAAGAGAATCTGTCAAACTTCAGAAAAATAAAGCTTGGTGGAGGGGAGTTATTCTGTAGAATGACATGTCCTCTATTTTTTTTTTTCTCTAAATTGCAGCTATTTTGTTATGGTATTCTCAAGCTGCCCTTGTGAAGAGGGTGTCGTGTATGAAAAGAGCAGCAAATGCGGGAACACTTCCTGTTGTTGTTAGAGTAAAATGCAGATAGCAGGATATGAGTGTCCTAGGTGGACTGATCTCAGCAGCAAGAGCTACACCAGTGGGAAATTTTCTGGGAAAAAATGGTGCAAGGATAAATGTAGCTTAGAGAGACTTAAAAGTTCTTTCACACCATGACCATGGACATTTTGGTCAGCACTGGCCATAGTAGCTTTTGCTTTTGTTTTTATTCTTTTTCCTTGAAAAACAAGGGATGAATGCAGAAGAAACTGTAGTAGCTTGACAAGCAGATAACGTTTTTGTCCTTTAAGTGATTTTAGTTGTATCTGTTTTTCATAAGGAGCAGATAAGGAAAACAAAAATCTAATTATATTTCAGTATATTGCATTTCTCATACCTTCTGGTAATTTCTTCTCTGTGTAATAAACTTCTTCAAGATAAATTAGAGACAAATGAATTTAAATTACTGTTTAGTAACATGTTTAATTTTGAAATAGATCAAGGATTTTCTTCAACATATGTGCTTATGAACAGAGGAAGTTTTCTTTTTGCTCGATACAGTCCTAAGTGGAACAGGCTTGTTTTAACAAAAACAACTGGGAAACTTTCTAAGTCCTTGGATTTGTGGTATTCCAAAATCCATCTTGAGTTGAGGAGTTTAAATATTTACTATTAAATATTTTTTGATTAAATCTTAATTTTTAATCCTTTTGAACTTATTAGTACCTTTCATACAGCTTGTAAACACTTTTCCACATCTTACACCAGGTGGAATGTGGTTATTTTGAAGACAAAGACTTGAATTTTAGAAGCAAAAATAACTTTCACTGATGGTTTTGGGTGTTTTAAATACCATATGTTTGAATAATAATTTTGTTTTAATTATTTAAGTGATATGAACTCATTTTTGCATGTCTTCCTCAGTTTTAATTAAAATTTTATGCTGAAGACACAAGGTTTTAAATATTTCTGTTGAATAAAGAGCAGAACACTAAAAGTACTTCTAAAGAAGCTCAGTATTTGTTTTCTTCTTTGATATATGCAGCTGTTACGTTTATGTTTGGCTTCCTTCTCACAAGAACTGACATCATGTCGTGGCCTGTAAAAGCTTCCTTACAGAGTTCTTAATTTAGTCATGTTATTTCAAGTTTAAGAGAATGCATACGTCCAGTTTGTGAAGTTCATTGACCTCTAAATAAATAATCTGAGTACACCCTGGTCTACAAAACAAAATTTTATTAAATAGTGTTTTCTTGCACTTCTAAGAATGTGTCTTACTTGAAAGGTAAGGCAAAATTCGAAATTTATAATCTAAGGTTTGAAAATGTTACTTGTACTATGTTTTTTTATTCAATGTGGGAAGCCATACAAGCTTTTCCTAACCAAGATTTTGATGCCTTTTGTGAGTAGCACTGTCTTTAATATATCTCACTCATTTGTTCAGGCTGCTGTGTCTTCCATATTGTACTCAGAGCTCACTGTTGTGGTTTTTAAAGGTGTTTCCTGAGAGATTTTATTTCTGACATGTTAACGTCTCTTACAGGGTCTTGGGAAGACACTGCAAACAATTTCTCTTCTTGGGTATATGAAACACTACAGAAATATTCCTGGTCCTCATATGGTGTTAGTTCCCAAGTCCACTCTTCATAACTGGATGAATGAATTCAAGAGATGGGTACCTACGCTTCGAGCAGTTTGTTTGATAGGTGACAAAGACCAGCGAGTAAGTTTTGATGTGGTGGTTCTTCCTGTGGAAATCCAGCATGTGATCTTGCTGTCTTTTACCTTTTGTTCACAGGGAAGGATATTACATGGGTTTGTAGTGGTTAAACAGTAAGACCTACTTAAAATATAACCAGCTTAGAATTCACACGTGTGTTGCCCAGCTATTGCTTCACCACTTTACGCTCATAATTTCTTGACCAAAGGTTTTGTCTCTCCTTTTGTGAAGGCAATACACCAGGTAGACCAACAAAACCTGATAAATCTTAAAATAGGAAAATAAAGTGTTTCATATAAAATGCTGTCATTTGTAGGAATATATAAATCTGTAAAAAAGTAATTTGTTTTCTGCTCTATGTAGTACAATACCTTGTGTTGGCTGTAACAGCAGTACTTGAGAGGATTATAGGGTCTGTCACTAGGAACTGTTTTCTGAAAACAGTTGTCAGCTTAGTGCTGGAGGGGACAAGGTGGGTTGGTTGTTAAAAGTGGCATGCAAATGGATCTTAATTTGCTTGAATTTTGTCAATTAAAAGAAAATACTGTTCAGCCTCTTATGACCTTACTATTTTAATCATTCTCTTTTTGTTACTTCAGTATCAGTTCTTTGCTACTTTTTTTTAGCGCAGCAACAAAAACTTAAAAACATGGAATAAGATGGCGCATCTTTGTCAAATGGAGTTACCCATTTATTTATGGAAGGAAGAGTTATTACTGTTGCCATTAAACTTCTGCTTTTGTCAGCAGTTACTTTTATTCTAAGGGCATTTAGCTTTATTTTCACAGTTCGTTGGGTTAGAAATACAAAAATATATGAAACTTTAAATAGTTCTGGAGGTTATTGGTCCAAGTCTGATACCTTGTGATTTTTTCATCTTTCATGATTTTTTCATCTTTTTTGAATCCAAAAGTACTTATACTTTCTTCGGTACATTTCTTGCTTATATGAGTTAAGTTCTTGACATTTATACATCTCTGTATTTTGAATTCTGACTAATTACTGTGTCTGCTTTTAACCTCGGATGTCAGTGTTCTAGAAATTGTTCAGTTAGCCAAATAAAGCTGTGCTTGGGATTATTTTTCACAGTCAAAAACTACCGTTTTCTAAACTTAAAAAAGCCAAAGCAAACCTACAGCAAACTAATTTTGAGTTCTGATCTTATAGTTCAGTTATTGAAAACCTCATGTGTGTAGGCAGTCATCTGCTGTTTTCAAAGCCAGAAGTTAGAGCTGAAATCCCTTCTCTGCTCTGCCCCAAGGGTTTTAACAGCTTCAGCACTGACAAAATTGTCAAGCTTTACAATGGTTATATGTTATATTGCCTCTGTAACTAATTTTATCTTTTCTTTCTAAATTAGTAGCAACATTGTTTTAAAATTTTAACAGCGGTAGTGTGTTCTTTTTGGTTTAGATTTGACAAAGCTTCAGTAACTAACTGTCACCTTGCTGTCTAGGCTGCCTTTGTCAGAGATGTGTTGTTGCCGGGAGAATGGGATGTCTGCGTAACATCATATGAAATGCTTATCAAAGAGAAGTCAGTATTCAAAAAGTTTAACTGGAGATATCTAGTTATAGATGAAGCTCACAGGATTAAAAATGAAAAATCAAAGGTAATTTATACTTCCACTGAAAGAGAGATTGGTGTGGGTTATTAGGTGGTGGTGTGGGGACTAGCAAAATTTTTATATTTGCTCATGTCTCAATGTCCTTCAGTTATCAGAAATTGTGAGGGAATTCAAGACTACGAATCGGCTGCTGTTAACTGGAACTCCACTTCAGAACAACTTACATGAACTCTGGGCACTTCTTAACTTCCTTTTGCCAGACGTCTTTAACTCTTCTGAAGTAAGTCTTCATTTCTGCTAATCAAATTAAATGAACTTTGCTGATTTTCCAGATTTGAAAGTAGACCTGAATATGTATAGTTAGGAGTATTACTTACTGATAACAATAGATTGACAGTTGGAAATGTTTACAGAATTGTGTAGTAGGGAAGACTGGTTTTTTCAGCTTGGCCATTTTTAAGGGCTGTTGTGAGCTTAGCAGATATGAGTTATTTAAAATCACAATGTGAAGATTATATCTACTGCATTTCAAAATAGTTTAAAAATCACAATTTAAAAATTGTGATGGCTAAACTACCTTTGTTCTTACATATAACTACAAGTTACCTTATTGTTTATCTAAGGCTTCTTTCCTGTGAGTTGGGAGATACTATATAATGAGCAATAGACTTCACAAAGTGAAGCGTGTGCTTAACTATTTTGATGAACTGGTAGTGTAACATCTGTAGAAAGGGAAGTCTTGTGGTACATTACACCAAAATTTTACTTTTTGCTTTTCATTTTTCATCAAATACTGCAGTAGTACACTTCTTCCAGGTGGACTTTGTCTAATGGAGTGATATAAGTGAATCTTTTTCAACAGAAAAGGACTCATGTATTGATTCTTTTTTTCTTTTTCCTCCTTCCAATGGTATGGAAGGTTTGTGGGTTTTGTTTGTTTGGGTTTTTTTTTTTTTTAATATGCTGTGTTATAGAGCTTTCCATAAAAATAGACCAAAGAGGGAAATTTGTTCTTTTGCTTACTGCCTTCATAAGAGAATCAGTTGAGTTGTACTGACATTGTAATGACATTGCACCTTGCAAGGGAACCTCTTACATAACAATGATTTTGTTGATACAGGACTTTGATTCATGGTTTGATACAAACAACTGTCTAGGGGATCAAAAGTTGGTGGAACGTCTCCATATGGTAAGTCTTTCTGCTTTTTGTACAAGTGTTACGTTTACCTAAGTTAGGTTCTAAATAATTCTTCTAAAGCTTCTTGTGACAGAATATTAGGATAAAATAGCTTATTCCAGAAACTATAGTAGACTTTCAGAATAGATTGGTGAAGCTCAGAATACAATCTGTTTCTTGAAAAGGAAATTGTTTTGGAGAGTAGAGAAGGATCAATAGCTCTGGCTTTCAGGGTTTTGAAATGCTTGCATTAAAAGTATTGGCTATGAAGAGACAAGAGTCAAGCAAAATTAAAAAAGAATCAAGGGGCATAGTACCATCTGAAAGATTTTTTGCGTCATTTCTGAGTCTTCCAAAGACCGCACATGCATATTCCCATGTATAATAACATGTCTATATAGATTGCTTTTTCAGGTGATCTGGTAATAGGTCTGGTGTTTGAGCATTTGTGTTAGAGAACATCTGCACTGCTTTTGTCTGTTGTCCTGTTCAGTGTTTCAGTTTCCAAAATAAGTTTAATGATGCAATCTCTTTCAGGTGCTACGACCATTCCTTTTACGTCGCATTAAGGCTGATGTGGAGAAAAGCTTGCCTCCAAAGAAGGAGGTTAAAATTTATGTGGGTCTCAGTAAAATGCAACGAGAATGGTAATTCACATACTTGACTGCTGTGGTTAAGGCTCAGAAGGAATGTGCTGCTTGTGATCTGATTATTGTGTGGAATTTGATTTAATTCCTTCCGGTGTACTCCCAACTCATACATATTTCCTTGTGACACTTCTGTGATGACAAAGCCATATGTATCAGGGAGAGTTACCTGACTAAGTGTGTGTGTGTGGGGGGAGGCGAGCTTTTGAGTGTACTTATCATTTAAAGAAAAGCCAACTTTGTTTTAGAGTTACAAAAGTTTTTTTCTTTCTTTGATGTAGGTATACACGAATCTTAATGAAGGATATAGATATATTGAATTCAGCTGGGAAGCTGGACAAAATGAGACTGTTGAATATCCTTATGCAGCTGCGAAAATGCTGCAATCATCCATATCTCTTTGATGGAGCAGAACCCGGTCCACCTTACACAACAGATATGCATTTGGTCACCAACAGTGGCAAAATGGTAGTACTGGACAAATTGCTACCTAAGTTGAAAGAGCAAGGTATGCGTCTCGTTGTTGTTTGAGATGTTTGGTTCAGTGATAAAAATGAAAGTCTTAATGTTTCCATGTATCCTGAGCAAAAACCAGCATACTTCAGCGAGGATTATTGTTGATTTCTAGCATGACGCCAGCTTGTCAAGCACTGTATCTTAAATAGTTGATACAAAACAATTTGTGAAGTGCCTTTGTAAATAATTGGATCAATAGTCCGTTATGGCTTTTTGTGATGGTGAAGTGTTTCAGGTTTTTCGGGGGGCGGGGGGAAGGGGGGAGGTTGTGGTTGGTTTTTTTTTTTTGTTGTTCCAGCTAAATTGAGATCACAGAAACATTGGTTGGTCTGGGCTTTAGGTTTTCTTCCTTAGTGTTATTAGCTGTTTGAAACATAATCATGTGTTTTTGCCATGAAGTACCATTTCAGATTCAAAGTCTTCACATAGGGTTAAAGTCAAGTCCTTTGTGACATGTTGATCTTTCCTGCTGGATATGATTTTGAGCAGCACCTGAGTTTTTTCAGTGAATTCTTTAAGGCATGCAAACGTGGGGGAACACTCAGTTATTTTAAAGTTATTTGATAGTAGGGACAGAGCTCTGGAATAAATACATTACTGTAAAAGTCAGTCACCACAGAATTTTTTATTCTGAATAAGTTTTTGACTCATTTTTTTAATGAGTATGCTTAGTGAAGTAGCTTGGCTAAAGGAGTGGAGGGAAGTTTATGACTGGGAAGACATTGCAGAAAAATAAAATCAAGTCCAAACCTCAGCCTTAGGTAATATAAAAGTGACCTGTACATCATAGCCAGGTATCATTCAGCAGCTGTGGTGATATGTGTCATTGTAAGACTACAAAAGAGGAATTTAGTGGTTACTGTGCTATTTTTGATCTTGGTTTCTTTCTGCTATGAGGCTTCTTGTTGAGCTGTGGTAATGAAAATTGGCCTGGTCTTAAATCAAGTCATCATCTTAAACAAAAGAGAGGTCATTATTAGACTGTGAGTCCAAAGGATGAAAAAAATCATACTAGCAGAATATCAGGGGAAGTGGAAGCTTTGTAATATTATGTTTTGCTTAAATCTCTCAACTAGGTTGCAAATGGTTGTGTGTATATGCATAAATTACTGTATACATTTACATTTTTTTGGAGGTTGTTTTTGGCAGGTAAGTAAACTGACAAGTCTTTATGAAGAACTTACTTCATTTTTAGCCATCTTAAGTCCAAACCAAATACTTCAAAATTTCTTTCTTTATACTCCTTGATGTTTTTTTTATTTGTGTTATCATCTTACTCTGCTGTGACTGGGAACATTTTGATAAGGAGTACAACAGAAAACAAAAGCAAAAAGGCAGCCACTAAGTAGACCCTAATATAAAGTAAGGCAAGCAAGCCCCACGGCAAGCACAGGAGCCTGCCAATGAGTCGCTATGAATTTGGTCTAGCACCCTCCAGTCACATCTCTCCTTATCTGGAACCCTTCAAGCCCCACGTTGGGCACCAAAAAAACCTGCTGTGGTTTAACCCTGGTAGGCAGGTAAGCCCCGCATAGCCGCGGTGCTGTCAGCGGCTGCAGCCTTGCATTATATGTTGGGTTCTGAAATTCTAACTGCTTTTCTTCTTAGTACATGGAACCGCTCTCCTTGCCTTTCTGGTAATGCAGAGTTGCAGAGTTTGGTAAATCCTAAGTTTTGGTGAAAACATAAGGAAGCTTTTTACCTAAACAGGTTCGAGAGTCTTAATCTTCAGTCAGATGACCAGAGTGCTAGATATCTTGGAAGATTACTGTATGTGGCGAAATTATGAATATTGTAGACTGGATGGACAAACACCACATGACGAGAGACAGGTATTTAAAATTTTAAGTAAGCATTTCACTTAAATAAAAATAGTACGCGTGAAACATTTGGTTCAACTGATATGTTGCTTTTATTTATTTAGGCATCTATTAATGCATATAACGAACCTGGTAGCTCAAAATTTGTGTTCATGTTGAGTACACGGGCAGGCGGTCTTGGAATCAATTTGGCTACTGCTGATGTTGTAATTCTGTATGATTCAGACTGGAATCCACAAGTAGATCTACAAGCTATGGTAAGAATCCAGATGGAAATTATGGTTCTTTTTTCTTCTCTTTCTCACAGAACTTTCCTCGAAATGCGTGTGTGGCAAGCTACAGTATTTCCAAAATAAATTGGTATTTTTCTTGGTGTAGGACAGGCACGAGTACTTTTAAGACTGATTTTCAGTTCCAGTGCACCTTCCACTGTGTGGAACTTCAGTCACAGTTGGGATATACGATTTATGCAGTGGGAAATGCTGAGTATATGCTACAGTACTCTTAGCAGTATTTAGTGAAAATAGCCTATTTTGTTTTTAAAAAAAAGAAAAGATCTAGCATGGTATATGTTAATCCCAAAACTATAACGCTTTCCATCTGTGGGGAGTAGAGGCGAATGTGTTTACAGTGTGTTCTCTGATACCTTGGAAATGAGACAAAGAAAAGATGAATTAAACTTTTCAAAACCTGCTTTTATGGTGGTGAGGAAGCTCCTTTTAGCAACCATCTTTAATTCTTTTTTTTTTTCTTGACAGCAGAGTTGCATGCATCTGCAATCTCAGCAGTAGTGTCAAGAACACTACTGACCACATAAGCAAAAGTAAAGCTATTTTAAAACTACCAGTGTTTTTTGACAAATAAGGCCTTTCAGTGACAAATCTTGGAAATTTATTTTTAATTATTTCAGTTAAGCTATAAGTTCTCAAGTAGTCTAGCAAAAATTAGTTTTGAGTTGGAATTGGTATCTGGAAGGTAAAATGAGACAGTTCCAGCTACCACTAAAGGTGTATGGTCAGAGTACTAATTCTTGCAGTAGTTAATGATTCGCCTGTCAGGTGAGGTGGTACCTTGTATTTTTCTTGACATATTCATGGCACAAGTGAACAATTTTGAGAAAGGTAGCTTTTGGTCAGTACAGAGATAATTTCTTAAATACTTTGATTTTACAGAAGGTTACATAAGGTCGGAAGCATCCAGTCTTCTGCCCTGTGTGATTTAACAAAAAAACACCCCAAACTCTATTTTTCGGGGGTTGACATGTAGAAACATAGCCATTGTTGATATTGGAAGTAAAACACCCCAAAATTTGCAAAGCAGATAAGAATTTGCTATCATGGGTAGTCATGTTAACTGGATGTCTATAAAGATTTAACTAACCTGTACGAGTCTGTTTTGTAAATTAGTATTTTGAAACTAATGAAAATTGAAGACTAATTATATAGTCATGCCGGAAACAAGTACTGAATTTTTTTGTTACTTGTTTTTTTTGCCTAGGATCGAGCACACAGAATTGGCCAGACAAAGACTGTTCGAGTGTTCAGGTTTATCACAGACAACACAGTGGAAGAAAGAATAGTGGAACGTGCAGAAATGAAACTCCGGCTCGATTCCATAGTCATTCAGCAAGGTAAGTATAGGAAGGCAATTTGTTTGTATGTATTATGAGATTCCCTTCTTTTTGCCACAATTTGTGAACTGGCAAAATCAGCTAGTAAGAATTAATGGGAATGTTGCTTTTGCCTCAGCGGAACTCTGAAGATAGAGTGCCTTTAAAGGCCTGAGCCACTTGAAAATTTATTTTACTGTAGGGGAAGGCTTTTCCTCACGAACTTTTTGATTACCTCCCTAGTGATACATACGTACAAGTGGAAATAGTCGGACTTTTTTTCTTCTGTTAAAGCACTCAACTTCTTCTTTGACCTGTAGAAAAAAATGCGTTGCCTTTTTTTAATAGATGGGGAAAAGTAATGACAATGTAACCTTCTTGGTTGACTTGATTGGAATGAGTAACTATTTCTGAAAAAAGGAGTCAATAAGGTGTAGCGTGGAAATTGTGAAAACATGCACCTTAACAAAGCTTATACGGAAGACCTTACATCCAAAATTATGTTTGTTGAACACAGTTCATGTATAATTAAGGAAATATATATGGTCCCTGGCTAGATTTTGCTGACTTCTTTGGGGTTTTTTCCTCTTTTTTTTTCTTCTCTTTTTTTTTTTCTCCCCCCATTTGGAATTTCCTTTACTGAGAGAAAAGGATATATACAGCTTTAACTTGCAAATGTAAGGGGGAGAAGAATCATGTATTGCTCCTTCTGTAATGTAAACTGTTTAGTCAGTTGCTGTCCTCCAATGCTTTTCGCTTCAGGAAGACTGGTGGATCAAAACCTGAATAAACTTGGGAAGGATGAAATGCTGCAAATGATTAGACATGGAGCAACGCATGTGTTTGCCTCAAAGGAGAGTGAGATTACAGATGAAGATATTGATCACATTTTGGAAAGAGGTGCAAAGAAGGTGAGAGAAAGTTTTAAAAAACCAGGAGCTTATCTGTAGACTTAAATTTGATGGTAAGATAGTATAGCCCTAGATGATAACTTGATTGTAAGTTGGAGAGAACAGGTTTTTCGGTGTTGATGGTTTTCATATCGGTCAATTGGTCAATTGTTTGGGTTTTCTGCTGTTGTAAATGAGATGGTTTATAATGAAGTACCTTTCAAAATTGCTACTCTTCTTCCAAGACTGCGGAAATGAATGAAAAACTTTCAAAGATGGGTGAAAGCTCACTTAGGAATTTCACAATGGATACGGAGTCCAGTGTGTATAATTTTGAAGGGGAAGACTACAGAGAAAAACAGAAGGTAACGTTTAAGTTTCTTTTGGGAGAAAGCACTAAGTTGTATGATTGAACCATATTTATTTAAGAAGTATTGGTTAAAATACAATATAATGCATGAAAATAGTTTATAAGTTTTATTACTTAGTTAATGAAGTAGATGTAAACTTAGTCTTATATAAAACTTGCAGCTGGTCTGAATGTTTTGCAAGGCTTAGTCTAATATTTTTTGGGGTGATGGGATTTGTTTTTATAGATGGCATTTACAGAGTGGATTGAACCACCTAAACGAGAAAGAAAAGCAAATTATGCTGTGGATGCTTACTTCAGAGAGGCTCTTCGAGTCAGTGAGCCCAAAGCACCCAAGGTGAGTTGACTAAATTAAAGAAATAAAGTGTTCAAATGTGCATGATAAATGGTCAAAGCTGAAAGCGAGAAATTGGTCTTTATTCATAAAAACTGCTCTATTCACTTTTATAAATTAGGGAGGCAATTTAAAGTTAGAAAAATCCAAAGGACTTGAGAGAAACTTCTGTGAGAAAAATGTAAGAGCAGGATGAAACTTGTAAGATGTCAGGAGGGTGAGACCAAGGTGTCTCTTACTTTATTTTTATTTAAGCAGCTGTGGATTTTCCTTACCTGTGGAATATTTCCTTATTGCTGCTCAGAACACCTGAACTTTGTTGAAGGGGATGTATGTGTGACTCTTTCCCCAGCTGCCTCCTCCTCCCAACAGACCCTCTCCCCTTTTCTGACAGGTCTTTCACTTTTAGAATGCTTCATCGTTGTAGTTGTCTCTGGCATGGTGTGGCTTTTTTTTTTTTTTTTTTTNAGTGCATTTTTGTAACAATAAAACTATTTTTTCCTCATAAACCGAAATCAGTTATTACAAGCAAACAGATTATAGATGTGAAAGGGAGTCAAATGCAAACTTTGTATGTATTTCAGGCACCACGGCCTCCAAAACAGCCAAATGTACAGGACTTCCAGTTCTTTCCTCCACGCCTGTTTGAACTATTGGAAAAAGAGATTCTTTACTACAGGAAGACAATTGGGTACAAGGTAATAGAAGAAGCAGGACACTATGTACTTGTCTTGCCTTTCACACTCATTTAAATGAAAGAAAATCATGTTGAGCTGAATAAATGATTAGGATATATTAACAGAGAAGTAACAATTAGCAATTATCTGTGAAAAATGAATCAAATTTTACAAAACTCAAAACCTTTCAGGTACCTCGTAATCCTGATTTGCCAAATGCGGCCCAAGCACAAAAGGAAGAGCAGCTTAAGATTGATGAGGCTGAACCTCTTAATGATGAAGAACTAGAAGAAAAAGAGAAGCTTCTAACCCAGGTACAGTTGGGTCTTTAGCGAGACTGGAATTGGCCAAAGCCTACTTTGTGTTTTACAGTGCTACGGGAACATTTCTTGGTCATTGAGTCACACATGCCATAGTTGGTTCCAACTGAAAAGAGGTTTAGCATTAGATTTGTCACGGGCCTGGATACCTTTGAAGAATGTGCACCAGATGAGTGTCGTTGGATTCTACTGAATCTGATCTACGCTCTGTGTATTTTAATCCTGAAGAGTAAGAACTAGCCCAGTGTCAGAGTCTGGCTTCCCAAGCTTGCACTGACTGCAGACTGTGACATCTTTCCTCAGCTCTGGGACTTTGCAGACTTAGCTGCAGAGCTGAATGTGCCGTTTTCCACATTATTTAAAGCATATCTTCTGTCAATGTATCACTCCCATGTGGAAGTGAATCCTGCAGGGTGAACGGTCAGTTTTCCTAAACTTCCTAAACTGGTAGCAGATAGTATCCCTCTCTTAAAGAGGATATGAGCTGAATGGGTATATAATGAGGTAGCACGTATGTTTAAATCACTTAAAACAGGTTACTGCCTGTTATGCCTTGTTTGGGTATTATATTTTCATGATGTATTTTGGGGGTGGTGGTGGAATTAGAGGATAAGACCTCTTGCTTGAGTAGTAAGGCACTGGAACAGGTCACTATTAAAAACTACAACAGTACAATCAAGAGAAGCCATGGCTAAATCATAACGTGGCTGGCAGAATGTTTTACTGCCAACTGTTTGTAAAATTTATTGCTAATATGAAATTAGCCTATTTTGGCAGCTGATAATTTTGGCATATCGTGAGTATCATCACAAGATAGCTTTACACCTTCTGAGGGAGAGTGACCAGGGAAAATGGCTGATGGCACCTGTGAGGCACTTGGTGGACCTTTTCGACAAAACAAAACCATCGTAGAGACTATTGCTTCACTTGAGGGGTTTTTCTTCTTAAAAGTGATCCTGTGCTCTCTTTCAGAGAATATTGGTCAGGGGCGTTAATTTATGAGCTGAAGACTCTTTTATCCAAAATGAGTAGGTAGTTAGAGAACGGGTGCTAATCACTATGCAGTATTTAGATGGAAAGACTACAGCAACTGCAGTATAAAAACAGTTTTTCTGCTAACATTAAACTGCAGAGAAAGCCGAGGTTTAATATTGTTAGAATGATGAAAGTATTACAGACCATTTTAAAGAAATCTCTTGAAACAAATTTGGAGAGAGACAAATCCTAACCTTCTGTGCAATGTTTCCTTTTGATTGCTATAAAGGGATTCACTAACTGGAATAAGAGAGATTTTAACCAGTTCATCAAAGCTAATGAGAAGTGGGGCCGTGATGACATTGAAAATATAGCACGAGAAGTAGAAGGAAAAACCCCAGAGGAAGTCATTGAGTATTCAGGTAACTGACTTGTTAAGTAGTCACCTCTGTGAGTCCGTATCACATGCTGCTTTCCTGGTTGGAACTGCCTATGAACATGGTAACACCTTACTTCTGAGAATGTCTTCCGTGGCTCTTGAAGCCAGGGTAGAAGTGTACTGATGGGTTTGGGATCTACTGATCTAGGTTTTACCATGTTTAGCCCCCTGCATAATTAAAGCTGTACTAAAATGTGCATATAAACTGTTACTGATCCACTTTAATATATCCTAAATCTGCTCTAACTGGATAGTGCTGTCTTCAATTCTTGTTAAATTTAGCAAAAGGAAATGCTGAGAAACAGTGCTTAAGCTAGAGAGGTTTCACTGTTCCTTGTATTCACTAACCAGTAGTTTTCTTGAACCTTTACCCCTTTTATTACCTCATCCTCATCAAGAGTGGGATACAGTAAACATTTTGTGACTGCGTGTGTAATGGTCATCGGTTTTTGTAACCTAAGTCCACTTAGCTACTTACCTCTGATGTCTCAGAACTGTTTTCTACTATAGTGCAGCTGCAAGGTCCTAGGGCTAAATTCCTAAAGGTATATCGCAGTTTACAGATGTGAAAACTTCTTTTAACAAAAACCCTTTTATTTAAACACTTAATCATCTTTTAGACGCTTGCTCTTGTCTTTGGCCACTCAGTTACCCTCCCGCTTCCATCTGTAAAAATGTATTGCTGTTATATCAGTTTCCATTTTAAGAAGCTTTTTTCTTTGAGAAAGAGCTTGGCTAACAAAAAACTTTCTGGCCTGTATCGCGCCTCATTTAAACTGAGGGCTCCTCTATCTACCCCCTTCAAATTAGCATTTGTAATACTGCAACACGCGATATCGGGAAGAGAAGGTTCCTTACCAGGTAAAGGCATGCCTATTTTTATACAGCAGTAAGTTCTGGTAAAAGTAAGTAACATCTTTTTGTTAAGGTACAAACCCCCTAACTTTTAAAATGCGTGATAAGAAACTAACCAATTGTTCTTTTCTTAGCTGTGTTCTGGGAAAGATGCAATGAACTCCAAGACATAGAGAAGATCATGGCTCAGATAGAAAGAGGAGAAGCCAGAATTCAGAGACGAATCAGCATAAAAAAAGCACTTGATACAAAGGTATCTTTGCCGTGTTTCTTGCTTCTTTTATTCCCTGTGCGGGTGAGGTGAGATGGAGGACTCTGTGTCTAGCCAGTGTTACTAATGGATGAAGGCAACATGTTGGGCACGGTATTTCCCTCTTTTGCATATTCCTCAGCAGTTGCTTCCTATAGCTTTTCCATTCTATAGAAGTGCTGTCCTGGCTCACAGCTGTGATGATCACTTTAGGTATGGCCCAACCTGTTGTTTGTAACAATCATCTTTATCACAGGACAAAGAGTTCATAGTGCCGTATAACACACTCCCACTAACTACATGCTTTTTGAAGAAGCAGAATTTCTTTTGGACCCATGTAACTGAAAACGCAATGTATACGTTTAGAGCACTTAAAAAGGGAAGACTTACCAAAGCAGAGGAGGCTTTTGTCCTCATCTATGTTTCACCAACCAGAATTTGGTAATGAACAGATTTGCAGTAAATTAAGACAGTGTATCAGAATTTTCCCCCTACTTCAGATTTGACTAGTTAGTTATCTCTTCTGGGGAAGTCAGGGGAAGAACAGTGTCTGACTCAATTAACCAGAATGCAGCTGAACCGTGGGCTACAGTCTCATGTGCCTCATTACTCTGAGTTTGACCATTCCTGAGGATTTGTATGTTAAAAAAAGATCATTGCCATTTGAAGCCTATCAGATCTTGACTATTTTCAAATGGAGTGACACGTCAGAAGTCTGGTGTTACTCAAAAGATCACAGACAAAGCTGTCTGTTGTACAAACCAGAATTTACCAGTTTAGATGGTGTTGGTAAACGCACCATCTAGAACCCACAGTTCCTTACATGTGGTGACTTAGCACCAGAGATCATAAAAGATCTAGTTTTCTAACTTCGTGTTGTTCATCTGCCTGTCTTCATGTGATGCATTGCTTTCATATAAAACAGTTCCATGCTAATTCTGAACTATTTCTTAGTTTTATATGGTCTTATTTGTTTTGTTTAGATTGGCAGATACAAAGCCCCTTTCCACCAGCTGAGAATATCGTATGGTACCAATAAAGGGAAGAATTACACTGAAGAGGAGGATCGCTTTCTAATCTGTATGCTTCACAAGCTAGGATTTGATAAAGAAAACGTCTATGATGAATTAAGACAGTGTATCCGAAACTCCCCACAATTCAGATTTGACTGGTTTCTCAAGTCCAGAACTGCAATGGTATGTATTAATCTGTTTGGCTTTTTGTTCATGAAAGCCTGTAACAACACAATTTCACACCAGGCTACTTAAATAGCTTCTGAAATACTGACGTATCTGCATGTGTACAGTACATGAAATTTTTATAGACTTTGCAACAACTGTAGTGAATGGCAAATGCAGTAAACTGAAAGGTTTTATGGGAGGAGAAATTAAAAATTACAAGGTACCGTTTTCAAAACCAACATGAATTTAAATACAAACATGTTGTAAAAGGCAAACATCTATGATCAAATCCATTCCTGTGAAGCCAGCCAGTA
The DNA here is from genome assembly GCA_008711295.1 of Anarhynchus alexandrinus. Classification (NCBI taxonomy): domain Eukaryota; kingdom Metazoa; phylum Chordata; class Aves; order Charadriiformes; family Charadriidae; genus Anarhynchus; species Anarhynchus alexandrinus. Next base: position 1,150,360 of record VUYV01000160.1, read on the forward strand.
ACTATCAAAAAATATTTCATTCTGTTTTCACTCTGCCAAGATCCAGCACAAAACTTACCTACTTACATGCATTTCTAATATGATTTTTACATTAAGTGGCTGCCCAATGTAGTGAATGAATATGTTGTGCAATTTAGGAGCTGCAAAGGAGATGCAATACTTTAATCACCCTGATTGAAAGAGAAAACATGGAACTGGAAGAAAAGGAAAAGGCAGAAAAGAAGAAGCGTGGACCAAAACCATCTTCGGTAAGATTTAAGAAGGCATTTCTGTGGAAAAGCTCATTTGAAGACAGGGTACTTTTCTAATTGTCTAGGACAAGTGACATAGAAAGTTATTAAAAAACAACAACAACAAAAAACCTTATAGGGCAATGTTAAGAGTTCACGCTGTCATTCAGCTAGTACAGTTGGGGATGTCAAAGAACAGAAAATAAGTTTAGGTTCTAAATTGTAGCTTGCGTGCTTTGGAGCAGATAAACGTGTTATGTTTTGGATCACTGAGTTGGTATGCTCCATAGGTTTGCCCTGGTAAAATCAACCAGAGATTTATTTTGCCTTTTGATTAATTTTTATCCCTAAAAAAATTATATGTTTACCACTGAGGGATACATAGGCGACTTGGACCATTCATTGCACTTTGAGGGGGCTACATGAGATCTGTTTACACGTGTTCCTGTGTCGACTGTGCTGCCTGCCATCACTGTCCTTGTATGGGGGTTTGTCATGAAAGGGGCTTCTACAACTAGATTTGGGAAACCAGCACACATGCTTGACTGCTCTCTTTGACTGAATTCAAAGTATTGCTAAATACGCAGGCCTGTTTTGTAAAGGAAATATCAGCTTAACCCATCTTCTTGCCTAGATTTGTTGGTCAAGTTGTTGTTGCCTAGAGCTGTTGTATCAAAAACTTAGAAGCACAACTTACTTTGCAGATGGGCAGAAATCAGTAAAGTTAAGACTGGTGGATTAATAAGTTTTTTAGAACCATTCACAGAATATTTAAAAGTACCATTTCATAAATAGGAAGCTTTATAACATTTGCTTCTGTACACTTCTTATCTCTATGAAATCATACTCTTCCAGAATTGGAAGAATACAAAACAACGGCTGTCCCGGGGAGGATGTGCATATTTGCCCTATTACAACATTTGCAATTTATCACCTTTTAAAGCTGCTGAGGTGTAAATCATCTCTACCTGCTTTGACTTAAAATGCATTGCTTGCTTACGATCTTTTTGTATCACAATAACTTCTTAAAAAACTTACCTTACAGGCACAGAAGCGCAAAATGGATGGTACTCCTGATGGTCGTGGAAGAAAAAAGAAGCTAAAGCTGTGAATGCAGAATTTTTGTAATCACTAAATTTAAAAAGTAGTTCTTTAATTTACGGGTCTTCATAAGATGTACTGTATAATGCTCAACTATTATGTCATTAAAGGACATCGGGTTCATCTGTTTACTGAACTAGAAACATAGTACTTAATGTAGTTTCACTTTTTTAAATGCAACAGCTGTGCTGAATTTTTTTTACCATTAACACTTGAAGTAATAAATAGTCTTCATTTATTAATAAAGCTTCACGTGACTTTTTTCATTAATGTTTGCACTTGAATAACTATTTAGTCATCCCCCTGTGTTTTTTTTCATCTGAGGGTGTTGAGAACACTCTTCTGTTATGATCGTCAGAACTAGTTAGTTGTGTTTTATTTTGACAAGCCACCACCACCAGTCAAACCCTATTCTGGAGATTCTGTGGCTCTGACTTTACCTTTATTGAACTTCATTTTACAGCACAAATACACTCTGTTCTTTGACATTAGTGGAAAGGGCAGGTATTTACCTTAAGGGCTAATGACCAACATAGATACAGATTGGAACAAAATGATATTTTTCTGCTTCAAATGCGTGCCACAAGAAAGGTCAGTCAGTCACGCTGAGGTTTGTACTTAATTAGAATGGCCTAAGAATGGTAGAATTGTTTTTATTGGCAAACAGCAACAAGTCAGAACAGAAAATGTAACAATATGTAAAACAACCCCCTTCTCCCAAACAGCTGTGGTAAATGCAGAGCCAGTCTTGATGACTGTGAAAAGAACTGGTGCTGACTCAACCTGTGCAAGATAGGAGTTCTCAGGCAATCCACGCTGCCCACTGAGCAGTCAGATTGTACCACACACGGGTATTTCCTGCGCTGGCCTTTCTTTCATAGGTATCTGGCATATAATGACTGAGATGAGATCGTGTGTTTCCCAATACCATCATCTGTAGCATAATTTTGGAATTTACTAGAAAAAAACCCAACAAACCAGAACAAATGCTCAGTTTGCATTGAGTAATCTTTGCTTGGTTTTGTCCCTTTTAAGAACACATATCAAAAGGCATCAACGTTTAAACAGGGAGAAATGCATCCCTAGAAAAATCAGCTTTATGGAGCGTAAGCATTGAGCAAAACTAGACTTAAGAAAAAGCTGAGAATTCACACATGTAGATTTCACATACAGCAGTACAGTTCTTACGAGTACATGAAATGAGTTTCTTGTTGCAGGTGACTGATTTGCAGACAGCAGCTGAAAACAGGTTGCGTATCCAAGCTTTGCTCTTCAAAAAGTCAAAAGAACTTGGTATGCACAGCAGAGTTAAAAGCCATTCGACAGCGCTTTACAAGTTGCATTGTCATGGCAACCCTAGAAGACACCAGTCCAACTGCTTACACTTGGTGTACCCTAAACTAAAATGCTGCAATGCTGAAGCCTTCCTTTAAAAGCATCCCTTTGCAAAGCATGCCTTTTCACAAAAAAACCCCAAACAAACACCATCAAAAACCCAAACCACAATAAGCCACGATCACTTGTTTACAACTACCCTGAATACCTTTAGAGGAAGCAGATGGGAAAGATTTATTAAATAGCTGAGCAGCACTTCATTTCTGCAAACAATTCTCAAGTGCCAGAACGCAGAAAGCAAAAGGAACTAAACCTCAGTCTCCCAAATGGCATCATACTAGTTACAGAAAATTCATATTTTTTTCAAGTGGATGTAAAAAAAAAAAAACCAAAGCAAAGTATTTGCTCTAGGTGATACAAGTGTGTTCCGCTGGTGCCATCTGGCAAAACAAGCTACCTTTTAGACGTATTTGCCTGTATTTGAATGCTATAATGTCTGTATCGAGCAAAGGAAGATGGGCAACCACTGTACAACACGGGAAAGTGATCATTAGTATTGGTCTGAAGTACTGGAATCTTTTTAAAATCATGTTTGAAAGCACTTTATGCCAGCACCTAAGCATTAACGTACTGTTTTTCTAGTGTGGGTTTGCAATATAATTCTAATTGCATTGATCACATATAATGCTCTCCTTACTGATAATTGCAATTACAGCCTTACCTGTGTGTCTCCCACCGCTGTCCATATGTCCGAGGTCCTCATTAAAATTGGAGACAAAAATCTTGGTATCACTCATTTAAAAGAACACTTACCGTCTATTACTTAGCTCCCATTCTAATACCACTACCTTCTTCCTTCCCCAGCAATAATTATTAAAAAAAACCAACCCCAAAACCAGTTATATGAAAGCTAGATACTATTACATATAACCAAAAACAGCATCCTTCTAAGCACCAACTTTTCATGGTGGATATAAGGCACGTTTACAGCTGCATATAGTCAAAACATTAAAGAAAAACTACGTTTTTTTTAAAAAAAAAAGCACCAACTGCCATTCATGGCGTACTGGCTTGAATTCCATAAATAAGTCACTCACACATGAATGTAGCACACCAACCCTGTCAGAAATAGCTGCCCATGACAAATAATTGATCCAGCATTAGAACCGCAGCAGCCAATGGTCTGTGCAAAGCAGTCAGCCGAGAGCTAGATTTGAGAGGCTGCTTTTTGGTGAAATTACGTGTTAAAAGACGAGCAGCCAACAAATTGGCTAGACTTCTGAACTGTCGCTGCTGCTGTGTCGTGTGGCCATAGCATCGCTGCTGCCGGAGTGGCTGATGGGCGCTTTGCTTTTTCCAGCAGAGGACTGTTTCCTCTGCTTCAACAAAAAAAGAGTTGTGAGCACAGCACAGATCAGCAAGAGGAGTCCTGTCAAGCCTCCGGTAACGGGTACAATACTGTTTCCGGAGTCCCTGCTTGTGATTTCCAGACCTGGCCTGTGATGCGGCGCTCCAGCTGGGACCATGTCTTTCTGGACGACGACAGCTTTGTCAGAACGGTCAAGAGCAATATGCTGAATATTTGTGCCCCTGTTTTTATCTGCTCCAATGTCTTGCATGAAGACTGGGACATCTGGGTTGGCTCTTCTGCTGCGATTAAAGGCTGTGGTGCTAACTCTTCCGTTAGCAGAGGACAAGACGTGGTGGTACTCGAGACTTCTTTTGCCCTTGTGCCTGTGTGCATTTTCCTTCGATCGGACTGTGTAAATAGTGTGAATGTACCATTCTCGGCCAGCTGCCACCTTAAAAAAAAACAACCAACCAAACACATAAAACCCCAACAAACCCGAACAACCCCCTCATGCACATTTACTACAAACTGGAAAACACCAAGCATCAGATTCATCCAGACAGATGTCCCAAGTTTGCTGCCAAATATGTCTAATTAAAGTCAACGGCAGAAATAGTCACTTGGAGATAGGATTAATCTTTTCTTAATGAAGACTGCTGAAGTAGCTCAGATAAACTATGTTCTAAGAGAGCCTGTTTCTTTCTAGTGTTAATGCAGAAAGGCTGCTGCATTTACCTAACAAAACACTACCCTTATTTTACACAAGAACCCCCCCACTTCAGGAGACCAAAAAAAGACATTAGGAATTTGAATTAATCTGACTTAAAGCAGGATGCATAGTTCTCTTTTTTATTTCATATTGTATACAAACCAATTACATCCCCCCAATCGCAAGAAAATGAAGTCTAATTTCTTTGTTTTCTCCTCTGTAAAAAGGCCCCCATGTAAGCTAAACCAGTGACTTCTGCTCCCAGTCACAGGTGTACATCTGCGATAACAGCAAGGCTGCAGAAGGGTAGCTCAGGGTTAGAAAGCAATGCTGCCAGTGTTTCTGCGCCGGTAGGGAGAGGGAACAAAGTAAATGTGTTGCCGAAGCCTGTTGCTGACTGACATAGGGCCCATGATTACCTGCATGCTCTTTTCCACCCCTGTCATCTTTTAGAATGAAAGAATCTCTGTGATATACCTGTCAGACAACTTACCTGGAAGAGCGGAGCAGATGACAGGCTGAAACCATCAGAACCAGGCTGTTTTACTAGAGGAAAAGCATCTGCATGATCAGCTGCTAATGTAGCATGAAACTCCAGGTTTCCAAAGGCTCTTGCTTGTGTCTCAGGTTGAGCTTTATCCTAAAGGAAGTTAGTTTAGTATTTCCAGACTCAGATGGAAATCAGGGATCTAAAAACGCATGCTACGTAACTCTTCGTTTACGTACCAGGATCTTGAATCTGTACAAGAGGGAGGGCGAGTCAGCCAGGCATCCATATTCCTCATTGCCTGGGCTGTATTTGGGCACGTACCCATCGGCACCAGTGCAAAGGAACACCTTCTCGATGTTGCAGCTGAAGGAGTCACCAAGATTCTGAACTGGATCCACCATCACTCGGCCATAGATTTCAGATCCTAGCAAAGCAGATTAACACATTTTACATTATACCAGCCAATTTAAAATTATTACATCAAGTTATTACCAAACCATTGCTCTTAAAATTGTCAGGGCAGGAGTTATCCAGCTTTAAGTGTATCTCCCTTTGCACGTGAAGACAGGATGTTCCATGGCTTTTACTACTAATTTATCATGGGCTTTAGTCTTATTTTCTGTTACAATTCATACTGACATGTGGTTCTTACAGTGCAGCTCTTTTTTTAAGCAAGCTTTTCCCTTGTCTTCACTAGAGGGCAACCCATATTCACGTATAAGAAACTATCCAACCTGATAGCATTATATCAAGTAAAATAAAGTTCTCAACAGGACATTTGGGTTTCAAACTAGTGACTCAAATAAGGGATCAATTAAAACCAAAATTATTTCCGGTCCAATACTGCCATTACCAGGAGTTTCCTCTGGAACCTAGTAACGGCTCCAGTCAGTGAGCGAGTACAGTGTGTGAGAGCACCTGCCCTGGGCCAGAACTCAAAAAAAAAAAAAAAAATCAAAAAAATCAAGAATGAGTCTGAGCAGTTTGGCTGAAACCAGCTGCAGTCATTGTGCATCCAGCCTGCAATTGAGAACAGCTGCACGACCAAGTCAAGGAGCCTCAGGTGTACAAGTATTCAATTCCTGCATTTCTGACTAGAATAACCCAAGCACTGAAATTACTTAGCTCCCTCAAAATGGGGCAAAAAGTTCTAGTGTGGGCAGGTTCAAAGCAAAACAACCAGAGTGAGGGGAATATGTGATTATGCAGTAACTGAGCAAGAGTTTTCAGAACTGCAGTTTCAGATATACCCACCTAAATTCTGCACCTACCTCTGGAATGCTTTTCCTCTCAGAGCCCATAAACAGAACCAAAGGCTGTTTCAATTACACTAAAATACATAATATTTTAGTGCTTCTGTAATTTACTTTTCTGTAGTGGAAATACATAGACCATGTAGGGGTTATAAAACTAGTAAAATACATATTCAGCTCTTGTTAAAAGTGGTTCTGTTTTAGCTTTCATAATACACTGAATATACAATTGAATTTTTACCTTTGGTAAAGGCTACGTCAGCTCCTTCTCCAAATCCCATTGATCCGTCAGATATCCAAAGCTCCTTTTTGGACAGCAGAAACATTTGAGTGTTTAGACTGAACTCTGCTGCCACTGGGTCACTGACCTGTGGGGAATAGTGAAATTAAACGATTAAAAAAAAAAAAAGCCTTGGTTGTAGCTTTACAATGATGATTGTACATCATTGCCATAGTAGTGATGTGCTGATCAAACCCTGCAGCAGTACACAGTATTTATAAGAATCCTTCCTACATACATACATACATAAACCTCCAGTTGTGCTTCTCATCATGACCCATTAAAATACACAATTGTAGTGCTTTATTTCAACGTTGCTTAGTAAAACAGCAAAAGATATCTGTTTCCTCAGATACAAGACAGCAACGTATCTTTTCAGCGACACTTGCAAAAGTTACTGGGAGAACAAGGCTGTGGGCAAGAGGCCAATAAAACTAGATCAGGACCAGCACCTAGCTCAACACCAACTCATTTCCCCTACTCTGAACACCAATCCGCATATTCAAACCAATGAGCACAGGATGGGAAACCTCATCTGCCCCTACTGACCCCCGGCTGCACTCTGCGTGTCCCACTTGTGACCTAGAAGCTGCCTGCAATTTGCCCAGAGAAGTAACCTGGCCAATGGCCCACGCCTGGAGACAGCACGGCAGTTGCCCTGCCAGCAGGTTAACTCCTCTGGTGCAGTGGTAGGTCACTCCCAGTAACCAGCTTTCTGCCTTCCCCACCACAAACACCTTGTGGCCGCAGAAGCCCAACAGAGCCCAGCACGTTTGGGTGGAGGAAGCTGGCACCAGGCCATGGGCCTGCGCCTGCCCTGTGACTCTGGCAGTCCGGAGCACTGCGAGACCCACCACACGTGTAATGGCAGGAAGATGTAGAGGGGAACAGAAGGGGAACAGCTCTCCAACACAGAAGCAAGGTAAAGAACTAAACTGTCCCCCACCACTATTTAGTCTTGTTGACCACAATAAACCCGGCATCTAGGGGTAACAGTCATAAGGGTGTGATTATATACACAGAAGCGCAAAATTAACTTAATATGCAAATGCCACCACAACCCCAGTTATTTCCTTTCTCATCAAATAATTTTCCTCTTCTTGTGTAGCATTCATGTCCTGCGTTACACGGTGGCAGCAGGAAGATTATTGCTGAAGCTGTATCTTTAAATCAAATTCAGCACCAATTGTTTGAGCAAACAAGAGAGAAACATTCAGTTAATTTGCACGCACTACAGTTGTCTCCACACTTGTCACACATGCCAGGCAACCAGATAACGAAGCAGAAGCTAAAGAGCAGCTCTAATGGTCCAAAGGGCTCAACGGCCCTGACTGACACTGACAAGGCATCCGAGGCATCCAGTACTTTTGGGGTAAAAAAGAAATACATCAGGTAATTTTTTATGTATTGACTGAAGGATGCAATGTTACACTAAGAGGTTTTAAAAAGTTTGGTGTGTTCACTGGAAGTTAAGTCTCAGATTCAGACCCCTTGGACTCCAAATGCTATTCAAGTCATTCCTCAAGCTAACCACAACAGAAAACCTGGGCTTTGTAACAGTCCACTATAGTAAGATACTGCTACTTGGTGCACTGGTGGTTTTTTTTTTTCTTTAGTATATACAGAAAACTTATCACAAGGCCACACTAACTCTGAATTAAGTGTTTCCCACTGCTTGAGAAAAAGACCCTCTTGATACAATTCTATTACACTGAATCTCAGTTTTAAAAATCAAACTCAGGACTACAAGCTATTTTTGAAAACAATCTTGCTTAGAACTAAAATTCCTTCCCCTTTCAGCCCCTGCCCTGCTGAAACAAAGCAGCAAAGTACTTGGGAATAGGCTGGACTATGACATAAATAAATGGAAAAATAAGATTTTAATTACTGGGAAAAAAAATTAGTTTGATTTTATTTCACCTGAGAAGATGAGATATAGAGGAATCTACAAGCACTGTAAAACTCCTTCTGAAGGCATCTGAAATACTGCATGATTTTCTCTTGACAACTGGCACCGGATGGCCTATGCCAGAACCTCTCTTTCAGGGGATACAGAACACCCGCCTTTCAGCCTAAATTTGCTTTTGGCTGGTTTTGCCCATGAGGCTTCACAGAAAAATGTATAAGTCCTAAGCAAAATGGTGTACCTGTTGAAATCTGATGTCCATATCAAACGCAATTGGGTCCCGTGGGTTGCAGATGACAGGAAGGGCATATTGCTGACCAGGCGCAGCCGTGCACGGGATGAATTTCACAGTGTAAGTACCTGAGTAATCTCGTACCTGGGAAAAAATGAGAGAAATGAGTCTTCCTCCAGTCTCTGAACGACGACTTTTTCAGCTTGCATTGCCCTTGAGGCCAAGCTGAATTCCCAGCAGCATCCTAAACACTTTCACAAACTTGGACATTGCTGTTTACGATCATAGTGCTTTGCCTCACGCAGGAAGCGTGTGCAGCAACACTGTCAGCGCGCTCCAGCAGCATAGGGAAGGCACTGACACGTACCATCTCTCCTCTGCTTCTCTGTGAAACGAGGACTAACACAGAACACCTGCTATCAGACCTTTGAGGGACTGACCTTGCTGCGGTGGTGGTGGGAATCAAACACGTCAATGTCCGAATCTAACATACTAAATCTCTGAAGAGATGATTTTGGCTGGAGTTTTCATGAATGCAAATGGCTCCTTTCCTGCCAGCCCAGCAAGAGCCGAGTAACTGGGCTGTGTCCCCCTCACAGAAGCAAGACACTTTTAAGCAAGCCTCTTCTGCACTATTAGAGGCACAGGCTTTGGGGCCCACAGTAGTTCCCACTGACTCCTGAGCTCAGCAGGAGCTAAGCAGCTTTGCCACACATGGGGAAAAATCCAGCTTCTCAGAACAGCAGCAGCAACTCCTGGATCACAGTTTCCTGGCAATGCCAAGGAGATAATGTTAAGACGAATTCTTCAAGACAGGCCACAGCTCCAGCACTGGCCTGCTCAATGAATGGTGCCAGCTAGAGCTTGCAGGAACATGGGTTCAGGCCTCTGGAATCAAGCTCCAGGGGCACCAAGGACTTCTGACTGTTCATTAGGTAATGAGAATACGTGACTGCATCCAAATGAGTTGATGCTTACTGATCTTATAGTGCTGACAACTGCATGGAGAGCATGTTAAAAACTGACATTCCCTTTGCTTCCCTAACTTCAAGTCTGAACACAAACTCACAGCATAGTCGGAGATGAAACTCCACTGCTGCACAGGCTGGTGGAAAGTTGGCTCACTTCGTAACAGAGTGAGCGTAAACGTGAGGCCAGGGTGGTCAGCAGACATCACCATTGACACCAGGGATGTTCCTGAAAGAATAAAAGGCAAATTATAATTTGCCATAATTAATACTGATGTCTGGCATGGTATAAAATCAGCACACAAAAGCAAAGAAGCAAGAGAATGGAATCAAATTAACTTACACACCAGGAAAGGAAATGACTCGGTTACTTATCCCCCTTCTACACTGACACAGACCGGTTACTGTGATACCTTTCTCCTCTGCCAGGCAGACAGCTCTACAGATACTCTGGCTATCACAGGTGGATGGCTGGGTACACACCTGGGTGGGACATCACCAGCTGGCCCTGGAATCGAATCTCTGTTCGGAAGTTCACTACTAGTCGCCCTTCGTCATTGATCCGCATACTTGTGGGATAGAGGGAGCCTAGGAAGGAAAAAACCAATGATTTTATCACCAACGCTTCCCGAGTGCATTTTTAAAGGAAGGCTCTTCATACATTTTCTGCATCTGGAGATCTGAAATGCTTCACCTAAACCCTGGTGCTCTTCACAGATATTAAACCCTGTCACATTGACTGTTTTGAGACAGATCTCCAAACCCATCAACTGCAGAAGAAATCCACTCATTTACACCTGCTAATGGTTCAATCCATTAAGGCAGATTTTTTTTCCCTTTCCCTGACGTAAGACCAGACTCACATATGCTGCTATAACAGAGCACAGGCAGGAGAAAGAAGGGGTCTGGGATTTTTTGTCATACGGACACCAAGGCTGCTTGCTCCAGTGAGGTCCCTTTTGCAGGCACTTCCCCTGCACAGGGCTATGTAAGTGCTTCCGTTGCCCTGTAACCATGTACCAATTCAGCACTGGAGTCCATCTCTCCATAAGAATGCCTGCTTTAGAGTTGGCCTGTGCGTTAATTTGTCTCATTTTTTATAGATTAAAATCAGCATGCAATTGAAAGAAGATTCAAAACATCTGGTTTAGTAACATATGGCTTTAAAAACCAAACATAACTGTCCTTTGTGTGGGTGTTTTAACTGAGGGAGCCAGCATGGTGTTACTGCTTTTGAGATTCTCAAGGCTAAAAAGCATTGAGTTATTGGCCACACGTCTCCCATCATCAGAACATTGAATAGGATGGAGTTTAGACATGGCGGCATCTGAAACAGCTCACCTTGGAGCTCTGAGTCAGGAGGGCTGCCTATCCCATCTTTCCACAGGATAGCTGTGTCATACACAAAGGTGAGTCTCAGTTCAGACTGCAAATCAAAATGTTGCCAGCCACCAATGGCAGCTGGGGAGTGGAAGACATAGGAGACATAGAGAGGCACCCGCAGAGTTACATACGACTGCACCAGATTTAAGACCTGAAAAACAATGAGGCACCAGGTTACTGCGTGCAACCTGAAACAAAATTGCTTTCACTGCCAACCTTGCATTCTCATCAACTGCACTCTTTAAACATAAGAAAAAAAACCCTGCATGGAAACATTTTTCATCTGTTACTGACACCACTATTATTTCAGGTGCTGCAAACCACCTCACTTGATAGTGTCCTCAAATCTTTGCCAGTTTGACATAACAGGGTTCATACCTCCCAAAATAAGGACCATCTATGATTTTGTTTTATCTTGGAATTAAAAAAAAGGCCTTCAAAAGAAACTCCATAGAAATTTAAAGTGGCCTAAATTAAAATTCCAGATCAGAACCACCAGATTCCTTAGGCATTCAGAAATTAAACACAAATTTAGAAATGAGTCCCGTAAGTAACACCTACCTTTACAATGCATTGAACTCGATGGGTTATGGCACCCTGAAACACTGCAATTTAAAATTATAGACTGAGTTAAGAAGGTCTCTCTCTACCAGGCAACCAACAAGCAACCAGAATGGGCAGCCAAGCAGATAATTAGGAAATAAATCTTCTTTGGCCACTGAGCATCAATTGAGAAGGTAACAGTTGAGCACCTATGGAATGGGAAAGTGTCGAGCTGCTGAGCCAAGGCCAATTCATGGTGGAGTCAGCAGAGAGGCTCTACAGCCCCCTGGAATTTCCTCTATCACTGCTGTAAGCCACTTGTGCATTGGGTTATTTTCCAAGTAAACACAATGTGCTGTCAGACACTGCACAGGGGAGCCCCTGTGCCTGCTCTGTGATTGACATTGATGCAATTCATATCAAAGACCTGGAATGATGGCCTGTTTTACTCGGGAAAATTACATGTTTGTTAGTTCCTTATCAACCAAGCTTCTATTTATAAAATCTCGCCTACTTGACAACTCTGCCTAAAGTCCAAAACCTAAATTAGAGCTTCTAATTAAAAAAGTGGTTTGGGTTGGGTTTTCTTTGTAAAAAAACATTTTTTTTTATGTAGCCATAGAACACACTGCCAGTAATTGGCAATAACAATATGGCAATATTATGGCAATAACATACTTTACACACATGGTTTACTTCTATAAGGCAATAAAATTGTAGCTTCTTTGAATATGCTGCTACATGAGCTTTGGATGACAGCACAAGCATATACACAGCTTGGAAGAGCTCTTTGACTCAAAAAAGCATAGTTTCTAAAATCCAGACTAGGAGCAACAGCAATGCAGTAAGCTGTGCTCAATTACCGGGAAGACAAATCATGTCTGTGCACAGAAATACAGTTCAAAGGAACAAATATGTACTTCTAAAAACATTTGTGCTAAGGGAACACATATCAAACTGCCTGCACAGTGACTAAATCCTTTCTCATGCAATCCTTAGTGACACTTTCTGTTGGGCTTGTGCTTCCAAAGTCTCCTGTTGAGAGAGGAAGGCGCTTCAGTGCCACATACCTGCCCATCTGTGCCAATGGAGCCACTGCAGTCTGTCAGCAGCTCAGACATATCGTAGTAACTGTTGAACTCCCAAAGGCAAGCCTCAAGGTTGAGATTCTGGTAGAAACGCAAGGTTTTGGCAGACCGCAGAGCACTGCTGTACTGGTAAGGTGACATTTCTCCAATCACTTTGGGGTTCTTCGTTTCCTCTGTAATAAACCCATGTTTGGTCTGGATCTCATTATAGTCCAGTAGGTTGGAGCACTTGTGGTGTCCCACACGAGTGCCATCTGGGCTAAGTGTTAGCTCAAAGTTGGATAAGGGGCGCGTGGAGATAACTGGCAGCATTCCTAAAATATAAGTGTCACACGACTCATTAACAACCTGAATGGAAAAGAGCAAATGAAGTATTCATTAACTGCTTGTGAACATATTTTTAGAGCTGGATTCTGGAAACATAGGAGCTAAGGATGTCCAAGGTTTCATACATACACTATCCTTGCAATTGGCAAGTTGTTCATTAAACATGGATTATTCATGGTTCTGCCACAATGCAGCAAACAACCATGGAGACAAACCTATGGGAGAGGAAAAGTCCAAAGCAGTCCATGTTAATTAAATGTTTACTCTCACCACTTGAAGCTTACCATCCATATGGGGCATTGTGACTGTTATTCGGACCAGATTGGGATGGTCAGGATCACCTGGACCCGTGTAGCGAATTTTAGCTGAGAAAGGTTCTGCTCCTACTGTTCCTGGGATGCGAGGCTGGCAAAGACCTGAGCAAAGGGAAAAGACAGATTGTGAGATGCCTGCTAAACTGTGTCGTATCTGTGTTAAGCAGCTTGGAGATGTCTGTCTGTAAAGCCGGGTCAGAAAAATACAGAAACATCGACACGCTAATTAGGGAGTTCCTCACATGCTGCCTGGTCTAACCCCTAGAGTCAAGAGGTCTTTTCCAGAAAGGCAAGGGCAGCAGTATGGAAACTTATCAATGCCGAGCAGTGGCTGAGGAACCCGACCTCTTCCTGATAAGGATTCGTTCTTCCTCCCTAGAAATGGGGAAATGGCAGCTTTACATCAGCATTTACCTTGGCAGCAATCACTTGCTGAGGTGAAGGGCAGCGTGGTTCACAACCACACCTGAGCTCTTGCCACAAAAACCGGGCTGCCTGAGGGGAGCCAACATCTTGAGGACAACAGCTAACTAAAATGCATAGGGGCAGTTTGTGCCATGCTGCAGGGTCCATCACTTACACTGGAGAGGTATTTCAGGTTCTTACTTTTTCTGTCTATGGCTGAGGCAAAGGTCATTTCTGACTAAATTACACAAAGAACTGGCACTTTAGGAGCATAGTGGTAAATCCACAGAGGAACTATGGTGCATAATCATCACTTTAGACCTATAAATCTAATGCTTAGGAGCCTCAGGGAACCTTGAAAACTTCACAGGCTATTGCCTAACTTTCTAACGAAGGACAGTCTCAAGGGAGCTACTTCTCAGCCACTGAGCATGAACACAACTGCCTAAAACTTTGGCAGATTTCAGACAGGATCACATGTCCAAAAGCTTCCCTTCCTTCCCCAACTTGTAATCTTAACGAAAAATACTGCCTCTATCCACAAGCCTTGTCTTGTCTTATTGACAGGCCACTGTGACTACAACAGGACCATCCCTAATACCCTGGTAACACAGAACATTTTCAGTTCTTCCCACATAGTTCAGTCCTACCCAGGGTTTTTGCACTGTGGCTGGAGGAGATGGAGGTGAAGGACTCCATGTAGCCGAGGAGATGTAGCAGAACTGAACTGCACAAAACGGAGAGCTGAGGAAGCACAGCATGACCCACTTGCATAGTCAGTGAGCTAGTGCTTCTCTCACCCAGTGAGTATTTAATTATAGAGTCTAAATTAAATATTTCAGTCTAAAGAGACAGAGAATAGTCATCCCCTAGCACCCAAAATTTTGGCCCCTTGAATCCCGAGATGCAGTAAAGTCAGACTTCTGCTTTAATTTGGGCAGAATATGACTTTAAAGTAACTCCCTAACTGTTCTAGTCACTAACTAGATATGGATCACAGCTAAGAAACCTGAAGTATGTGGGCTAAACTTAGAATTAGGATGTTTCCTTACCTTCTGAGGCATATGCTAAGTTCTCAGCAGAGTTACGCATGCAGTGCTGCAATATCTGAATTTCCATGTGGATTTCATACCCCCACCCTTTTCCAGTACCTGTATTTTACCTGTCTTTAGTCTGCAGGTCTTTAGACAACATCAAATTCAGTACACCTACAATCTTCTCTCAGTGTCAGTAACTGTGTTGTTTAAACTAAAAACACATGGAAATAGAGGTGTATTTGAAATATGTATATTGAGAAAGGCAGAGGACCCAAGACTGGGGAAGTAAAATTCTGCTCTACTCACATTAGGTGTAAAAACTGGTTATCACCTTACACCCACCAATCTTTACACATGACCTATAATTGGAGAAAACTCTTGAAATACCAGAGCTGATGAGATGATTACAAGATGCTTTTGCCTTTCACTGGGAAGTCCCATGTGTGTATGAAAAAGATAGACTAATATATGAGCACATACCCTAAAACAAAACACTCCATAGCAGACCACCGTCAGCTGCAAACACTACCTCATCTTTCCCCGAGAAAGGCTACCAAATTCCCATCATTAACAACTTACCTTCCTCTCTATTCACTGTATAAATTGGACTTAGCAGCTCCAGACCTGCATCACCATTGGCATTCACAGCTCGAGCTGCACACTGAAGCCTGGAGCCTGCCTGGAAGTATATAGAATCCAGGGAGATGGATTTGGTGCTGGTAAAAAAAGTGTTGGAGTCCACTTCCCTCATCGGGCTGGTGACACCATCAGTCCCACTTGGAGCACTGACAAGCCAGCGGTATAGGGTCAGAGTATCATTGATTTTTTCCATGGCGCAGATGGATCCGGTTTTGTCGTAGTCTGAATACTTGGGATTGCATGCCTATGGATTGGTATTTACAGAAAATAAAGGCGGTTATCTATTCTTACCTACACCTGCTCCAGGCAAGAAAACTGTTAAGCATTATTCTAACAGTACTGTGCTTATTACTAAAAGTCTACCAGCAAAATAAGACTGTCAGGCAGGCACACTATTTTTCCCTTAATTGAGGGAACATGAATGAATGCCATGGGGCTCTTTTAATTGAAAACAAGAATAAACAAACAAAAAAACAAACCCCAGATGGCAGTAAGTTGCTGTAACAATTCATGTGTCACCTCTAACCATGCAAACCTGGAAAATGCTAGTGCTAACTACAAAAACTGAACTCTTATTTGACAACATCAAAGACAGTTCTCCCAAATTCAGACACCCTAGCTTGAAAAATCCCAGTGTGAAACCACTCTTAATAGATTAGAAACTGTTAGAAACATAAAATGAAAGGTCTGAATTCATGCATCCTTGGCAAAGAGCAGCCAAGTTGCAACTGCACCCTCCCCAGCAGTCTGTTGCTGCTCCCACAACAGAAGCAAACAGGAGTGAAGATGCATGTGTGCTTTTTGCTAGTGCAAAATTCAGTTTGTTTGGGTTTTTTTTTTTCCTTTCCCTCAGAATTATCCTTGATCAACAGCTTAAAACACCTGACTTTACACAGAAGCAGCAGGCACACTAGTACATGTCCCTCTGCCAGCTCTGTCTGTGAGAGCAGTCTCCTGCAGATGGGACAGATGGCTGATACCAGAGGCTGTTCAGTCAACTTTGGTAAAAATCTGCTGCTCAGCTGCTCATAGCACAGCTCTGCTCACAAAGCCCAGGCTGCAAACTGTTTCTGGAAAGCTCCGTATGGCCCAGCCACAGACCTATTTTGGGCAGCTCTTACCTCCTACTGACCTTCCTGCCTGCTCAGCTTCGGGTTTAGAAATCTCTATTTTTCTGGCCCTAATTCCATGGGTCCCAGTCATCCCCTGGAACTGGTTATTAGTTTGACAGCACAGCCCAGTACCAAAGACCTATTTGGGTCAGCAAGAAATACTCACTGCAGAAAGAGCTGTCACAGGTTAGGGGTCTTAGTGACCCTCTCTTGGAAGCTCTCCTTCTCCGAGTTAGGTCAGCAGAAAGACTTATGCAAGTGCCTCTGACACAGCAGCAGCCTGTTGCTTTTAGTTGTCATTTTCCAGAACTGAATACTTTTTCAATCTTCTTACATTGTCCAGAGCATGGAATAAGTTGGACAAATGCATGCAGAAACAAGCCTTACCGTTACACAGACAACAGGATAGCCAGTTGGAGGGTGTGGATTCTCTTTGCTTTTAGCAGTATCATCATAAATCAGAAGTGAGACAACCTGGGGCACAGCTGGAAACGTCACATCTGCAACACTGTCCATTTCTTCAATGTACACAATGGCTTTACTCATCTGTGTTGAGCAAGAAAAAAGGTTATGTATACTGCTGAAAATAAGGAACAGAGGGAGAAAGAGAAGTAGTGCCTGCAACTTAATTTCTGCCACCAAGCTCATTCTGGTTTTACCCAGGATTCTTTGTAAAACGGTAACTTGTATTAAAGAAGATGCACTCCCCCCGTGATTTTTAGAGGTTTTCCACTTAAAACCTGTTTTCCAGCAACTAGCTAAAAATTAAGGAAGAATTATTTCCCCAAACACTAGGAAAATGGGAATAAAAATATTGTAATTTTTCTTAAAATAAAAAAAAAGAAGTTAGCCTTGGCAAATAGTCAAACATCCACCCGGTTGCTCACTCACTCCCCGTCATCTTCAGCATGGCAGGATGAGTAAATAGGATGAGAAAGCTCGTGGGTCCAGCTAAAGACAGGGAGATTGCTTACCAATTATTCCAATGGGCAAAACACACGACTTGAGGAAAATTAATTTAATTTATTGCCAATTAAAGTAGATTTGCATAGTAAGAAACAAAGACAAACATTAAAACACCACCTTTCCTCCTCATTTTCCCGTGCTCAACTTCACTCCTGTCTCATCCACCCCCCCAAAACCTTGCCACAAACATAAAATACAAAAACAAACCCCCAGACTCTCCTAAACTAATTCCAGAGACCATGTAAATAGCTTCAGTCTACTCATCAATTTGGTCTCACGTGACAGCCAGTTTAGGTTTTTACCAACTTAAGTATAAAGACTGTGCGTTAACTTCAGAGCCTCTGTTTTTAAAATAGTGGCCTACAAATTTATCAAGGTATAATACACATGATGTAATGGATCCCAGGGCCATAGTTCCTCTGCATGTAGTAATTTACAGTATATAGTATTGAAGTAAGAAGTTGCTTGTGTTTGAGTCAAATTAGATCTGAAACATAGCCCAAAATGGCAGGCGGTGCTCTTCAGAACTGTAGTAGCTCTAACACTTGCTGTGCTCTCCTCTGCTTCACCAAAATAAAGGAAGAAATGGGAGACAAATCCAAGCCCATCTGCCCCCATTCATGCCTTCCTCCCTGCCCACAGATCTACCACGGCAATGTGTGAGAAGGCCTTGTGGAGCTGTGCTTGGGCACATGATGTGATGCAGAGCACTGACCAGAGCACCACAGCTTGACGGCAGCTGCTGCTGCCACCACATCTCTCCGCGCATGTTTAGAGAGGGACCAATGCAGTCTTCTCTGTTGTACTGGGTCTCTAGCAGCCAGAGACACCATTAATATAAAAAAAACCTGCCAATCACAGCTTCTTGCTTTCTTTTTTAATATTTTTAAATCTTTTGATGTAATAGGAAAAGTTAGAAAAGGTTTCTACAAGCCAGTTAGTGCACTATACTTCCCTAAAGTTTATACCAATAACTTGGCAAGAATGAGAGAGCTCTCCACTGCCAAACTCTCTGTGAAGCATATAGCGGGTCACAGATAAAATTTGTAATTCAATGCTTCTAGACTTTGTTCAAAGTGTGCAGATTTACAGCTAATTTATACCAGTATTTAGACAGGTATTCACCAAACTAACCACGGGAGCTGTCATGCACACTGTGAGTACATGTTTTTTTAGATGTTTTTATACAAATAAAAAAAATATAATTACAAATGGCAACTTTTGTTTTCAGCAGTGGTTACCTGTGTCTCTGCTACCATGTTCTCATCAGCTTTCAGATGGACAGTAAATGCTTCTCTCATTTCTCTTATGCCGTCATACAGAATCTCTACTTCAACAAAATGCTCAGTTTCTCCTTCTCTGAATTCAATATCTGATTAAAAAAAAAAACAACAACAAATTAATGCAAAATCAAGAGCCAAACAATTGTTTTCTTTGTCAAGTACTTTGTTAAAGTATCATATTCTGTTGCAATAACAAGTTTTTGCTCCAAGTAAAATGTACAAGTAGACTGAGCTGTTAGTATCTGTTCTTCAACTCAACCAAGTAAAACTAACCCACTTTCACTGGACAGAAGAAATAAATACAAGTTGACATTGATAAGTTGTTGGAAGACTTAAAATAATATAAAAACATAATATCCTGATATGATTTTGTACCAAGCCAACTAGCTTTCTTCCAAACGATTCCTGGACACAGAATGAATGTGGGCCAGGGAGGCAGTTTTCATGCCGAGGTTCTGCTTCAGTGGCAAAGAAAGTTCAACAGAGTGGGTCTGCATGCCAAGGAACGGTCCCAGGTACATATTATACGAGTACAGTTACTGCCTCAGGCTTCATTTGCAGTGCATATTTAATATAGCAGGATCCAAAAAAACTGCACTTTGAACTGAAAAGTCAACATACTTGGCATCAGGTCTTTAGGAGACATGTTCATCTACATGAAATCACAAGACAGGAATGGTCTATTAGAAATAGGCATCTGTGGTCCTTCCTCCAGAAACCAAGTGGGGATTGTTATTTCTTGCTAGAAGTCAGGATGAAGCGGTACCCATTTTTCTGACACTAGCCCTTAGTCAATAGCATGAATACTCAAGAAATGACAGATCTTATGTGTTCATTTTACTTTAAGTGTATTCAAGGTCATACCTCCCCAGGAGACACTGTAGAAGAATTACTCCTCTAGGGAGTTTGCATAACCACCAGGCTACAACTGTTCCTGTGAAGGTGACACTCCATCAAACCCATGTCACTATGAGGAAAACAAAATCCAAACACAGTGGGTCACAGAAAGAGAACACAGGTCTGTAACCTTGAGGCTTGGACTCTTTCCTGGGAGACAGGGACCAGGGTGCCAGCTCCCAGGAGTGGGCTTTTCTGTGGAAAGCATCCCACCACTGGCAACTCCTTACTGTAAGTGCTTAGAGCAGATCTCTCTTCTATGCTGCGGGATGATGAAAGCTCAATAAATCTAGACAATTGCCTTAAAATAGCAGAACCAGGAATTTGAGCATATTCCTGTATCATCTTAAGATGTCTATCATAACAATATCCTAACCCTCTGCCACCTCAGGGGACCTGAAGGCAAAGCTCAAGAACCGAATTCTGCTCAAACATTTTCATTCTTATGAAGAAATCCTGAGTTTGCATTCCAGGTTAGGAAAATCAAAGTAACCCAGAGCAAACAGGATCTCACCTCCAATCCAATGCAATTATAGTCCCTTACAGGTCCCACAATTTACTTGGAGAAAAACAAAAATAGACAACACTCAAGTCTCCCATTCCAAAACACAAAGTGAAGCAGGACCTCCTAGTCTAAAGTACAGTACTTCCCATTTGGTTATCAAAACAAGAATTCAGCTCCCTGTCCAGCATTCCATTTGCAGGAAGGCACTTTCCAAACTATTATTTCCCATCCCCTCACCCAATGAAGCCCTTACCTTCTGACACTGGATTGTAGTCTTCCCCTGAGGTGGCTGAGCCATCCTTGGTGTGCACTCTGACAACAGATACTTTGGAGCTATCACCAAGGCGTAGAACATGGATTCTTACTAGTGCAGTTCCTCCAGGTTCCCGAGGCTCCTGAATGCTGTGTTTTATTTCAGAGAATTTAATCACTGGTTCTAGACAAGAAAAAAAACCAACAAAAACCTGAACATTAAAAAACCTAAAATAATAATTTACTTGTGTCAACTAGACCAAGTGCAAGTACCTTATCTGAGAGTAGATAGTCTAAAGGAAATGAGAAGGTCATAACAAACCTGAACATTTAAAGTGATTGTCTGGCTATTAATTTATTTGGTTTATTGATTTCTGTCTGGAATGATCAAAGTGAAATATTTTGGAAACTGGAATTCAGACAGAAGTTTGTAGCTATTTTTAAAAGGAGAATACATGGTCCCCTGGTGTTTGCTTTAGCGGAGTCTAGAGTGAAATATTTAGATATAAAATACCTTTAGCTTTGGAAGAAAGCCGTTACTTTTATAAGTTATTTATTCTAATGCCTTGTCAAAGGTATGGAATAAATCTGATTTTCTTAAGTGACTCTCTGAGACTTGTAAAGAGTCCACTTTACAGCATTATCAATTGTGTTTGGGTTTTTGTTTGTTTGTTTGGGTTTTTTTTGTGTGAATTTGACCCAAGGCATCCATGATTCTTTCAACTTAGTCAAATTTATGATACTCTTATGAAAGCAACACATATAGGGCAATAAACAGAATGGAAATCAACATAAGAATTTCTCTTCTCATCATCCCACAAAAGGCAGAGCCACTGATGCATTCAGAATAGATTAAAAGGGTGCAAATTCAAAAATAAAAATAAAAGACTTGACAGTTTTTTGAAAAATTTGATACTTGGTACTTTGAAAACTGTCAAACCAAACGCTGAATGGAATTAGTCCCATTTTCCCATTTGCAGCTACATATATAATGAACAATTCACATAAAACGCACTGTCTTCTTCATCCTTAATCTTGATCACGGTCTCTTTCTGATCCCCAATGGAAGCACCAAACATGGAATCACTTTTTGGTGTTCCAAGCACCAATCTGAATTCCTCCTCCTCCTCATAAATTATATCATCCTCCAGAGTCACCACACAGGGCTTCTCAGTTTCTCCTGCAGAAAGGTATGAAGCAAGGACATTATCTTCACAGGAGTACAAAAGACTGGGATAAAACCAAAACAAACCCCCCATACTTTTTCAGGATTGCCATAGAAAAGACAGTCTCAAGAACATGGAAGCAGAGGCTAGCACTGACTGGCACACTTCATTTTTTTTTGCTGTGTTTGAGTCAATCTCTGCCAAAGAAAAATCCTATGACTCTGCCACAATGGGAACTAAGCATCATCCCTTGCAGCATTCAGCAGGGTGCTGTATAGCAAGGAACCTGCTGCTCTGATTCTCCTCTGCTGAAGGCACTGCATCAGTATTATTCCCAATTATTCTCATGAACAAGTGCTATGCTCAAAAGTGCAGCAGAAAACGTTCAATATTACTGAATTTTTTATTGTCCAACTTCAGCCACAAAAACCTTTGAAAGTGCTGCTGTTAAGTATATGTTAAATAGTCCTGTGCCGCCTTCTTCATCCACAGAAGCTCAACTGGCATAATAACTCCCAAAGTGTCCTGAAGGTCTAGCTCTTATTTATCATCAGATAACTTGTTGGACAAAATACATTAATTTCTAATTCCAACAGGAAAAGCTTACCTGGGAGAAACACCACTACAGAATCATCTGTATTTGGCCTCTCCTTGTAGTCCATCATAACTTGGGCAGAACCCTGGCGAGTATAGCAACGCACTGTGGATTTATGGTTAATGTCACCGCTTCGATAAATGAGGGCCACCAGCTGCTCATCTTTTTCATTTGCCACATACATTTGTTCTTTGAACTGGACTTTGGGTACTGACAACAGAATGTGTTACACAAGTTGAAAAGGACCCTCACACATGGGTAGAAAATATTAATCACATTCCTCAATTAAAAAGTAATTTTCTTTAATTTAGCATTTTATTTGCTAAGCTTTTACAATAAACTGGAGAAGGTGCACATGCTTTTTAAACACAGATTTTGAATCTAGATGAATTCAAATACTTTTGTGATCTACAGCAACTAATTGCCAAATTAGTACTAATTCTGTCACCAGTCTTCTCACAGTAACTAAGACTTCGTGTTTTTATTAAAAACAGCATTTGAGCCACTTCAGAGCTGTGGGATTATTTTCTATAAAGCAGTCTCTTTTACCTTTGATGCAGAGAGGAATTAGGTGCACAACACCACAAGGGCAAAAAGGGGTGATGACCATAATTCCATCTCCACTGAAGTCAGTATCATACTTTGCACTGAATTCAACAAGTGAATATTTCAGAGTGAAACCGTAACTGCTCTTCAGAGTTCTGTTTCAGAACGAGCTTTCTAAAATAATATAGCTTCTTTAAGTCTTTGAAGTGCAGTGAATTTGCAGAAACCTGAGACTGCTGAGAGTCAGCTTGGTTTATTTAGCAAGTGCTGGAGGACCTGTAAATGGCGCTCTGCTGAGTTTTGTTTACCTTTAAAGTTTTACACCTACCTTTTTTTCTCCCTCCTCAATGCTCCCTTAGAAGAGACAATATAGTTGCAGCTTCATGCAATAGCAATCTGCATAATTATTTGGAAAACTTAGCTCCCTACAGTTTTTGGTGTTCAAATAACTACTAGGGGGAAAAAAGTTTAATCCCTATGGCTTCTCTGCCTTCAAAATGAATATTCATTCAAACAAATAGCCTTAATGTATCAGGAATAAACAAATGCACTTTCGGCTCATGGCACAGTTCCACTTTTCTGTTAACTTGTCCAAAACAGTATCTTCAAGTACATAATGAGAAGGAGGACAAGCCAGAGTAAAGAACCTGCACTATAGCCCTATGTTCCAAACTTCAGGTGTAGCACACAGCTGTTAATCTTTATAATGTAGTTGGGGTGAATGATATATCACAGCACTTATACAGATAGTAATTTATGCTACTGCCAAAAGACCTCTTCCACCTTCTAAGTGCACTTAAAACACTAAAAGGAAAAACCCTTGGAAAAACTCTCCCCCGCTCCCTCTTACACTTACAGTCAGTGACGGTGTCATTGATAAAGACAGTGGTTTTGCTAGGCTTTCCAAGCACTGCATTCGCAGGCATGCAGAGAACTAGTTCAAATTTCTCCGGACCTTCCAGAATAGGCTGGCCCAAATCATCAAGGATGATGACGCGAAACACTTGCATGTTGACTCCCGGTGTAAAATCCAGGTTACGGCTGATGCCCACATAATCAGCTCCAGCTGTTTGGGAAGCAACAAGACTTGTATGGTCAATTACACATGTTAACATTCACTTGTACATTTGTGAAACGTGTGCGCAGCTGTTTCTATTGCTGTCCTGGAGAAAATTTGATTTAGATTTTTGTCACGTGCAAATAAATTTGGTAACAATGAACATACAGTGCAACACATGCACAACTACATATCTGGATCATCACTTACCCTTTATGCCATCAGCACAATCAAAATTTGTTTAAGATCCCTTAAACTGCGGAGTAACAGACTACAGCCTCAACAATATGCAACAGACTTGATGTCCGCGGCAATTTAATCCTTTTTCTCAACTCTGGACTACATACATGAGGTTTTACTTAGGTATTTACCTTTAAAGGAACAGATGTCTGTCCCAGAATAATTTCAGCTGTACCCTAAGAAAAAGTATCTTGCACTAGGCTAGATCACTGAGCTTGAAAATCACGCTGTTACCACTGTCTCACCCCTAAAAGAAGCAGGCAGACTGAGTGCAGGTGAAAACACCTAGAATGACTTTTTTGTGTGTGTACGAGACTGTTAAATCTAAACTGGAAGATGTATGACTTAACTTTTTCCTTCTGCTTGTGCCCCCTTGTTTCACTGAGATTCTGACTATTTCCATAATTTTGCATTCTTTTTAACCAGAGTGTTTCTCCTTATCCCCTTCAAAATGCTCTACTTATTGCTTGTAATGACAGCAATTCTTTCCCTTCTTTGTCACAGTATGTTGAAGTTTACATACTTAAAAGCAACTGTGCCTTTTTCTTTTATGCATCATTGTGCAGCCTCTGCATTAGAGGCAAGGAACACTTACCTGCATAAAAACTGACCTCCCTGTCTGGCTGTGTGCATCATGAAGAACTACAGTTCTTGCAGAGGTTTTGTTCTTTCCTTAATCAAATATTGTGTGCATAGGTGTTTCATATACAACCATATTACTATTTTTTGTGTGCAAAACTCTATAAATACTTGAAACTAGGAAAAGATTTCGTGAAAAGAACTCATACCTAGGCTTTAACAGAAATTATTTTTAAAAAAATCGTATAAATAGATTAGAAATTAAACCTTAGTTTGCTACTTTATACACAACACAGAAAATCACGTAGGACCCAATCATATTTCTTCACCTGAATAGTGACTCTTCACGTTTTCATCACATACATTGTCTATTTTGCTCACCACTTCTCTGTTCTTCAGTAACTGTAGCAAAATTCTGTTTCCATATAGGTACCTTATTATATGTACCTAAGTTAATTAACTGTTCCTTCAGTCGTACATACTGCATTACTAGTTGCTATAATTCTTTATTATTTTGGTAGCAAATCTGATTATGTATCACATACATACTAAAAAAGACAATTTTGCTTTCAGCTTGATTAATATGAAAATTTCTGAAGCCTTATCTGTCTCTTGCCAGCATGTCATCAATTTGTTGGGCTGAACAGAGAAATTCTCATTAATGCAACCAATTTCCTTGACACCCAGCAGCTATAATTGCCCCTTAAAATTAATTTAGCAGCTAGCACGTCAAGCAACATATTTAAACAGCACTGCAAAATGTTGGCCAGCCTAAGTATTCCCAAAGTCTGATAGGGAAAGGGACTTTTCATTTGGACTGAGAAATAAAAATAGGGTTCTACAGAGACAGTCATCAGATTTTGGGTATTTTGGCTCAGTGTTGGACAGAGAAAATCCTTAGAGGTCACACTACTGGTGCCTCTCCACAGTAACCAAGAGACCCTAAAAATATCAGATACATCAGCTCTCATAGAAAAATAAAGCTTCCTTGCCTAACTATACTGATAACATAATTTCAGGGCAACTACAGATCTATGCTATAAATTCAGTTTTATTCCAGTGAAACACAGTGCTATAAAGACAATACTCTCTCTTTCACTCCAACTGTTTCTCCCAATGTCTGCCAGCAGTTAAGGTGTGAATAAATTAACGATCATTTTATTCATATCCATTCTACAGGCTCCATCAGAAAGTCAGTGAGCTTAGCCAAGCTGCCCCTGCCACACACAACTGGGACACAAACATCACGTTTTCTACCTGATAAATCCATGTCTGATGTCTTTTACTTTTCCACCCCATATATACACTGACAAGAGTGAATGCCAAATATCCCATTTTCATGCTCACATACTGTAAAGCAACCTGAGTGACGTTTTTATGAGTAGAGTAACTCACCCTCTGCTGACACTGGTTCTGTTTTTCTGGAACGCACTGTGACAGAAGCTGCTTTGGACAGATCTGTTCCAGTCCTCCAGACGCAAATCTCCACGTAACCAGCGCTTTCATCCACTCGATATTCAGTGTTACCAAAGTACAAAGCAGGTTCTAAATGCAGAGAGAAATGCATATATTTTTGAAAGGGCCTCTTTTGGCCTGCTCGTGTGCACATGTATGTTTAGTCCTTAAACTCTCCAGTCTGAGTTTTAGTGCTCAAACTCTGCAGTTTGACTTTTAATATGTTAACAGCTGGGGGGGGAAAAAAAAGCATTACCAATTTCCCCTGCAAATCCCAGTAATCTCTACTGTCCACTTACATAAATATTACTATGCACCTGCCTACCACTTAATGTAAGGGTTTTTTTTTAATCTTTTAAAAAACAAACTACACAGTCCTTGAATTAATAAAACAAAGCGTTATATCTATATATTTTTGATCTTATCTGCAGCGGACGGAGATCTTCCACAGCCAGCTGTTCAGCTTACTGGCTGTTTACCTTACCATCTGAAGTAAAACAGCCATTTCAAAAATTGTGACTATGTAGTGTAACTGTCGCCTTCAGATGGCGTGGCGACCTGTAACACAGACATAAGACACGGGATAGTTCTTCCATTATATTTTTGTTATGCAAACCAAGGCAGATATATATATATATATATATATATACCTTCGCCCCTCCCTAAAAGATAAAGGCCATTTGCAGGATTTCAAGAGTTTAGACTTTTTTTTTTTTAATTGTTTTCAAAGCAGACATTTGACATGGTTGTGGCAGATTAAGAGGTTACAAGCTGTTTTTTTCTTCAGTGTGGTAAACTGACTTTAGTTATTCATCGGGAATACAAAAAGTTGCACAATCCAGGTCATGGAAAAGGTCAATATTAAATTGGGTTTTAGCAGACTCTGTTGTTTAGCGTAAGAGATCAAACATCACAAGACTGTCTCAAACTAGCGCCAATTTAGCCGCCTTTCTGAATACCCATCAAGAAGAATGAAGAAGCACACACTGGAGACACATTATACCTGCTGCTTTTACTAAGTAATGGATGGAGTCTGCTAAATGCAATCCTTTACTTCTGTCACCTAAACAATAGTAGGCTTTATCTTGCTATCAGTAATAATAGAGCCTGACACATTTTTCCTGTGTTGCATATTACTACCAATCTATATTAACACAACGTAGAGAACCTCTCCAACACCACAGCAACATTATTTTAGCACAATAGCCAGTATCTTCTTTAGTAGAACTGCCACAGTTGCACAAAAGCCCAGCACTCATCTAATATGCTGCATTTCTATTGTACCTCCTGGGGAAATTCAAAGAACTCTGAAAAGCTTTAGAAGTTGTGCTTGTTGTCTCCTATAGCTGGGGAAATGGAAGCTTAGAGTAAAACACCATGGTCCATAAAGAGTTTTTAATTTTTGGCTACCTGGTGTTTTCTGGAGCTCAGTTTATTACTGAGCTTAAAGCCAGTTTTACAGAAGGGACAGTTTCCAATGATTCAATGTGCCAAGTAGAGCACAGAAAAGTCTGTCAGTTTTTCTGTATAATGTGAAGCAACTCAATAATAAAAGTGCCTCACCCCAGTAATAATTTTTTACATTCTGGATGTCACCTTCCCAAACCTAAATAAATGATCTTTTGCAAACGGGGGAGAATATCTAGCTAGGTTCTTCTCTCAACAGGGACAGACAGCACTGCTCAGCTAATTGAGAATTTTATATTTGCTTAGAGGCACTATCTGCTTCCTCCATGTATATATAAAAACATCAGAACACCATCTGGCCCATACTTATATAAACATTGCCACTCCAGCTTGTAGGCACCTGTGGATACTCACTGTAATTTTCTTGAGCCACTGAACTGTGAACCTTCGTGTAACTCTACCATCAGAGCAAACCCTAGTAATCACAAAGACTTACTGCAGAAGCAGATGAGGTCTTCAGCACACCGTATGAAGGAAGGAACAAGTGTTCCAAGCAGGACTGCATTAATATGTATTTTCAACCTTTTGATAGATTACATTTAAACAGGCTAAAACAACTCCTTCCTTAGTCAGCCCAGCAGGATGTCTGACAAAGCAAAGCTTTTGCAAGCAAAACTCAAGAGAAAGGTTAGAGAATGAAACCAGGCCCTTGATGATGGGTTAAACAGTTTAATAAAACAAAAAGCTCATTGAAAATGTTGTTTTTTGAGGGATAGACCTGTTCATCAGTACTGCAGGACTTATTTCTAGCTAAAAATCGCAGCCTTTGGGGGATTAAAGGTGTTGGCTTTCTTCTTGAAACAATCTTTTTCAATTCTTGAAGTATTTTTATGTTTTAAGAAAAAGATCATCACAACTGAAAGTCAAAGTGAATGGCTCATTTTATGTCAATTAAATAGTTCAAGCTGTTTTCAAAGAAAATTTTGCTTTGCCTTAGCAGTACCCCAAAACAATTTTTTCGCCCCACCTTCCCCCCACCCCTCCAATCAAGCAGTTTTAATTATCAGTTATTTGTCAGTTTGGCAATTTCCCCCCTGCCGTGAAAGGTAAAAGTTTGAAGACTATCACATTCCCTTCCCACCAGCTATGCAGTTTTTACTACTGAAGACTTCCCCCACATGGTGAGGAGAAAAGTACAAGTCTAAATAACCAAACTTACATACCTTTCTGTCCCGGCTAGCAGATTATCAAGTGACTAATGAAGCCCTATAAGTTGTTACAGTTCTGTTTAACCAACTTGTGTAAAGCACAGAAAGAGTAATCCTGCACAAGGCAATGGCAACACTCCAGGTTATATTGGTGTCACCGGGACCAGGATTCTACTTCAACTGAATGGGCAGAAAAATCATTGGGGTCCCCCACCAAGAGTGGAAAAATAATTTGGAGAAATACAACTTGACAAAATCTGTTACAATTTTAGCTACTTTTCATGAAGATGATCACTGCAAAGTATTTACTCGGCAAGAGTAATCAAGAATCTTTGTAATTAAAAGAAAATTATTATTTATATTTTTAAATTTTTTTAAAAATATTTTTAATAAAATCTATTCTTTCCTATTTCTTCTTCCCTTCTGAAAGAATTGTCCAAGATTTTAGATTTAGTTTAAAAATTAGACTGGTTAATCTTCTCTATTTACATAGGAATCTGCTTTCAAATATCAAAAGTCCATCAATTTCCTTTAGGCACAGCTCAATGGATTTTCAAATACAGGTTGTAAATTCTTTTGAAGCTTTAAGAGATCAAGCAGTTCAGCTTATGGCAGTCCATGATAATTGTCTTGAACTGGCCTTTAAATACCAGCCCCCTTAATTGGGAGAGTAACTTTTTTTCCCCCTTGAATGTGCATACTGTGTCTACAACTATATGGACTGTAACATTGTAACTACAGATGGCAGTGCTCCTCCTTTTGATAACAAGCTTTTTGTTTTGAAATATGGCTTAAGCAGATGCAATAATCAGTAATATTATTCTTATTACAGTCATCTTTCCCATTTCTATTATACTCACTGTAAGTTGTCATCTTAAATTGTGCTAAACTTTTTGTAAGTCTTCTGCTGAGAGAACTTGCAAAACTTGCTGCAATGATCCAAAGTTTCTCAATCTTATTATATTATTAATGAAATAAACTGAGTAAGCAAATACTGTTTTTCATTTCCAACACAGATGAAAATAAGATAAAAAAATAAGTGTCTATAATTCTTTTTTTTAATCTTTCAGATGAACACGTTTCCCATATAAATATAGTACAACACGAGAGAATTGTTCCTTGGATACTGTGACCAGTGAAATATTCAACAGCAGTTTCTGTGTCTTCAGAGTTTCTGAATGTCCAATCTAGATACACCTACTCTCCCAAAAATGGTCAGGATAATAAGCATGAGTCAATGCACTATTAAACATACAGGTCAAGCCCTCAAGGAAGATGACATTTGTGACTCAATTATTACAGCAAATTAATCACTTGTCTCTGAAACACAACCCATTTTGATTATGGAGCCCAAAGATAATTAAAAAAAAAAAGGAAAAAAGAAGAGTAGTTTTAAAAGTGGAGGTTATTCACGTATTCATACTCTTCTTTCCCTTTTAGGGTGGTCAGTGAAGAAATCATTACATTAATTACCAAATATTTGACTAAGAAAGCAGAACAGCATCTGAACTAACCAGTAATCTCTAGTAAACAATAGTGATTTCAATAATGAAACGCCATAAACTATTAATTTAAAATGAATTTGCCTTCACAAAAGAATGGGTCTAAGCGTTAGTGTGGCCTAGAAAGCCAGACAATTTTCTTTTTTTTTTTTTTCCTTTTTAAGCTGTGGTCCTGAAACCTGTTCTACCTGTGATGCCACTTAAAACACACAAGCAAAGAGGTAACGTGGATTTCTGCTCGCTTAGAAAACTACAAGCTGTTTGCACCTATTTCTTCAAAGCCGTGTACTGAACAACCGGACCCTTTGTTCAGCTGGACACGGGCAGCGTGCTCCCAGGCACCCACGTCATACACGTGGGAAAATGATACACAACTGAGAGCTTACTGCTTTAGGATCAAGGGTCTGCTACAAAACCTCCACTGTTCTCTGGCCTGGAGAGATGTGAGATCAAAGGACAGACATTATGTCTTGACTATTAGCTTGCTGTTTCTTTTCCTTTTTAATTCTTGAAATAACCCTTTATTTAAACATTACTATACGCTGTGAGAATCTGGAGTCATAATTAGTTTTCAAGACACTTAAGTTTTAAACTTTTTCATGCACTAAGCTATATGAAACTGGTGACTCTCAAGACTCTTGAGACTTAATAATGAGTTATTTCTGGTTTTTACGTGCATTTAACATGACTCCATGAGGAGCTCTGGGTTTTCACTTGAGGCAGTCTGTGGCAGGCCTCTCCTTATGACATTGACAACAAAATTTTGGGACTCTTCTTTACAAAGTCTGTTCTCTCTTTAAGGAATTCCTCTCTAAGGAATTCTTTAAGGAATCCCAGGCATATGACTCGCAAACCATAATTCAAGCTTTGTTCAATGCCTTCCTCTGTATAACGCACAAACCATATCACACCTGAGCAGAGACAGTGGAAATTTGAATGCTTTAGATGCTAAACAGGGATAAGTTTCTACAGTGGTAACCTAAGAGATGAAAATAGGCCTATGTACAGAACTAATACTGAAATTTTTCATGCATTTAACAGCAAAAAAAGTCACTGTAATGTGTGCTTTATTTTCCGGTATAAAGCCATTATACAGAACCATTTATTTAAAAATGCAGCAAGGTAGGGCCCCTTCAGAGAGGGAGACCTAAGTGGAATATACACAAGAAACCTCAAACCCTGAAACGATAAAACCAAGAAACTGCTTTCTCCTTCATCCTTACACACACAGCACTGTGGATACCAGTGATCTCACAAGTTTTATGAAGCTCTCGTGAGACATGTCAACAGAACAGCCAGCAAGACAAAAATAATTCCTATTCTTGCCTGTGCGCTGGTGTCAGACTTTCAAAATGGGAATAGTAACTAAGAGAATTTAATAATGTTTGAATGCTTGGTATTATATCTCACCTTATGGTGACATTATCTTTACTGATAGAACATTTTTTCTGAAACATGTTATATACTTTGTGAACTACTCTCTATAAATATTTAAACAGCGGTAATTCCACTAACACAAACTCTGACAACACACCTGACTGCTTTCCTTGATGACACTTTAAGTGGCTTTCCTTCTTGCTGTACAATTTAATGCAACTAAAACACTTCACTTAATATATTCTTCAACTTTCACTGATATGCAGCAGCACCAAAATGATTGACATTAAAGTTGTGGCATTTACAAACAGCTTTCTTTGGCCTAGGAAACTCAAGCCTTTTCTCTCCAAAATTTCTTTTTTTTTTTTTTTTTTTAGTTGTTGACCAGAAATGTATTTGTTACTTGAAATCTTATTAATGTTAAGCAATACCGATACTAATACCAAGCAATAACCTGCTTTATTTGTATTTGATCATTGTGAGATGCGGAACACTGTGAATAAAATTAGAACAAGGTGTTTGGCTTTTATGTGTATGTCAGGGACTGTTCACAGAATCTCATCGTGGCTGAACAAAAGAGCAAAGTAATGATTCCCAAATTACTTTTATTCAGAAAAAGTGAGGAGTATTTCCTGTGTTGCTTGCTATAGCAAGGAACACATTCATACTGCATATATCTGTATGTGGTCAGAGCTGCACACTTCTCTACACTGTCAGAAGGCCTTATCTTGCTGTCAACAAAAACTCCACTGGCTGCACTGATGTAGTCTAACACCTCTGTAGGTATTTAAGCACTTATGATGTAATTATTCAAGCTTATCTGCTATATTGCCCTTTATTCAATCCCAGCTATATTTTTATCATCTGTACTTACAAATAAAAGGGTTCAGGCCTCAGAGCTTGTCATTAAACATGAAGGACTATGCCTAGTACTTCACTGCAAGGTTACCTACTTTTTATTTGAACTGTTAAGCAGTTCATAAAACTGTAAAATTCTGGAAGTAGTGCCAATATTATGTACATTTCTGTAAAAATTTGTAATATAAACAAGCCCATAAATGCAAAAAGTGTGTATCACGTTCCAGGTTCATTTATATTAAAGCTAATAGTGGCCTCAATCAATGTTAATTTATGCTGTGTATAGTCACTTATCCATACAAGTAGTTTTGAAACACTAGCGGTTCTTAATAATAAAATTTTGCATTTTTATTTTCTTTTTCTAGGGCTGGCTAACACAGGATTGCTATTATCCCTTAATGCTACAAATAATTCTGTTAATATATATTTTAAAGTCTCTGTCTCTCAATTTCTTTCTTTTTCTCCTTGTACGGTTCTCTGGCCCTTGCTGTTAGAGGCATCGCAGCGCACCTCATCCTGACTAACTTGACCAAAGGATTGTGTGAATACAGTCACATCCCATATCAAAGCTTTGCTTAACTTTTTCCAGTTGGAAAGAGGCACTTTCAGGCTTACTACAGCCTTACTACTTCCTTTGCTAAGTCTAACAATCATTTCAAGTCTGGTCTGCATACTTCAGCTGTTAGCATATTGCACTTTACAATGGGAAATTTTATCTGTTTAAACAACCCATTTTCCCAGTATTGACAAAACCCCCAAAGTGTTCATCTTTCAGACAGAACCAGGCATAGGGTTTTTCACTTTAACGGACTGTAGGACAATCCACTGTAGGAGTGGTAAGTATATATACTTATCCACCCTATATACACTCAGAGTACTGTGTAAGTATTAGGAACATTTGGCGGACCAAGGTATCATTCTGCAGAAAAACAAAACTGGTGAAACTTTACTCTTTGAAACTCAAATTTTACACATTTGAGAAAGAAGGTTGTCCAGTTTCTTATCAATCAATACGATGCCAGCAGTCTAGTCCCAGGTCAGCTGAAAATAGAGTGGTAACCTGTTTCCTGCCTGTTTATTCAAAATGGAAATAGTCTTACAAAGTGATGTATTCTTAAGAGACTTTTCATTTCAGAGCACACTCTTCAACAATTTGAGCTTAAGCCCTGGCTATCTTTCCATACGACACAGGCTGAGTTCAGAATTAGTCTGACTTTATCTGATGGTAGGTTGTTAGGTATTTTGCTGGATGGTATTCTTAGAAAGAAAGCTTTGTAACAAAGAAAGAAATAAAACGAATACATGATAACCTATCAAAGTTGTATTGAAAAGTAGAAGCATGACAACTTTCTGTCAATTAATATAAAATAATTATACATATAGTAATTTAGCTTTATATGTATATAAAAATAATTTTTTATCTATTAAAAATTGCATAGAAAGCAGTTTTTATCTGGTGATAATAAATAATTTTGTTGTCCATGAAAATAAAAATCTGGTTATTGAATCTGGTAAAGAAAACAACTCTTTCCTTGCTGCAATGGCTTAAGTCTGCATTATTTTCCCTTCCTATTCTCTGAAAAATGTAAAGAAGCTTTTCGATAAATCTCATCAAGCTAAAGACCGTGATAACTCATATTAACTTCATTCTTATGGCAAATTCACTTCTCATGTAAATCCTTTGGCCCCAGAGAAATTACACCAATGATTATTTTGGTCCATTCATGTTCTATTTGAGAAAACATTTTTCCCCTCATCAATTTGACTATTTTGACATACAAAAGGACAGCAATAAACAGTAGCTGATAGAAATACTCTCCTGGATCTTTAGCTTTTTACTTTTCTTCACGTAACAGAAGAAGAATTACCTTTTTATTGCAGGACACAGAAATCAGCCCCCAAATTCTCATTATTTATGAAGTGAATCAAAAGCTCCGAAGAATCAAGCTCGGTGTAGCTTAAATACCGAACCTGACCACTATTGTACATCATGGCTTTGTCTAATCACAGTACAAAACTCCTGCCTTATTTAGCATAATTATATTCACAATATTGGATTAGCAAGAAAGATTTAGACAGGGACTAAAAGAACGAATAGAAGTATGACAGTATAGTATATGACTTTTCTTCTGTTTCTGTCTAATAGTATCAATTCTTGAATTGAATTCTGTGAAGTTTATAATAAAAAAAGGAAGACTTGCATTTCTACCTTAAAAATGCACTGGGAATTACTGTGCATGGCAAATCAGCCTCTATTAACTATTTCTACTCTTTATCTTTATCTGATTGTATACAATTTTTTTCATCTATAATATTGTCACAAGACTAATCCTATACCTGTGTAAACTACTGTAATCACAGACTCTGCTGCAGTAACAGTAAGACTAATTCTCACAGATCTACTTCAGATCTGTAATATCTGTAATAAAACAGCCATCTAGTCCTATGCAAATAAAGAAAATAAAATCTAATCCTCAATTCCTACTGCAATAACAAAACAGTGTAAGCCAAAGAGCGTGATACATATTTACACTGTATCTTAAACATAGTTCACGGTTGTTCTGCCAGTTTTGTTACTGAGTAAGCAAATCCTGCACCCACACTTTCAGCTGTTTAAAAAAGAAAAACACAGTGGAAGAGATTATTTAATTGGTAAAACTTCCAAAGAGGAAAGACGCAGCAAAACAAAATTGCTTTTTCATACTTACCATCATCTGTGTCAGCCAAGATTATTACTTCAGTGCTTGGGAATTTAGTGCCAATTTGGCCACCCACTGGCATGCTCAGAGAAATATTGAAGGTCTCATCTTCCTCATAAAGAGAGTCATCAATAATGATAATACGACACATTTTCTCAGTCTCATCCTTATTAAAATGAACAATGCTGCTATGATCTTCAGGACGTGAGATGTAGTCAGAATAAGACAAAACAGTGGATGGTACTGTACCAGTAGCAGAACCTATGAGAAGAGAGTGTAAAAAATGAATTACAGGGACTCGGGACTTTAAAGAAGCAGAACAACAACAGCCCTTTAAATGAAACAAACACCACAAAAGGGTTTTATGCTGGAATTGACTAATAAACATGCTTTGGTAATAAGTTAAACAGAAGAAATTCTTCCTATTTATAATCACAACTTCACCAGTAGCAAAGTGGCTCAGAAGGCTCTTATTATCACTCAGCACCCTCATGAAACCATTCCTGCTCCTAATTCATTATTCTCTCCAGTTATCCTGACTCAACTTTTTTTGTGGGGCTGAACTTCACATTTACCTCATTGTGTGATTCTTAGAAGGTGGTGGTGGTGAAATAAATCCCTCCCTCTTACTTCTGCTGTGTTTATTTGTGCGAAATACTTGTTAAAAAAAAAGTAAGGCTTATATGAACCTAAGAACCGCTGTGGATTTGCACTACCGGCATCCTTGTAGCCAATTGGGATGTTACTATGCAGTTGAGTGGACTGCTAGCTGGGTGAAAACTGGCTAGATCACCAGGATCAAAGGGTGGTGGTTAATAGCCTGTACTCCACCTGAAGGCCAGTTACAAGTGGAGTTCCTCAGTGGCCTGCCCTGGGTCCACAGGGATTTTCAGGGGCAAAAGCCTGAGCAACCCATTCCCACCTCACAGCTGCTTTAAGGACCAGATCTAACTGGAGACCTTTCCAACCTAAATAATTCTGAGTATATTAGGTGGCCTGATTTTCAGAAGTCGTAAGTACACACAACATGCATTGATTACCTTGCTTTGCCGCTGACAGGGGTTAGTAATGTGTCAGACACTTAATAAGCAGGCTGAGAAAGATTAAATGAGAGACAGTATCATGTTTATCATGCTTATCACATTTAAAACTTTAAGAAAAAATATTTTACTGCAACATGTTTATGAAAAACACAAATCATGACAACAATTACAGCAATTGTGCATTTGGGTAAATGGCTAGCATTATTAAGGCCAGAAAGGTTGACAGCCTACAAGGACAAAAAGCCTTAAGTAACTTGGTAAGATTTTCTGTGCATCAATACACAACAAAAGAGGGGGAAATTCTGTTAAGCCCGTATAAGTCACTGATGAAGGAACAAATGACCTCTGAATGCCTGACACACTGAAGATTCCTGCCAGCCACTCAGGCTGACTCCTACAGGTAAGGGTAAAATAGAAACAAAAGACATTACAAGGATTTTCTGAACCAGAAGTTTAAATAAGTCACAGAACTGAGGATGATCCCCCATTTTCCCTGCCCATGAACCATACAGAATGCTGATATCTCAAGCTGTGACTAGATGATAGAAGACTTCTATAAGAAAAACAGTTTTTTCAGTCAAAACTTTCATATTTCACTGCTTAGGATAAATGCTAACCTGTATCTTAAGCCTGGTTTCTTTTATAAATGTCCATTACATTATCTTTATTACACCTATTTTTGAATGCACGTTTTAGTTTTGATTAGGAGTTATCTCATATATTGTATAATACCTAGTATTTTTACAGTATATAATATTTTCTCTCCTCTGCCATCTCACTTTTTGAGTTTACAGCAGGCTTATTTTATAGTCAAGAACTATATTTAGAAAACTTAACATTCAAATGAGTTGAAGAAAGAATCCTACTATCAATTACCTGTCCATACGTATTAACCATAGTATTTGAGTGACTATCACCATGCTGAAAGTCAGTGCACCACCACAAACTTACATTCACACATCTCTGAATATCTAGTGAAGACAGGGTTGTGATCTGAACCTTATAGCTGGCCTCTAACCTAACCAAAACCCCCAAATCTCATATGATCTTAGAAATGGTTTAGTGCTAAATCTACATCTCTTCTCTGGGGTTCATGACCAACTCCATATATGGCCTTCTCTGATTACACAGATTCACAAATGAGAAAAAAGCATTATGAAGACAGATCATTGCTTCATGCAGCCTTCTGTCTCAGTTATGTTTAAACAAAAAGTGATACTCAGTGGCTGTAGTCTGGCAATTTAGAAATACTATTTCTTGCTGAATCAGCTGAAGTCCTGACTTGGCTTCTTCCAGTTACATAGTCAAAAAGCAAACCACTGACAACAGGACCCTTCCCCCCCGCCCCGGGACCTCAGTTCTCATCCAGGTTATATACAAAGGTACAATGATCAGTCAGATCCTCAACAACAGGAGAGGTACAGGGCTTAAGACTAGAAGAATCCTTTTTTTCCCCTCTAAACAATCACTGCAGGGACAGGCATTTCCTCTTCAGCAGGAAAAGCTGCAGGAAAAAAATGGTGCCTCTCTGAAAAAAGGTATACACATATATACACACTTATGTATGCATACATACGTGTATATTTATGTGCATGCACACACACACGTATTCTTACATTTTGGGCTGTAAGACACTCTTTAAGCAGAGAACTAGACACACATAAGTTGCCTGCAAAAATCACTCATTCCAGCTACTGAAGTTACTGGCAATGCTTGCTGACTAACAACAACTGCATTTGCTCTCTTACTTACCTAAACGTGAACGTTATGCTGAGTAATCTGTTACCTAGCTAGATAACATACCTTGGTGTGTAGAACAAATGACCATCAGTTCTTGACTGACATCTCCAGATCTTCTAATAGGAATCAGCAGTTCACCTATATCTTCCTCTACTCTATATTCCAGCTGAGGAATATACACTGTAGATACTGAAGAAAAACATGATGAGAGAAGGGGGGCCCTAAGGTTGAACACCTGTATGACATTACATGCAGAGTATGAATTTAGCCAGGGAAGAGATTTAATAAGAAATACAAATTCATTGCTCAGCTAGGTGAAGCTTTAAGACAGGGCTGAACCACAACAGAGCAAAGACAAATGAGTTATACATGTACTCAAAGGATCTGCTAGTAAACAGTACTGCACCTAATCACAAATTTTAAGAGAACAAGTAGTGATACATACCATCACCAGGATCCACGATTTCAACTGTTGCTATTGCTGGAATCTCAAGGGCCGCCATAACCGGATCAGACAGAACAATCTGGAATGTTTCCGATGCCTCGTATTCATTGTCTACAAATATCCTCACTCGCCAGGTAGCCGAAACCTGTCCTGGATTGAACTGGACCTGTTTCTGAGGTTTTCCCTTGAAGTCTTTATCCTTTACTGCTGTACCATCTTTGGTTCCAATACCTGCATAAAAATTCAGAGGAATTCTTCTCCATGCATTTTAGTATTTTAATAAAATTAAAACAACCACCACAAAAAATAGCTTTAAAAATGCTAATCTGGCAGTTACTCACCTTCAGAAAAAAATAAGGATGGTTATATCACATTTTCTCTAACATTGTCATATAGCTCATAAAAAATAGGTAATTAGGGTAGTGTCCTGCCAACATTTGTGTGCATAAAGAATTGTATTTGCATGAAAAATTCCATTGACTTCACCTGCTAGGCACTTAAAACATACAACCATCAAAGTTACTGAGGCATGAGGTTATTTATCAAATATGACTGAACAGAACTGTTCAACAGGGCCAATTTTCCCATCTATAGAAAAATTTGTGGAACAAGTTTTCCAGTTATGCCTTCAGAAAAGATATATCAGCCTGTTAAGAAATTTATTTATGTCAATTAAGGTGTTCAAGGTTTTGTCGAAGGTATAATTTAGTCACCCACATTAAAAAAAAAACACCAAAACACACTCAAAAAAACCCAAAACACAAATCAAAAACAACCCAACCACTCATGTCTTTCAAAGAGATATTAATCATTGTATGTTTAATACTTTGTGATTACAGTTTCTGTTACTGCTCTGTATCTGTGCCGTATTTATACACATTTAAGACCTGTGAAGTTCTTTTATCACTTTTACCTGTACACTAAATAAACCCTAATGACTTTTGCCATCTGTCCAAGTCTTGATTCTGCAGATGCTCTCCTAGCTAGGTGAGTAAATAACTGGACATTTGACATGGAATTGCAGCTCAGTGTGACAGAACAATGTTCTCAGGGTTTATTGGGTCCACCACACTATGCAAACTTGCTCCTTCTCTTCCACTCCCATTTTTAATTCCTCATGTAAGTCTAAACTGCTATACCTAGTCACATATCCAACCTCTCTGCTGGGGGATTATCCAAGCAGCAGCTTTTAATTGTAAAGGTTCAAAAGACTGCATATTGTCATCTTAATAAAAAACACAGAGGGTAGTTGCACAGAGATTCAAGGGCTAGAGATGAATGCATTTAGTTCAAAGTTAAGCAGCAAATGAGGATTTAACTCAAAGTAGGTTTTGGTTGCTATTCAGATCAGACGGCTTTTGCTGCAGCATGAGTTCATAAAATGATGACAAACCATGAATGTTTTGAAAGAGCAAAACCAATATACAGAAATGTGAAAATTGTGAAGATGCTTTACTGGAAACTCACATGCAGGATGCTACAATTGACATATGGATTCATTCATCTTTTGCTACTTAATGCAGCACAAATGCTCAATTCTTTTAGTTCTTTTTCAATTTTTTTAAAAGTGAGACTGTACCATACATAAAAATATATCATAGGAAGGCACTCAAGAACAGATTTTTTTAAAATAAAGAGAGTTTTTACACATTTCTAAGCCTGCATATTTTTATAGCTAGGTTTCTTGTTTGTTTTAATCAAAGGTGCACACATACTGGCAGAATCCAACTGTGGATGTAATGAAGCAAAGATCTGTAACTCACCATGGGGTTTTGAAATTCATTACTGCCTTTGGTTTCAATCCAGCATTAGTTCAAATATATGAATGCTTTTTTATTAAGGTTCAACACCAGCAATTAGGAGTGACTTTACCTCCCCAGTTGAGAACAATTAATCTCTCTCAAGTCAATGGCCTACGTGTTTGTTGGAGAATCTGATGGCTAGTAAAGAACTTCTGAAGGCTGTGGAGTATGAAATAATTTCTAAATGATTTAATTCCTAAATTCCCACAGTTTTTCTATTCCACAATCGCTTAGGTTTTAAATGTCTGACTTAATCACTACTCAGATAATAGCCCAATATATTTGTGTTGCTCAAAGCAAATACTTTCATGCATAGGTTTAAATGATAAAAACCCTAAAACTTTAAACCATTTTTCTTTTTTCTTATTAAATCAGGGTGAAAAAGACCTTTCTGCTCAATGCTTCTTGAGTCGCTCCATTGGTGCAAAGATTTCTATGATTCCTATTTACTTTGCAGAGCTGTCACAATTGGGTACTCTGCTATCCCATGATAGTACACTTTTAACTTCAATGTGCTCTACACCTGCCACCTCTGCTAGCAGATGACCCTTCCAGAATTTCTGGTAGCTTTCAGATTTTCTCATAGCTCAAAGGCCAGCATAACACTGCCCCTTGTAAAGTGAGAAGTTGTAACTAACTTCTCCACAACTTCGTTCTGCAAGCAGAGACCAGCTACTTCAAGAACTTATTTGTTTACTTATAGCTAATGTGTTATGAAATGTATCCTCCTGCCAAAATAAACAACACAGACTATCCCATTTCTGTTTTGTTGTCTGCCAGGTGACTTCAGGAAAAAGATACTGGGCAAACAGCAGAAGTTCATTTTATTGATTTGTTCTTACATCTACTAATATACTACTAATATACATCTACTAATATTCACTTAGATTTCTGGGTGGTGCAGTGGAAAATGAAACACATAACCATGTCTGAGCAATAAAAATCTATACCATTGTTATTCTCTTTATTTGGCATTTATTATGTAAATAGAGGAACAAGCAACTATGGAACAGCTCCTTAACAACTGCCTTTTCTGGTGCAAGAAGCTTCAAATGTTAAAGATTTACTTACTGATAAAAGAGGTTTCTTGCAAATATCCTCTGCGTCTGATGGTCACCTCCAGAAATTTGGAGTTCTCATCTATGACGTAGTTCTCCTTCTCCAGTGAAATCCAAGCCCAGTTCAGTCGAAATGGCTGGCTCTTTAACGTGTTCCCTGCTGTGTTACAGAAAAAGTATCATGAATACTACATATAGTTTGCAAAATAAAACTAGAATTCCCTAAGGTCATTGCTTAAGTATACTTATATCACCTCAGGACAAAGCCAGCCTGCTTTTTCACCTGCAGATATGAGGGACAGAGGTGTATCACATGAACCACAATGGTCCACTGTCCCCGACCTTCCAGAGATGGCTGGCACATGTCTTCCAAGAAGCTGGAGGCTAGTTCAGGGGTCACAGCCTGTGTCTTAGCACACCAGCTCCCTAATTAAGCCATTTATTAACTCTCAAAGATTACATTTGCAAAGATTTTTTCTGTCAGGAATGGGATTAAGCTGTGAAAATAACTCTTTGGGAGGCTTTAGGTGGGTCACATTGTAGTCTCGCACTACTGACTCTTTTTAACAATGCTAGTATCTGCCTATCAACATCAAACGTGAGCACAAACTGAATTCAGTATCTCCTCATAAGTGTAGACAACACGTAGTATCATGTAAGAAAGATATCATATCATGAATTATATATTGATTTATTGTGCAAAAATATTTGGAAATGGTGACTAAGCTTCTATTCTTTGCTATCAGGAAAATAATTTGTTAAAAACAGTACTTATTTTGTATTACACAAAGGAATGCTGAAAAAAAATCAAATTATTAATGTAATGCTATTTAAAATGTACAAAGCCAACAAAAATTAGGTTGTAATTTTCTTCTGTTTCGGAAGATTAACTCTTTAGAAGTATTCTGTAAAATTCTTATGCGATCTGGCAAATCCCGTACTTCCATGCAACAAAGGTTATCAAATAACAACTGGTCTTGAAGCCATAAGCTTCCAGCTCATTTCAAGCAAAATTAGGTCTTATGCTGCACATAGTATGCTTTGTAATACAAGATTATAACATCTAATTTCAGAAAGCCTTCATTGCTTATAGATAATTGACAAGGTATAGACCAGCTAAGAATAGACAAGAAAAAAGTTGCTCACATCAAGAACTAATAAGAGACTGTCCTCCACTTGTCTGATAATTTTCCACACAATGAACAGAAATTTGCAAAAAAGAGTAGTTCAGATACTTAAGAAACCTCTACTCACTGAAACAGACAATTTAATAAAATAGAAAAATGTATCCTGCTAGCATTTTTTTTTTTTGTTAAAAATTGTGGGTTAATATTTTTCTTCTAAAATAAAAATAACATTTTGTTCTACAATTATGTGCTTCTGTTACAGAAGGGCGACAACATCAGATCAACTGACTAATTCAGCACTGGATAAAATTAGCACTGAAACTTTTGGACCAAAGGATCTAATTCTCTACTAGTTCCTGGTTGACATCTAATCAAAATCACCACATAATTCTCACTCGCTTTAATGTTGCAGATTCTTATACTAACTATCTCTATGGGAGTTGCCTCGGGCTCTCAAAAAGTGTAAGGCAAAGTCCAGCACAGAATTCTCCTGCTAACTGCAAGCTGCATAAAACCTATGAGCCTGGAATCAATTTTAAGATATTTTAAATAGTTACAACTTAGAATTAATTGTGCTGTCGAACAAAAAATGCAAGTCATTCAGCAACACTTTGAAAAAAAGCATTGAAAAAACCCGAGATTTCTGAAAAATCACCTTAGTTGCAAGCTGAAGCATAAACCTATTTAACAACAGGAGTATTTTTTTTAAAAAAAATCTAGTTAGCTGTTTGGCTGCTGCTTTGGCTGACACTGTTGCTGCATGTAGGCTGGAAAAAGACCTCTGAAAGCACAGTTCACACGTGCTTCTTGGTGACTCCCCCCTTATAGAAAATCAAAAGGCTTCTTTTTAACTTAAGAAACATCCCAATGAATGACATTATTTCTGCTGAAAAGCATTTTTTCAGCATGATCATTATATTTTTACTAGACACCTTTCCTGGTGGCTGTTTCTTTCACAGCCTTCATCTCTTGACAGACTTCAGTGTTTTGGGGGTTTTTGTCCCCCATTTTTTACAAATACAGCTGGACACAGTGTGCTCCAAATTAACAAAGACTTATCAGCTTAGAAATGAAGGACTAGAAACAAAGGGAAACTCTGACTTAAGGTTAGATTAAAACCAAAACCAATCAAAAGGCTCACAACATGAAAAAACTTAAATTCAGTAAAATAAATTAATGATAAACCAGCCAATTTCCTACTAGTGAACAACAGCAGTCAAAAGCTAGTTTTCAAGTGTGAAAGTACTGACAAACTGCTATATAGATCTATACAGAGCTAAAACCCAGATGTGACGGGTCCACCCGTACACCTGTTTCCAGTCACAGGTACCAACATCTCTGTCATCCGTTTGCACTGCAAAGCCCTCCTACATAGGTAGAAAACACATACAACCTCCACCTCTGTACATACAAACCACACTTATATGTGTAGGTAAATACACTATATTATATATAGCTGTTTAGCAAAGACGTATTCATCCTTCTTCAGGTATGCTACAGATATTTTCTTTTGGAAATGTCTGTTCCTACTGCCAGAGCAGGGTTTTAGGAAGGTTAATCTGCAATATAACTATCCCAAGACTATTTAGTCACACCATAACGTTGCTGAAAAACTAAAGTAAAACACCCCCCAAACTGTACCCTTAGTGTGCAGTACATGCAAAAAACGTACTGTTGGGAATCACTGTGAGGGGGGGAAAGCGTATGTCCACCTATAGCATTGGCAATCCCAGCACAGTATGTATCAAAGGATCTGACGACTGACTGCTGGAGGTGATGATACAAAGCAGCTGCCATGAATCATTAGAAAATGTCTTTTGCTTTCATCATCAGTAGGAAAGATCAGAGAGCAAGAGAGCTAAAGATACGCATCACTTTTCAGTGGTATGTATATCACATCCAACTGAACTCGATACATGGCTTTTTGTG
The DNA here is from genome assembly GCA_008711295.1 of Anarhynchus alexandrinus. NCBI lineage: Eukaryota > Metazoa > Chordata > Aves > Charadriiformes > Charadriidae > Anarhynchus > Anarhynchus alexandrinus. Next base: position 1,194,799 of record VUYV01000160.1, read on the forward strand.
AACTTCTGCATTAAACAAAAGCATCCCAAAAGCAGACCCGAAACACTCTGTAGACTTAAAGTAGACTCATATAATTTCCTATTACTGGGACTACCACAGAACTCAGCATCCTAGAAGATAAATGTCTGGAATACCCTTTGGCCCTGTCTTTTAATATGCAAATAGCAAAATACCCATTCATACTCCTAGACAATTTTTTCCTCTTTCCAAACAGACATTTCATTTGGTAGGTGCACTTCCAACAGCAGGTTCCCAACCTTGGGCTGCTTAAGTTCAGTGAAAATCAGGACAGTTGAGGAACTTGTACTATGCACAATATTAATGTGAGGTTCAACACTTGTTTACCACCTCACAACTTCTTCACCCATTCTTTATTTCAGAACTGGGAAAAGGCTAGAGCAGGAGGTGGTTAATTTTTTAAGGTAATACATTTTCTGCCGTTTTTAAGAGATAATAAAGCATAGTCTAAGGAACCCATTCTTTATGTTGAGGATTTAGTATTTCTACTTTAAGAATAACAAACAGGAGAACTTTATTCTGTAAAGCGTGTTCCAGATACATGTTTAAATATTTCTATTTTCTAACTAAACTATATATTCATTAGATTACTTGCATATGCATCAGAAGCTGTAAAACATTGCAGCTTCCCATTTTGCAGTTTTTTGGAAGAATATACGTGCAGGGGCAACACTGGAAAAATTAAGCATCCATATTAAGTATTTTACATTTGCATTTTTCAGAGAACCATAGAACAGAGAAAATTAAAACAAGCCGTATCTTAAAAACAGGCCAGTATGAAATTAGATGGTTGCCAGTTCTACAGTTATGATAAACAGAGGTACTCCAACAAGATATTATAATCAATAAAGCCTGTAACTCTTTCACTACACAGTCCATCAGCCTTTTCCTGGCCAAAGAGGGAAGCCTTCAAGGGATGTCTCATACCATCAGCTTCAAAAATCAAACAAAGCCAGAACATTTTTTCTCGTCAAAGAAAATTGCATAAAAACTTCCCCAGTTTCATAAAAGAGAGCCTTTCATTTTCAGTGTATTCCTAAAAATACTATCCTAGTTACTGCTTTCTTGATCTTATTACTCTTAAGCAAGGGTTGATGTCATGCCAAGTGCTATTAGATCTTGGGGAAAAAGACTAGATTAATACAAGGAGGTAAAATTTGGCCATGTGCTTGGCATATGTGTCCCGCATGCTAAAAAACATATATTTTCTTTCTGTAACCCTCACAGACAGCATAAATATATATTCAGCGGTTCTAAGTTAGTAAAGAACGGTAGATTAATAACCCAAATGGCAGGACACTTTCTTTCTTTTTGCTCTGGTGAACAGTCCATCGGACCACCATCTCAGACTTTGGTTTAGCTTGGGTGGTTGGCAGTGTTTCTATCAATTACTTCAAGTGAAGTTATGTTTCTTTACAACAGCTGCTCTGTGGATAAAAGCATATTTGCAGTTGGCTTTGATTTGCTGGATATCTAAAATTTACTGAAAGGGATCAGAAAGATAGAAAGCAGTTCAGGGGAACAAACAGTGAAGGAAATAAAAGAAATGAAAAGTTGGATAAGCACAGAAGGAAGAAAGAACAAAACCCACCAGCTCAAAAAAAGAAAGTAAATATACAGATATATGAAAGGGAAAACAGTTCCAAATGTTGGAAAACTTAAAAAGGGACATGAGAGGGAGGGGGAAAATCTAAATTAATTTGTAACTTTAGTTAAAAAATAAAGTGATGGCAAAGTCACAAATGGGTTCTCAACCCCCTACCACCAAAAAATGTTCAAAAATTCTTGGACAAGGAAGGGACAGAAGATAGCAGGTCAGGAAATGTAGAGTATGTTGGGAAGTAGGCAGTTTTTCTTTTTGTCTTTATTTTGAACAAAATTAATCTTGTACTATGGCTCAAGGAGTTATTTTTTCAGAGAAGTCATGCTCCAAGAAACTAAAAAAAAAAGAAAAAACCCCAAACACAATACTCTCCCCTGAATACTCTTATTTTCCCCTGAATTTACATAGACATTCTTAGAAAGGGTTTTGGTAATTTTTTGTTGTTGGTGGTAGGGTTTTGTTTGTGTGTACCACAATATCAGGCTGTATTGTAATGAGCCAATATTCTCAGTCTGGTATTTGTAATGAGCAAACATTCTGGCTCATAAGGAACAAGTGGCTGTTCTGAGCAGACCAGCTAAAACAGCTGCCATTAATCCCTAATATTCTTTTATCTTCCTTCTTTGCTGGCCTACACAGGAGGTCTAACATGTTACTCAGACAAGCAGCAGGCAGGCATACTACTAGACTCAAGAAAACTTTGTTCTCACAAAAATATTTTCCAAGAAACTTTAAATAAATAAATAAACAGTCAGCAATAACCTCAGACTGAAAATTCAGAAATGGACTTACTGTTCCTAAAGGTAATTTTTTTTAAATTCTAGAAATTGTTTCCATAAAATTAATATTGTAAGCACAAATTGCAAAATTAGAAGATGTAAAAGAGGACTGGTTCTTTTTTTTTACTTTTGATATAATTAGTAGATCTTCCTCTCCTGAATGTCTCAAGAGCTGAAATAACAGCATAGGCTATCAACCTAGAAAAAAAAAAACAACACTTTTTTTCAGGGAAAAGTCATCTTCCTTGGCCTACTCTAAGCAACTACTTTTATCTGAGCTAAAAGAAAATCTAGAGAAACATCAAATTATTGGTGAAATGGCTTTCTAAAGAAATGCATCACTCTGGTCTCCCGAATACCTTAAGTCTGATTATAACATAAATCCCATTTTAAGGACATGCCAGCATTTCAAGAGACCTTACAGTTGACTTTGAAGAATAAACAAATAAAAACAAAGAGTAAGCAAGTTATAAAATCACTTTTTAAAAAAAAAATCTAAATGCAAAGTGCAGAAAACATGTCAAAAGTGGCTGCTGTCTAGTATCACACTTCAAGCATATGCAAGTAATAGAAAATATCGTAGGTGTTAGGAAAAAAAGCACTAACAATCAAAAGAGCAAAAATTAGCTGACAAAAAAAGTACATCTGATCATTTCGAGTGCACAAATCTAAAACAGTGCTACCACACCATAATCAAGACTTTTACATGGCCTTTAGATAGGTATTTAATAGGTCTTTTATAATTCATACCTGATTTCAGTTATCATCAAGAAATTTTGAGGCCTTAATGAATCTACATAAAACTGCTTATACTCAAGACTTTTTTTTCCTGTTTGATGTGGTTGGACAGCGGGTTAAAGGAACAGGCGCAACGTTGTTCAGATTTCATTGGAGCCACTTTCATTATTACAGCTTGTGGTGGAGGGCTGGTGTGCATGGGTTGAATTACCTCATCCTCTGCTTTTAAATCTAACCCAATTATGAGGATTTCATCTTTTCATCCTCCCAAATGCCAAAAGACCTGGAAGTTGACTAAAAGATTTGTAATATGAGAATGATGAGCCAGTGCCTACAGTGAAACATGAGGCAAGTCTGTCCAGCAGACCAAAAGTCATATCCCATCTTTGCATTCGCTCGCCTACCCTTCCCCACTCCAGGACTACAGGGTTGCAGTATACTGTCGATATAACAAAAGCTACACACGTTTTATATATAAAAAAAACCACAACAAACCTAATCTGCTGCCATACTCTCGATCAGGAAAGAGTGTTAATTCATTTGTGACTCCAATGTTTTTATTCATGTTCTTTGCCTTAGTTGCCTTGCTTTGGCCTGGTTTTATCATGAATTAGTAATCTTTGCCCAGACCCAGTCATCCTTCACCTAAATCAAGTATTGTACCCTTCTGTTAAAATTTGTCATTTAAACTACATCTTTATAGTCTTTCTCTTTTTGGAAGCCATTAACTCAAGAGAAAAAATGTCCTCAAAGCCTCACAATAACATGCTTTGCTGCGTTATGTGATTCTATACTAAAACTTTTTATCCAGCGGAAGTCATCATAACAGATTTCATTCATGCCAGTGTAGCTTAATGGAACACAAAAGCCATGCTCCAATTTGCTGTAAGTATTAGCATGGAGGAACATGGTTTAGCTGGCATGGCTGGGAAGGTGTTTTCCATCAACTAGGCCTTCCCAGTCCTTGGAGTTTTTCCAATACATGAACACACTGCAAGAGATCAGATGGTAAAAGCAGCTCTCAAACAAACTTACTGCTGCTCCAGAGACTGTAAATATTTTCAAGTATAAAAGTTCATGAGAAGCCCAAGAACTTTTATTTTGGCAAAAGGGAACTTGGCATTTACAACAAACCATCATCACTGCACTTCTACATAAACCAGTTTTGTTGGTAGAGGGGAGTTACATTTAATAGTACAATTAGGAGAAAAATAGGAAGAAAAGAAGTTTTGTATCACAGGCTTGTCTAATTTTTGTCTGTTTTTCTAACAGCCTCAGCCATAGATAACTGCAGTCTAGCCAGGACACATTCTATTTAGATACAGTCCCCTTTTTAGAAACAGATGGAAAGTTTAAAAGTGGAGGGTTCAAGAAGGGGAGATGGGGCAGGGACTGAGACAGAGCTACTGTAGAAGGATTTGTGCTACGAAGGCACAAAGACACTCCTTACCGCTATCCAAGGAATTTCCAGTTGTTCCTGAGAGCAACTTTATATCATTACAGAGATACAACAAAATGTATTAGAGGTCATCCGCATACATAGTCTTACATACTTTGCTTGCTATGAGTTAAGTCTAACTCCTACTCCTCATTTAATTTAGGAAAAAATTAAACTTCTTCATGTAACCAAGTAGTTCAAACAACAATAAACTATCCTGAAAACAGACCTATGGTCCAGCAAAGGTATATACAAGACAGATGGGAAATAGGAGTTTGCTAGTTATTATTTCACAAAAGTCTCTTTGTCTGGAAAGACTCAGAGAAAAAAAGAGAAAGTAGAGAGCAAAAAAGACAGACAGAATAAAGAAACATCAGAATAGTGAAGTTAACAACAAAAAAAATATTAAAAACCTGGAACATGTCCCTGAGGGAAGCTAAGAGTGACCTCTTCAGTCATTTTTCACATTGGTTTGAACAAGCAGAAAAATGAATTTTTGACTAACAAGTTCTGTGCCAGAAAAAAATCTTCATCAAAAAAAGGAACTGAAAAACTTCCTTGTCACTTGTTTGCCCTAGACAGTTATTGGATTTTTATTATGCAGAAGACTATTAAGGAAGTACCCTGTCTGCAGAAAGTCATGAGTGTTCCTTGAAAAATGTTTGTAGGTAAAGCTAATACTAAACTCTCTGCTTTTCTGGACTGTATTTGGCCTGAAAGAAGTCATGGTAACTGTGGGAATTTGCTCTTCCACCACCATCCTTTTTTTATTAATTACATTAAAAATTATATTCCAAGGAATCATCTTCATTTCCATGTTTAGGTTAATTACAGAAATTAGGTGCCACTGTAGAAGAAGCAACATCAACCAATTCATTTAATTAGACAGTTTAAATTGTGCAGTATTCAGTTTACAAGCTATCCATACACTGAAGACTATTTTACCAGAGAATTCTACCAGAGCTTCACAATAACAAACCCATCCAATGATTCTGCAAGCCATTTGAACTGATAAACCAGCAAAACTGATGTGATACATTCTTCATTAGAAATTTCCTTACCCAGTCATCATCTTGCATATACTTATGGTCTGTCTGGGCTTTGATCCTAATCCACCCTAATACATCTGATCTAATTTAGGCTTTCTCAGTATCAGTTGTTTCAAACAGCTATCAATCCATTTGCAAGTTGTCATGTCTGATTACCTATACAAATGGTTTGCCAAATCACTAAAATATCATGAGAACAATATACAGTATACAATACAATTTTTAACAATGATTCTTTTATCATGAGAATAAGTGCCTTACAGACTCTACTATAAGCTTTTGAAAGGGTAGTATGATAAACATGCTTTACAGTGCAACCAAGGGAAATGAATACAGGAAGTAACAAACTATAAATGAAGGTAGAAAGACTGACCACCAAGCTCAACAGACACCTGTCTAAATTCTGGAGAGGTGCCAAGAGGTACCACAGAAACATAAGAGATGTTTCTCTCATGCTTCAGAGGCCCTCCCTTTTACTCCCTGGTGAAATGCCTGTTCAGTCTTAAAGATCATTGCCACATAGCTATTTTGCAGAGCCATAGTAAGACCAGTAGATGAGGACGGATGACAACAAAAAGGTTTTCTGAACCCTCCAGCCACTTGACGTTGGCTAAAGTTCCACAACAGGGTAATGACCTGGAGTCCCCCCCCAGAAACCTTGATAGAAATCAGGATTTGTCTAACAAGGATCATCATTACAAGAAGTGATGACTGCCTCTGCCTCCCTTTCTCTTGAATTTCTGCCCGTGTAACTCCATGACAGTCTTGATTTCTTCCCACACGAAGGCTGCTTGCCCATACACGTTGTCCTTTGGTATCCTCAAAAGGGAGTCCAGCTGGGTTGCCCGAAGAAGTGTGGTTGTTGTGTTTCAAGAAAATTATTGTTTTTTATATAATTTCATTTTGCAGACAATAATGAGAAGCACTAGAGCACCATGAAAGCTGCTCATGTTATCACACTTGGCCAGGACATTCTCTAGGCAAGTCTGCATAAAGGAAGGTAAAGCAGGTACCCCAAACCAAAATTAAAGCTGCTGAATACAACCTCGCTCTCATCTACTCACAGAGCTCATGAAGCACATAAGTTGCTCTTGGTAAGAGCTTCATCATTACTTACATACTGTATCACAATAAAGAAAGCCTGGGAGAAATTTCCTGACAATGCAAACAAATGATGCCAATGCCATTTAGTCATGGAGCAGGTTGAAACTGGGAGATGACTACTGAAAATCTAAGAAGAGCCAAACCGCACAAGTAAATAATTGCCACCGAAAAAAATAATATTGATGACTGAGTTATTGAATGTGGTACGCAAAGGAGAAGAATGATATCTTCTGCCTACGGGTGTACTGATTTGGCAAGTATTTCCTTTATGCTAATCCTTGAATCTGCAGAAAAGATCACAACCTAATTAAGTAACTGCAGACAGATTAACTGGTGCACATTTGTTTTTTAAAAATACTCTTTAAACTTCTGTCCTAGAAACTACATTACTCAGCAGAGAAAATCTCTGGATCTGGTCTTAGATTATCCCATAGACCTTTTGCTAAGATGAACTGAATCCAAAAGGAACCTCTAACCTGTCAGTGACGGGCTAGAATAAAGGATATCAGCTGAACTTGCAGTCTCCTTCCCAATAGCTCCCAACTGCCTATGACTGTGCTAGCATATAACAGCAACAACAATAATAAAGTAAGTTATCTGATGCCTCACATTGACCAAATTTAATAAAAGGTATAGTGACGTGTTCCAGTCATGATAGCTATGATGAACTATGTATTGCAATCTTATTGAATATAAAAATTCAGAATTTATTACCTGAATTGGAAGAAGGTTCCGCAAATCTTTCAAGTGAACCATAGGCCTGATTTTGAGGTAGACTGTTATTGTTTGAACTCCCTGATTACATGAAGAAGCTTAATTTGTTCACTATGCTGGGACAAGATCAAAGTGATGTAGATAGATATATACAGCTGAGTGGATATACATGAAACTCTTAAAAAAGGCTGTTCTTTGTGTGTTTGTTCTTCAAATAGTACTCATCACACAGTTACAAATGCAATCCCTGTCTCGGAAAACAATTATTTGAACTTCTCTCGCTCATTTAGGAGAATGTAAGAGGAAAGATCAATGGATGCATTCAATCTACCCAATACTCCTGCATACTCCACCCTGAACAAAATATAATTGCAGTTATGCTGTTACATGGTCAGTGCCAAAATGCATTACTTTTCCTAACTGTCAAATTAAGTAGAGAGGAAAGATATATTACCAAGTTTATCGTTGTCTGTGCAAAAATAACATCATGACTGACAGCACACGTTTAATGCACAAAGGATGCAATTATCTTATGCTAATTGTAACTCAGAAGTGCAGGGACTTCATTATAAACAGAAAGCCTCTACATTTTTCAAAAGGTAACTTTCCATGTGTGCTAACATGAGATAAAACTACCCATCCATAATGCAAATGGTAGCTTTAGTCATAAATTAAGTTCCTCCCCTGAATCAATGCTCTTTTGCAACATACTTTAGTATGCTTAGCATTTCAGGTCCCTGAAGAAGTTGAGGCTTCACAGTCAGACCTTGGAGATGTTATAAATCAAGGATCAGTGCAAAAGATTTATGTTATAGTTTGACCTTTAAAGTGCTCCAGCAAAAGGCAGCTGAATGACTCGTAGTTTGAATCTGCAGGGTTCATAAACATGATGGCTTTCTTGGGAAGTTATGGTCTTCATAATTCCCCAAATTACTTCAACATGTCAAAACTAGGCAAGACAGTGGACGCCACAGACAGTCATTAGGGAAGGCTTCCTAAAGTGCCATACTAGGTAGAGGCTGAGGCTGAACAACGGACAGTACCTTTGAGAAGTGAGAAAGCTTTGCCATCTGGGAATGGTAAGAATATATTATTCATTCCCTATCTGCAATCACAAAGAAATGCCATAAACCTCTGTAACATCAGGAAAAGCAGCTGCGTAACTTCAGAGATATTTCTTTCCCAGATAAGGCTAATGTGATTGTTGCTGACCATTTCCTGCATAACAAAGTGAAATACACACTGAGTAAGAAGGGCCCCTCTAATTACAAGAGGTTCAACTAGGAGCCTCACGCTTATAATTCCCATCACTGACAACACTTATGGAACAGAAATATTTTCCTTTAAATAATACTTTAAAGAAAATTACCTACTTATGCTGTCGAAGACATTAGAAAGACAAATCACATGCCCACGTGAACAATGCACACAAAGACAGTAGTTGAATTTATTTTTGCAGAGCTTACTGATACATAACATAGGAAAAAAGGGAACGAGGTAAAGAGGAATTGCTAAAAGACATGTAGAAGAAAAAAATCTGAGATTTGAAAGAACCAGAGGAGGACAGTAGACTGCCCAAGGCACGTCAGATCTTCAGGAAGAACTTCATGGACCATCAAGTCGTCAATTTCAGCTGCACTAGAAAATTACATCCTTTGATTAAGTATGTCCTGTTCTGGAAAATAATCCTCCTTAAGTGATAGATTTGAGAAACATATACTCAGTATTTTGGGGGGAACTGAAATCCAATATTACCAAAGATGTCAGGTAAGCAGACAGAAAGAAACTAACTTTATCTATTGTCCAAGGAGTTGACCTACATCACCTCTCATAAAAAGAAAAATCTTATCACGCTATCCAGGAAGAACTTATCTACTGCCACACATTCACAATACAACATCATTTGACTGGGGTAACTGTGTTTTGCTTTAGTTTTCATTCAACATCTGTTACTGTTTTGAAGCAGTGACGAGTATATCAAGTGTCTCATATACAAAAACCTTCCTGATGCAATTTACACATCCCGTAACAACAGTATGTTATAGCAGTAACATATGAGACCTGATCTGTAATAACTCTGAGTCTCAGCCCTGAGACTGCAAAAAATGGAGAAAAAAAAATTACCGTAGTCGCATTTCCTTGAGTTTATGTGGGTATTGAGAAACACATGGAGAGCATATCCTCTTGAAGCCATGCTTTAAACAAGTGTTAAGTACCAATTTGAGTGGGACTGTATTTGTAGAACCCACATCCTTCTTACATTCTTGGGTAGCCATCAGGAAAATAAGCTACTTATGAAGCCTGAAGCTCTAATAATCTCTGAGATAGTTATACAAAAAATACAGAAATTGATCTGACATCTTGTTTGATGCAGTAATGCTATATAAATTGGCAAGAACGTATTAACCAGAAAGAACCAGCAATGAAATTTTAATCAAGTATTCTGTTTGCTCTCAAAAGTATACGAAAAATCTTGTTATCTAAAATATTCTGTTTTGTAGCTGCTTTTCCTAATGTTGCCCAGATGCAAGAAAGCAGGAATGTATACATATTTTATCTCTTGTCATTAGGACACAGAACCAAGAACATGAAGACAAACAAAATGTTTGCATAAAATTCAACTCTGAAAATTTGCTTACCTCCAGCATATGCCCAAAAGACTGAATTAGTCCATGATGATTTAAGCCATATCAAACAAACAATTCCTTCAGATTTCCTATAAAAAAATTAAAAAAGGGAAACACACAAACGTTCTCTAGTCCACTATGTTCACTTCACATCAACATTAATAGTTTTTATAACAAGGTGCCAAGACTCTCTAAAAAAAGTACCCCGTGGAAATAAGGTTTAATTTACCTATTAAAATAAAATCAAACCACATTACTCTAAGTATCCTGCTGCTACTACTATTTAATTGCATTCTTAATATATACAGTTTGGTGCTCTTTATTTACACACCTTATCCAAGAACATGCCACCATAGTATGTGACACTTTAGGTTCACCAACCAAGCAACCTTCCAGCTGCTTTGCACCATCTGAGCAGTTTTGCGTAGATGAAAGCAGCTTACTGAAGACCTGTGTTGTTGGTCCTGTTTAGAAAAGGTTACAGTCTATGAGGCCTAATCAGAGCTCACTGGATTTTTTCAAGACTTCCATTTGACTTCAAAAAGCTTTTATCAGGCTTCTAGATGAGAAGGGGCATGAAGACAGAGATAGAAAAAAGTGAAGGATTAAAATAAAATTGTAAATTATATTGTATAGCAAAAACATAGCTTTATCTTCGTTAAAGTATACTAAAAAATTTATGCACATACCATCCATTGGCTTCTTGATCACTAGGTTAAATGAAAAGTGGACTTTTGAGTTGTTCAATGACAGTGGTTAAATCTATGCAGAATTGACTGGAAGGGCCATTGGGCTACCATAGGTGATAAATGTATTTGCTAAGGAATGAGGAAAACCTACTTTTTTTTTTTTTAATAGTCTGCTTACAGAAAGTAAGATTACTATGGCTTTTGAAGGGCAAGATGTGGGTTTCAGTGCAATCACTATATAAACAAGAAGACAGCAATATTTTTTTTTTAAATTCAATTTATCCTTTAGTTCAGTGAAAAGATACCAGCAAGGAATTAATACATGTGATTTTGAAAAGTTAACACAGAGTTCTCCATACTCTGTTTTGCATGATTAAAAACAAGTACTCAGCCACGAAATCCTCTATGCACAAAGAAATGTGTCTTAAACCTTGACAATTCCCTGTGCATTTATTGTTTAAATTTTCTATACTGTCCTCTTAAGACATTTTTAAATAAATAGTTTCCTTTCCTATTAACATGTCTCTTTACAGATGTACGTTATGGCATTAATGTTTAAATACAGTATTTAGCTTTAAAAAAAGCACGAAAATGTTTTTGACAAATGAAATGGCAGCATTCAGAAGCAGTTCTCAGTGTGTGCCTTTAAACATGCATAATTGGGTGGTGAGATGAAGGCCAATGAAGGCAAAAGCATAGTTGCTCTGCTTGCCCCAACAATTATCTCAGGCACTATGAGAACAGAGCTGTGCAGCAGATCCCAGCTGCTTAACAAATTCAAGATTTAACACTATTCACTATGTTCAGTGGAAATACTGGGAAAATTTTAGTTTTATTTGAATCCCAGCTGTAATACTGGGACAACCACTGCACTGACAAGAAAATAGTGTAAATAAGTTTGTGCTCTAGGCTGCAAAAATCCCTTTCTTTCCTTTTAAATTCCTTTAGTGTGCTCATAATTAATATTTCACAGTTCAGCTTTCACCATTAAGGTTTTGAAAGCTTTTAGTGGAATATGAAAGATCACACTCCAAAATGAATCTGAACTCAAGATATAACTGCATGTGTGTGGATCTCCAGCTAAAGCACATAGGACTTTCAAGAAAAGCCAGGAAAGAAAAATCAAGTACTTTTTCCTAAGAGTCTGTATTACTGTTTCAAAACAGCAAACTTATGGGACTGAAAAGTAATTTCTGAAAAGCCATAATATTGGCTAAAACTCCCTCCCAGCTGACATCTTCTAAAGTAGGTCTTGTGTTACTGATAACGAATAGGTTCTGCATAAGAGAATTTTCCAGATTTAGAGAGCCCTGGTTTTAATCTCATTCACACTGGTGCAATACTAAAATTACTTTTTTAGCACCCATCTTTAATTTCTTAAATTTCTTGAAATTAACAGTTCAGTTACAGTCAGTTCTCATCTAAATCCTAGGCCTCATATGCTGTTATTATCAGAAGAAACAATAGTCAGTGGAGTAGTGTCAACATGAGATGAGAGTTGGGACTTTTCTCTTTTAGTTGAAGAAGTCCTCAAAAACCAAACAAAACATACAGTTTTCTTATTAGATGCATGGCAGGTAAGCGAGTATCTCTCGAAGCTGGCTCAGCTTCAGAACTGCCAAAGCATCGTTGCTGCTTCATCCAGGCTTTGTAAGATCCCAGACAAAAAACAAAGTTCAAACATAAAGGCGAAACAGAGGGCAGCACCTTCACGATACTCATTTCACATACAGGGCTGCTTCCAGACAGCCAGCTTACAGTGTAAGTAGTAGTACTCTGGGTGTCTGCTCCCACTTCAGATACACATCCTATTTGCTGCACACACTTAAAGGGTACCGATTTGAACCCTATGGCTACTGGCTAGAGAATAATCTTACTGCACAAGGACAAGAGTTGTACACGGCAGAAAATAATGAGGCTTTTACAAACACGACCTTCTAGCTCTTAAGAACCAAAATTCTTGAGTACCAAAAAGCCACAATCAAGGATATGACAACTCTGCAAATACCCAGCACATCTGATTGAAGACATGAAGGCAGCAATTTGGAAAACAGCAACACATGAGCTAATGAAAAACAGAGAGCAATCAGTGTGAAACAGAAATTATCAAGTGTCAAGTGTCAGGGTTATGCTTGTATCTGTTCAAAGGAGATGATAGTCTATAAGTACTGTGTATTTGGTAGCTGTTGTCATTAGAACAGAACTGGTTAGCAGGTAGAGATCAGCCTCTCTGAGCTACTGCCCGTTAGAGCCTTCACATCGTTTTCTTGTCTCTTGTTTTGGGCCTGCCCTGACACTGGGTATTGATAAGTGACAACAATATGAGGAAAAAGTTAACACTTGAAATCAAAGAATCATTCTTTCCATCCCCAAAGATTCAAAACCTAAATAAGATCATCATTTTTTACAAAGAGACTCAGATTACTAATGATGCAGGAAGCACAGAAATGTTCAGCAGAAACTTCTTTTTTATTGATAGAAACAGACTGATAGCCTTGTGCTACATGAAAAGGTACTACTTTTTAAAGCAGCACAAGCCAATTCCTAAACTGCCACTAGAAAGGATTGAATACTGGTTTGTTTGGTGTGTTTTGTTTTTTTTTTTTTTTTAAAAGTTCCATGTACTCTTCAAACACATGTAATACATACCAACAATAAAACAGCTGGCAGATCTTCCTCTTTTTCAGAAAGCGCTATTTCTAAATGGGATTAACAAAGGTTAGTAAAGGTTAGTGGGATGCTAATCTGTTCCTTTTGGGATCTAGGAACACGTATTTTGTGGTAATACTTGATGATAACAGATTGTTTAAAAAGTTAAAAAAGAGAGGAAAGAACAGGGAAAAATTTGCTGAACTGAGCTGCTCAGTAGGCAGAGTCTATTAAAACAAAGCCCACATTTCAATACCTCCAACTGCAAAGCTTTACAGAGATCTCTGTAGATCTTATCAACATATAAAGTAGATAGTATGTATGGAATGAGGCACCTTGTCCTGCATTTCTGAAAAGGATCTATTATGCAAATCAGAAAAAAATATCAATAATAAACAATTTTCCACTGCAATACTAGAGCTAGAGAATCCTTTGTTTTACAAAGGGGAGAACAGCAATTAGTAGCTTCAAGGTTATTTTACTTCTCCACATTACTGAGAATCAGAATTCAGCACACAGTTCTGCTTTCTACAGTCAAAAATGGCCTTTGACAAAATGGGGTAGACACAGCAAAAGGGAAACAAAAATAATTACTGCCTCATTGAAAAAGTATTTCATATTAGGAATGAAGTATACAGAGTTGTCTACATTGTGTAAAGTAATGCTGTGGTAAGAAAACCTGACAGCTCCAGCTGGCAAATAGATTTACGTAACAAAGCAGCACCACGTGCAGAGATACAGGTTTGGATTCTGACTGGACTTCAAAAGCTCAGTCAAAAGAAAACCAAAAGGTACTTTGACTGCAGAGTAGAAATATTCGTTCTAGGAGAAAACCAAGAGGGGTAAACAATTCTTCAGTCTTGCACTGTTCATGAGAAGAATTTGTGGCCCAAAGGCGAAGCTAGACTACTCAAGCTTTTGTAAACAAATGCATTTTCCTCAATGAGGATGATTAATTACTACAACATATTAGCATGGAAAGTTATGGCTTTTCCTTTTACTTATTTATGCTTTTTTATCTAAAAAGCAATCCTAGATATTCTATGAAACGTGTTAGTTCAAAAAAGAGGCTTCTTGACTCGGTAAAATAACCTCAGATACACAGCAGAAGACAGCAAATGATCTAGTGGTCCCCTTCAGCTGAAAACACCTGGATTGAAGAATTTACAGGAGAAATGTCTGGTTTCAAGTTACCTTTTTTTTTAAAAAAAAACCCAAAACACTACAGAAGACAACATATCAGGGAACTAACGGAAGGCTGCAAAGTTGGATTGGCGAGGGAAGAAGAGAGCAGTCAAGCAGCTTTAGGAAGTAAAGGATGGAAAGGAGACTGAAAGAAACATGGTTTGGGAAGGAGGGGACATAAAACCTTGATTGCAGTGGTAGTTCAAAATGGTAAGGATTAATGATAGAACCTAGTAGGGTCAGGGCACAGAAAGGAAAATGAAACTGAAAATGTTCAAATAGGGATGACCATTAGCCTCTGCATCTTTCTGACTCTCAATCAGGCCCATCAAGCACCTCAAGCTGTCAATGATGTTCATATACACACAGTGGGGAGGCAAAATAGACAAACTTATGAATTAAGATTTTCTTGCACCCTGCAATTTAACTATTCTCTTCCAGGCATCTCACATTATACAGGGTGTTAAAAGTAAACTTTGCTAACCATAGTGGTAAAGAAGAATACTTCATTCTCTTCCTCTTATCTGTATTAACAAATGCCATATGCTTTCTCTGTGTCCTTTACTCCAGAGTAAACAGTACCAAATCCTGTAATCTTTTCTTACTGGTCAAGTTTTCTAGGTCTCTGGTGATTCTCATTTCTTGTCCCAAGACAGTTTCTCCATTTTTTCTACATCTTCACAAATTCAGACAAAATTTGTACAAGAAGTCTAGTAGGTGACTTATGAGCACCAAGTGGAACAATTATTTATTGCATCTTAAAAACAATACTGTTCCTCTATTCTAGTATGATTGTTATCTATTACACAGTAATAAAAACTTAATTCTTGCATCAGCAAAATGGTACCCAACACCTCGGAGAGGAGGATTGAAAGAAAATAAAAAATAAATAGATAAAGCCTTGTCTTCAGGTGTGTAACTATTCATTTGGAAAAACTGGCTTTAGAATTGAAAACACTGTAGAGTGCATATCTTGAAACAGCAATAGATGAAGGGATGAATCAAAGCCATGTCAGAAACACTTTAATGTTTTCATTCCACAATTACTCAGGTTCTCTCCTTTCAACAGAAACATAATGCCTTTGCAAACAACTGTATCAAAATAAAGGCTCCCCACCTAAAGGCTTTTCATTCTTGAGGTCAACACAGGTAAAACGCATCATTCAGTGCTGTCAAGCATGACAGCAAATTAGAGCACACCAAAAACACATTAAAAGTGGAAGGCATTTTCCCACTGAATTCAAAAGACTCCTGCAGTGCAAGTTATTTGACAAGCTTTGTTGCGTACGAATACATACATCTTTGCTGACTAATGTTTTCAAACTTTATTACAAATCAAAAGTTTTTGTAAACCCCTTAAAAATTCTATCTAACTCATGAGAAGTGTAGCTTTGGTGGTTTTTTTTAAGGCTGCTTGGAGATGGCTCATCAGTTAGAAATCCTTTGCCTCTTAAATGATGCACCTTTGTGTCTGAAAGTAGCAAAATTACACCACTGCAACATCTTTTGCAAGGTCTGCAAACTATTTTCAGATTTGTGGACCTGAAGAGAAAGATGCACAAAACTTGCCTACTAAAAAGAAGCAATTTTTAGCAATAGGATGGTACACTGACTTGCATATGGTAACACGTATTTGATTTGTAAAATCATTAGTAAAATTAGAGGAAATCTTACCTACATGTAAGAGTAGACAGTTATGTTAGATAAATACAGTCATTAACACACACAAACCTCACCAGATATTAACTTTGACCAGTAACTACATTCTGCCAGTTTAGGTGATCAAATTCAAACCAAGGATTGTTAACAAGCTTCCAGAATTGCCATATTTCATTCAGTTTGTGCTACAAAAGGAAACAACAAAACGCCATTTAATTCTGCTGAAAGATTAATTTTTCACTTGCATATTGTGCATTAACAAGAACACCTATTCTTAAGTGAGCAGATATCGTAACTTTTCTAGATTTTATAAGCAAGCATGTGACTTACTATAATGTTGTATTAGAATCTGCAAGAACTGTGTAGCTCACAGAATTACAAAAACCTGTATCCGTCTACCTTCTTAGGTGCCACCTTCAATCAAAACCGTGACAGGTTACCCAGAATTAAGGAGCCACACTCCTTGCCTAGAAAAACATTAACAAGCTTAAAGATAAAAGGCTGAGGCTCCTTATATCAGCCTCAGGGAAGCCTGGATCAGCCCCTGGAGCAACTCCCTAGCTGAACAGTCTAAGTCTTTGGAAAGCAAAAGCTAAGAAAAAAGGGTGGAAACTCCACATATTATCAGAGAACCGCTAGGTTTTCACCCAACCACACCTCTTCCATGCAATTTATTTGCAGTAGCACCAATGAAATACAGGTGAGAAGGCCTGAGTGAAATTAAAAAGTAGAATCCATAGCAAAGCACCTGCTAACTTTAGCAGGGTCAGATTTTCATCCCGCAGACCTGGGACCAAATCGAGCAAAAAGCACAAAACAAATTCACACTTTAGATCATGTTCTAAATTTTTCTTTCTACAGAGCTATTTTTTATTAGCTAGAAGTATGTAATACAAGGTTATCTTTAAGTTTTTATGGATTTCAAATACTCTTTAGTACATTTCAGTAGGATTCATTTATCCAAAGGGAATTCTAAGTTTTAAAATCACATTCCACACAAGGTTTGAAAGAAGCCTGTAGCAGTCCCACGAAGTTCACATCAGCAAAACATTGTAGCTTTCAGTATCACCAAGCGCTCATTACTCTTTTGGCAACAGTAATTGAAAACAAGGTCTAGAGGGCAGCAATGACAGGAGTGTCAAAAGGTTAAGCGTACTAAAAAACTACAAAATAAAAAAGGTGAACTCTACAGGTAAATAAAGGAGTTACTCATACAAAATATCACTGAACATAAACCAGGTGGAGACGCATTGGACTAACCAAGTCTAACTAAGCTAATCTTTGCATGAATATCACACCAAGGAAAAATAACAAATACTTCTGAAATCAGATATGGTATAGTCAAAGATAACCCCCCTAGGTTTACTGTATGTCACTGCTCCATTTTAAATCTTTGAATAAACTTAACATTATGCTACTGTATACATATCCCAGGCATAAATCACGAAAACCAGCTGAACCTTACCTACTTTGTATTCAATCTGTACCAACACGGTCTGTGAAACGAACTGCATTAACACTGAACACTCACAGTTTGGAGCTGCCAAGCGTGCACCAATAATTAGTAGGTGAAAATTCCAGTACTTTTGCCCAAATCTTCAGTTTAATGGCAGGAATGGGAACAGTTTCCTCAAGTTAGAGGGATTGACTTTTCTGAAAGCTGCCAACCATTCTTTCTCACACATATCACTGATAAAGGTTTCCCAGCAGCTCTCTTAAATAGCAGAACAAGTAGTTATTCAGATAAAGAACCTAAGGAAATCTTTCCTACCCTCAGATTAGACAAAATGGTATTATTCAAAAGGTATACTTTCCCATTAAAGGGTGAAACTTCTGTCCAGAAGAACCTGATTGTGTTTGTGCAAGGGAAGTGACAAGACAGAGAAAAATGCATGCATTTTCTCCTCCCATTCAGTACATACACACATGCACACTTCATTGCTCAGTTTCCTTTGTACTGGTGCAAAATCAAATGCTTTTAAGAGGATTTTTGAAGCTAGAACATAAAAACATACAAAATAGCAGGCTCTTTTTTGAGTGTTGCTGAAGCAGTCTCTCCCTGCTGGGCCTTCCAGTATTTTTTCCTGAGTTGTACAACAGCTATTACAGTTGTGTTTTCTTTCAGGCACTCCTTTGGGAGGTAACTACCCCTGAAGGAATATGTTTAATGTATTTCTAAGCACCAAAGCCATCAAAAGACAAAACTAGATAGAACTGCTTTTAAAAGCATTTCCTTGTGCTATAGTAGTAATGACAGCATTGACTTTTCAACCTTCTTTCCCACACCAAACAAGTTTTAAGTGAACTTCCAGATGTTACTTGCTCAGCACACCTTCCTGTAGCCATGTGCTCTTCCTGTAGTTGTGCCAGTCACATCAGTATACAACAACCCTTCAGTCAGTACATACTTTCTTTATAAGCATAGCTGTGCACATTTATTGCCACAGCTTTTCTTACTCTGTTTGTTGATATCTGGAACAGACAGATGATGAGGTAATGTAGCTGAAAGAATCACTCCATTTAGCAGAGACTGCAAGTGCTGTTAATGAAAACATCTAGTAACTGACTCCCTTTGTGTCCTTGGGTGTATAAGGAATAAGAATTACCATCTGTTCAGTCGTGTCATCCCTTTTTCCCCATTGTTTCTCATCATTATTATAAAACCCCACTTAGTCATGCCACAGTCAGTGAAAGACTTGTATATTGATCAAGTGACAGCAAAATAAGGTGTCTGTAAGAAACACAGGTAGCAGTTCACAGCACCTTCTCCTGTGTGCCAAGTGAAATGTAAGCAAAAATAGACAAAGAATGCATCTCCAATCTTTCTTAAATTAATAGCCCTATTTGATTTTAATTGCATTGGTTGCCCACTACTTCAAAAAGAGCAAGAAAATAATTGGCTTGTGAAATCTAGCTTGTTTTTTCCATCCTCCTCAGCTGGCCAGTGTTCAACCTTTTTCTTTCAGCATAATCAGAAGAAGCACAAACCAAAAGCCATTTTCAGCCTGTCATAGCTTTGTCTCCCAATTACTCTACTGGCTCCTAAAAGAGAAGATCTTTCCAGCTGTAAAGTTGCCAAGGATACAAAGTGCCAGCCATGGGGAATTGGTTGGTGCATTCTTTGCTTATGAAACAGGTCTTCTCGTTTCCTGAAGCCTGGTGTAATGACAGCTGAATGAAATTATTTGCTTACTCAAACCTTAACTAGAAAGGAAGTACTTTCTTTCAAGCGATGAATACTGTGTGCATTCCCAGCTGCCTACTATTCCATCGTCATTTGTAAACATGAGAAACTCGTCCCTGACAGGACCACAATGAACCAGAGGTGTGGTCGATCTAGTATTGAAAATGTTTTTAATGTCCCTTAAGCTACATAATCTGTCACACATGAACAAAGTGACAATACCAAATGACTTGTCCCAAATGTTGAGTTACTGCTTGGACAATCGAAAATAAGCAAGTCACATTTCATTGTTTTGCTAAGCGATACCTTCAGTGCTCTGCCCAAAACCAGTAAGTGTTGCCCTACAGATGGGATGAGGAAAACACTGGAATTCATATCCAAGGTGCTTGCGTTAATCCTGAAGCCTTTGAAACAATAACAATCTATGCAAAACAAGGATATGCTTCTGTGTAAATAATAGCAAAATAGACTTAACCAGCGTATCTTACCATTTCACCAGGCTCCCAGCCACGATCTAGATCAACTGAACTCTCCTTATTTAACAAAGGTTAGCGTTAATTTTCTCTTTTGATTCAGCAGCTGGCCATAATTCCAAAACCATCAATGCTCCACCTTGCACAGTCCTCTGCAAAGGCCACTGAACAAAGAGCATTGTGACAACAGTACATCCCATTAAGAATTCATAGCTTGCCACAGCAGTTTGCAGTAACTGTGACATTATACATTAAAATGAATAAAATATCCTGATTTCTGTTCCTATGCATTCATAGCACTTTTAAGTATTACTTATAGAGAAATAATAGATGACTTGTTTATTTAATGTGAACAATCGTCCAGATGGTGCAATTCTAAGATATATATAATTAAGCATCTTAATCTTACCATTGTCTTCAATGGAGAAATAGAAGATGTCACTGGTAGCATTATCACCTTCCTTCAGGATGTAGCTGATCTTCATTTCATCAATATCGGCTAAGAAAAGAATATGCTAAATGAATCATCATAGAACTTTACTACCGAATATAGGACATAGTTCATTCTACCTTTACTATTTGGTTACTTACTAATACGTTGGCTAATCTGTGGATAAAGCATTTCAGCAACTAAATTTGTATAATGTGGCATGGTTTCTTATACTGGTCTATACCCAGCAACACAACATAAATTTAGTTATCAGCTCAAAGAACAATGGCAAAAAGAAAATGAGATATAGTTTTACCATAAATATTTGTTGTTAAATATTAAAGTCATGTCCTTGTTTCAGCACATTAGGAAGATTTACTTTGCTATAACTAACTTGAATCTATTGGGAGTAAATATCTGCCCATTTTTTAAAGATAAATTTAACTTTAATCAGTTTAAGCTCTTCTGTGATACACAAAACTTGCAGGTACATTGGGAGGCAATATGAGAATACATTAAACAAATCACAAATAGGTCTGAAAGTCGATAAAATTTTGATTTGATATTCCCAAAGAACAGGGGAAAACCATCAAGATATTTCTATTACCCTAAAGTTGCAGGTGTATTATCCTGTGCCACATTTAATCAATATGAAGACTTCAGAGAAATCTTCATACTATTCTATCCTGGACAGATGAATGAGAGTCCTAAACCCAGCAAACTCTGTAAGATCGGCTGGACCACAGGGACAATTATAGAGAGTCTGGCTGCTGTCACTGCACCCCACCATTCTCTGAAGCTCTTCTCTCTGCACAGACTTGGTGGAGCAGACCTAAAGGAGACCTCCCTACCTACTGAGCTTTCTCTGTGGAACAGAATAACACAAAATGTCACCCAAACTACTGAGGCTACACTGGGTGTCACCTGCCCAGTTTTGGTTGTTTGTTTTTGTATTTGTTTTTTAAATACTAGAACCAGTGATATGTAGAAATGTTAAGCACCTTTCCAAATAATTTTCTCTGAAAATAATAGTGATTTTTGAGCCTGAGTTTAATTTGCAGGCAGGCAAAGAGGTACTTCAGTCTTCAAAAAGAAACTGGTCCAGGATCTGCAAATCACCACTTCAGATTTTATCCCATCTTCTTATGAGCAGTACCAAGCCATGTACACGGCAAGATGTACACTTAACACACAGTAGGAAACACATTAATGCATGCACATACAATACAGAACTTTTCTATTGTGTCCTCATAGCTAAAACAAAGCTTTGTTTCTGAAATGCATGTATTATCATTCTGATAATTTGCGTATACTTTGTAGTTTAAAATACATTATTTTTTAAATCCCCCAAAACAAAGATTCAAAAATGATAACAAAAAAATAACAGTTCATTGAGCCCAATGTTTATAAGCAAATACAACCATCAACACCAACCTTGCATAAATGTTCTAACGCTCTCATTTCCAAGGCCAGTATTAATGACGAAGCCATGCTCCGGCCCATCTGTTATTTTGTATTTCAACAGCTGGTGTGGACTGTCTCGATCCTCTGCCTTTAGTGCTTTACTAGTGATCAGGAAGCCTAGATGCCCCCCTGGAAGTCTTCTCAGAGTAGGTGCACCCTTGTTCACCACTAACTGTGGCACTCTGTTGTCCAGTGAATTGATCTGAATCCTCATCATCTGGGGTTGGTGGACCTCCTTGCTAGTGTCAGGGAAAACATAAAAGTTTGTGTGGGTCCCATCAGTCACAGAGAAGGAGAAACTATCCTGGCTGGTTTCTGTACCATCATGTCTGTAGCTGATAAGATTCTCATTCAAATCTTGTTTGGTGAAGCTGGTGACTGGGTAGCTGCTGTTGTACAAAATCTGTCCGTGCACTGGGACCTGAGTGACAGTGAATAGGAGTAAATGGTCAGGTGTATCCCCATCTTCCACGGTCAGCTCAAAAGGGGTGATCAGCCTGGTGTCCCCTTCCTCAACAACCAGGTCACCAATAGTTAGAATTGGCTTTTTATTGTCCACATCTGTGATGGAGACCCTGAAGGTACGAAAGACTGGGTTATGGCCATCTGTCGCTTCAAACTCAAAACTGTCCATCTTCACCTCATCCTCTGCAGTGTGAATATAGTAAATCTTGTTGCCAGCAAGTTGGAGTTGAGTAAAGGAAACAACAGGTACTCCAGGACTGTCTGAATTCTCTAGATGGCCCCGGGTTGGGGACCGGGTGACACTGAAACGCAAATTTTCATCAGGACTGTTAACATCACTTGTGCTGAGCAGATCAGTTGTGAGTGTCACCTTTCCACCTTCTTTCAGAGTTACACCCTTGTTGATCACTTCAGGGAAGACCATATCAATGCTACCAATAGTAATATAGAAGTACCTGTCTATCAAGGCATTAATACCATCAGTAACATCAAATTTAATCAGATCCCGCACTCCATGTAGGCCAGTATGAACATAGCGGATAAAACCCTGGTCTATATCATCTTGTGTGAAGTTTGTGCCTTGTGTAATGTTGCACAGCACTTCCTCTTGCCTGTTCAGATGCTGTAAGAAACCCTGCACAGGTGCCAAACGAATGACATAAACAAGGCTCTTGTCCTCTGAATCGATGTCTGTGGCTTTAAGGTCTCGACTAGAGATGACCTTTGACTGGCCAATCTCTATTTCCAGTCCATTGTTTATTGCCATCCTGGGGGTTTCATCATCTACCAGGATCACCATAATCAGCACGTTCTGCTCCACCTTGTGGTGTCCATCAGTCAGCTGAACTTGGAAGCTATCTTCTTTCGTTTCCGAATCATCATGTTCATACACAATGCTGGAAGCCTCCTGGATCTCCTCCAGGGTGAAGCTGTGAACAGGCACAGTACCTGTGGACAGCTGCTGCACAATCTGTCCATGATTAGGAGGGACAGCAATAACAAAACGCAGTTCATCTGGAGGCATGTCTGCATCGGCTCCATTGAGGATGGAGGTGTCAACCACCAGGCTCATCCCCTCAAGCACCACGAATTCACCCACGAACAGCTCTGGCTTTTCATCATTGGTGGGGATGATGACAATGGAAAAAAACTGGTGGGGTGAGAAGTTAACACCATCAGAGCACTGGAAACTGAATCTATCCTCCACAGGCTCCAGCCCTTTGTGAATGCTCTGCACATAGTTGACATGGCCCAGACGAACATCTTTGATGGAAAAAGCACTAATGGCAGTACCGGCTCTAGACTTCTCAGACCCTGGGGCTGGAGAAATATTCTCCAAATATCCTGAAGTGGACTGAACTGTGACAATGCACAAGATGTCGTCTCTGGGAGTATCTACGTCCTCCACATCCAGCTGATCCAGAGTTAGAGTACTCTTCCCTCCCTCAAGAACACTGAGCGGCTCTGCGGCAACCATCACTTCAGGTGCAATACTGTCCACAGGTAATATAGTTACAGCCACACGCACCCTTTGCACTGTGCTGCCTCCCACCATCCATTCACCGGAGAGGTCAGAAACGGTGAGATTGAAGGAATCATACCTCTTTTGCAAGCCAATCTCTCCACTGCTGTGAGCGTAGGCTACTGCTCCACTGATGAGGTCATGCTGGGTAAACTTTTCTGATCGCACCCCACCCACAAGGATGTCACCCAGCTTGGGTGGATCCTGCACAACGAAGGTCAACACCACGTCATCTGTATCCTCATTGGTACCCTGGATAAGCGATGTAGTAATTTCAGTAGCACCATTTTCCAGGACATCAATGGCTGCTCCCACCTGCCTGTGACTACCAAGGAGAGTGATACTTGGGTTTTCATCATCCACAGGCTGCACAGCAATCTTGACTGTGATTGGCACGTGATGGACTCCATCACTTACTTCCAACTGATAAGAATCACTAGCAAACTCATCGCCGCTGTGCTTGTAGGAGATGCGCCCACCAGCAATATCATCTAGCAGGAACGATTCCCCTTGCACCATCAGCCCCTCCTCCAGATAATGTAGATGGCCATGCTCTGGAACTTGAGTTACAGTGAAGACAATCTGGTCTGCAGATGTGTCTTTATCTGTGGCATCCAGTTGATTGCTGGTGAGAAGGAAGCTGTTTCCCTCAAGCACAGTGAAGCCTGTATTGGTGATCTGAGGTGGCTGGTTGTCCACTGGCTGCAGGAAGAGAGTAAACGTACCTTGTAGGGAATTGCGGGCTGAGTCCTCTACAACAAATGTGAACTGAACCACCCGTGGTGTGATTCCCAGCTCCTGATCCGGGGGTCGATATGCCACCTTGTGGTGGTTGATTTGGGCTTGGGTGAAACGTGTAATGGAAGTCTCAGGACTGTCAGCCAACACAATCTCTCCAGTAACCACAGAGTGGTTCTCATCTGTGTCAGTTGGGGGTGTCAGTAAAGTGTACTTCAGCTCCCTGTCATCTGTATCCAGATCAGTGTACCGTAAATAGCGCTTCTTAAAGACAGTCAGCTGGTATTCCTGCACTGTCATCTGCAGGCTAGTACCTGGGTACAGTGCAGGCGGCAGGTTGTCTACCGGTTGGACTTTGACAGTGAACACATGCTCCCCTGACTGGTTAGGGGGGTCGTTGTCATCCTGCAGCTGAAACACAATGTGGCCCGTCACTGGGCTGGCACTGTGTGCTCCCATGTGCCTGAAGAACAGCCTCCCATCAAGGATGTCCTGCTGCAGCCACTCATTCACCACCCTCTCATACACATGTTCATCCTCCACAAAGTACCAGGGGGAGAAAGAGGAGTCACTCTCCAACCCTGCTCCACTTTCTCTGCTCTCATAAGATGCTGGTTGCTCTGCCTGACGCAGCAGCAGCTCACCAAAGCGGTGGGAGAGTAGTGGGGACATTGTGGAGTCCCCAACCAGGACAAATCGGATAGAGGCATCATCAGAGTCAATGTCTGTGGCACTGAGGACAAAAGGTGAGATTTGGACAGTCTGGTGCTCACTCAGCACCAGCCCTGTATTTGCATTCAGCAGCGGTGGCTGATCATCATCAGGAGCAATGGTGATGGGGTACAGAAATTCGACCTGGTGCTGCCCGTCTGCCATACGGAAAATAATGTTGTCACTGTAGCTGTGCTCACTGCCATCATGCTGGTAAATCACCTGCCCTGCTGCTAGCTCTGCAGCAGTGAAGTACTTGCGGCTGGGTGGTACACCCAGTATGTTGAGTTTCCCATATCGCAGGCCCTGTGTGACCCAGACTTTCACTTCTTTCAGATTGTCCTCATCACTGATCTCCAAGGTGCCAGACAGGGGCCTTGACTGGCCCTCAAAGAGCATTAGCTGTGGGCCAGCCACATGACTGAAAGTGGCCACAGGGGCCAATGTGTTCATGGGCTTTACCAGGATCACAAAGGCAAAAGGCTCTGAGGAGGCACCGTCAGGGTCCAGCACTTCCATTTCCACCTGGTAAAGCCGCTCCTGGTCAGAGTCCAGAGTAGGGGGCTGGTAGGCAATTTTCAGCTCCCTCACCTCCTGCTGAGAGAAGGCAACAAGGGGGTGGCTGGGGTCATCGGTGCTGAGCAGGTAGCCTTGCTGCCGTGGGTCACTGGGCCAGGAGGAGGTGAGATTGAAGACCAAGAGGTCTGGGGGGGTCTCCAGGTCTTCAGCGGCCAGCATGTCCGGGGTGAGGGCAGTGAGTGCAAACTGGTCCACCTCCATCATAAGCAGCGCCAGGAAGCTGGGCTTGGGCGGCGTGTTGTCAGCCCCTTCACGGATCCGCACCAGCATTTGGAAGTACTCCCGCTGCTCCGGCCCGGCGGCAGGCAGCACGGACACCCGCGCCGGGATGCAGTCCCGGCCGGGGGAGGCGGTGGCCGCCGTGTGCTGGTAGCGGATCCCCGCTTGCAGCACGGCAGAGCAGTCTTCGCTGTAGCCGGCGGGCAGGGGCCGCCCCTCGGCGTCCAGCAGCCGCCCGTAGGCAGGAAGGGGGCCGGCAGCCTCGGGGGGCAGCAGGGTGAGGCGGCAGCGCCGGCCGGGCTCGCCCTCGGGGAAGCCCAGCACCTTGCCGTCCAGGGGGGCGCTGAGCCCCCGCAGCTTCTCCACGGGCAGGGGCAGGTTGCGGCTGAGCAGGCGCAGCTGCTGGAAGAGCACCTCCACCTCCAGCGTGAAGGGCACGACGAGGGTCCGGCGGGGCGAGTCGTAGCGGAGCTGAAGGCGCAAGCGGTACCGGCCGGGGCTGCGGGCCCCGAAGTGGGTGTAGGTGACCTGCCCGCGGGCGAAGGCACAGGGGAAGCGCGGGGGATCCAAGGCCCCGGCGGGCTGCGGGCCCGGCCCCCTCCCCAGCACCGCCACGGCACACCTGTCCCCCGGCCGCACCCGCAGCACCAGGTCCGCCGCCGGGTCCAGCGAGACGGAGCGGCCGAGGGGGACTCGCAGCCCCCGCTTGGAGACCAGGATAGCGGCGGCATCGGGCTCCAGCGGGGGCTCCGCCGCCCCCCGGGCACTCGGGAGCCCGAGCAGCAGCAGCAGCACCGCCGCGGCCGGAACCCCCCGTGGCCCCCCGGCCATGGCCCGGCTGCTGCGGGGCACCCTGCGCTCTGCGCCGCTTCCCGCCCCGCCGTGGCTACTAAAGGGCCGGGGCGGGGTCGCCGTCCCGGGATTTGGGGGGTGTGTGGGGAGAAGGGCCCACCCCCAGCGCTGCAGGGGGGGGCCGCAGCCCCCGGTTAGGGCTCGGGGCCGGGAGGTGCCCGTACACCAGGCGCGGCAGCAAGGTGCGGGCTGGGGCAGCGAAAAGCCCGAGCGAACCGCATCCCGGGGCGGGCTGCCGAGCCGCAGCGGTGCGAGGGGAGCAGCAAGCCCGTCCCTGCCCCCCGGAGCCCTTTCCCGGCGCAGGCACGGCCGAAGCCTCGCTCCCTCGGACGGTGCGACAGCGAGAAGATGCAGCGAGATTAATTAAGGACGGAAAATAAGGAGAGGCAGATGAGGCAGGAGCGAGCAGGGCAGGAGGAGCGAGGCGGAGCTGGGAAGATGTAAGTAGAGGCAGAAGGGAGCAGGCACCCAAGAGGGCCGGCGGCAGCCGGGCAGGCTCGGCCGATCCTTCCCGGGCGGGGACGGAGCTCGTCTGGCTGGCGGGGTAGAGGAGCCCCCACGGGCTACTGCAAGTGCCCGCCCGCCAGCTACTATCCGGCTGCAAACCCGAAATACAAGTTTCCTCTCGAGGGGGGAAGCTATTTCAGCGTGGAGAGGAGCAGATGCAGAATTTCAAAGCTAACACGACCACCCCTTTCGTGCTCTAGAACGGGCTTTTGATATTTCATCTCTTCATACAGACAGAAGTTTCTGCCCCTTCACCCCCAAACTCGGCATACAGTTCATGCTATGTGCAGACAGTAAAGGGGGGGGAAGGGAAAAAAAAAATCAGCAAAAGCACGCTGACATTAGGATGTTTGCTTACTGCTAAGCAGTTTCTCACAGCTAGAAAAATGAAAGCAGCCTAGGCAGTTTCTGCTTTGCTTGGGACCATTCCTATTCAGTTTGACTTGCAGGTGCTTGGGCTCTTGGCTGAGGACAGCACATAAAAATGCTACTGGACTTTAAAAAACAAGGTTCCTGTTGGAATTACTACTGCACTTTTTAATATTTTGGTCACTTAACCTACTATTTCATTAAAGTAACAAGTTGCTTAAAGTTTTATTTACTGTTGGTTGGTTGTTTTGGGGTTTTTTTTTCAAATTCTTCAGGAAAATATCAGCAATTTACTGAGTCCCACTGTGCTTGAAGATTAATTACNGACAAGTTGCTTAAAGCTTTATTTACTGTTGGTTGGGTTTTGTTGGGTTTGGTTTTTTTTTTCAAATTCTTCAGGAAAATATCAGCAATTTACTGAGTCCCACTGTGCTTGAAGATTAATTACTTGCCCGCTCTTAACTACCATAAAATAGGGTTGGGCTTTTCATTCTTAAGTGTTTTGCTTGTGTTCTGGTATCTTTACCAATATCAACACATATTTGAAAATAAGGTGCGTAGGCAGACCAAGTACACTTCTCCGGTTTAGTACAAGGTTCATACAATCATTTGCTATTAGTTTATCAATGGCTTTTTTTTTCTTTTTAAGCATAAGGACTTTCTCATACATAAGTTTCCACGTACACTAGACACCAATTCTGTACTCTGTGGAAGTGTTCTCTGGCATGAAAAGAGCCCCTCATGTGGCCGATACCAACAAACTTTTACTGGGACTTGTCCGTTCAGGAACCTAAGTATGTCCAGCTTATTTTTCCTCAAGCCAACAGGGTATTTCTTGACATATATAACTGGACTAATCGGTAACAAAGACCTTGTTGAATAATCACAGGTAGAAAGGGCTTTTCTGTTCTTGATAGATTCAAAGCCATTATACCAAGTTCTATTCTTTGGTATAACCATGTAATCAATAACCCGGTTTACCCACTGAAACCTGTGTGTACATCTACATATACACACAAGCATGCAAAGTTCAGAAAATTTGCATTTTTTCCATCCTTAATCAAATCTAGGCATTTGTTCTATAAGGAACAGTGCCAGTGCACAAGGTCTGTGTAAAACTCAAAGATTGTATGCTGTTTCTATCAAGTTTCCTGGAAGATAAGAGAAATTTTCTCATTAAAATAAATGGAATGATAAATGTATCCAATTCCAATTTTTATCTCAAAAGTGTGTTGGGCAGGAAAATTTGAGGAATTGTTTTCCCACGTATTTGTGCTCAACCTGCTTCTATCGTTCAGTTTGTTGTGAGGTAGTATAATTTATCAGAAATATGAATGTACACCACAAGATGAATTAATAAAAAAATAGATTCTGTATTTTTAAGTTTTTGAAACCTGACATTAAAGTGGGGACAAACTAAATCCAAACTGCATGCAGTGGTTCTGACTACCTTGGTCATACCTATAATGCAAGAATCATTTTCTACTCTTTCTGTTTCACTGGCTTTTAAAATATTTCATCTTTCTTATGTCACTGAAGCCCAGTCCTATAAGCACGTAGACACGTGTGCTCATATTACGTGTTAAAGTGGGTGGAAATGCTTTCACATATACTTGCAGAAAAGGAGTATTTGTTTTTACAGCTCTTAGGACCCAATTCAAAGCTCTGAGTCCTGCAATCACCTTTCTGTTGACTTTGATGGGCTTTGGATCAATGTTAGCGATACAAGATATTTAGAATCAAGTTCAAAGGACTGTTAAACAAAAACAAAGTTTTACTTGCTCAAGTGGCTTCATTGTGCCTCAAACATAGCTGAGTAGTCTTTCCTACAGTCACATTTCAGTTTAAAAAAACCCCACTGTATTCAAATATTAAAGCAAGGTATGACAAATGGTAGAGATCAGACAGTTAATAAAACATGGATGCTTGATATCATGGAAAGATTCTAGGGATCTTGATTTACCGCCATGTTAGTCCAGTGTTACGGTAACATAACTACAACTAAAAACCAGAAGTTGTCTACTTTTCACGCTGTGTTCTACATATCTTTTATTAATACTCCTGATCCCAAACTAGGCTCAAGAACATTTCTGCTCTACATTCACATAAAAGCATACGGCATTCATAGCTAGGAGACAGTCCAAACCTTGGTGCAGCACAACATACACAGCTAGGTCCTCAAGTTCTAAGTCTGGGTCATTAAAAAAAAAAGCACAAGCAAAAATAGTTGCTTAGAGTTCAGTAAGCTGGAAAAGAAAATCTCCACGTGTTCCATTAAAAAACCCCAGTATATAGTTTAAGTGTTACGCTGACAAACTATATTTAAAATAGTGAAGTTAAGTAACTCCCTGCAAGTGTTCCCTTCTGAATCAAAATTTTTCTTAAAAATCACACAACTATAATTAATTTTGGGTACAAAAGCACTGATGCACATTTTAACCTATAGTAACCAAGTAGGTCGAGCCAATCTGACAGTTCACTGTGGCAACCTTCTGATGTGTTGGGAGTTAAGATTTCAGAGCCAATTACCATGGAAATTATGACCTGCAGCCCAAAACAGCAGACAGATTTTCCACAGAACTAGACTTACAGTAATCACATCAAAATCCTTTTTCAGTCACACAAATATACATAAAACTGCAACCAGAACAATGTTTGAGTGAATACTTGCTACAGAAGTGTTGTGTGAGCACTTTAACAACAGACAATACTTCTTCCAAAAACTCTTTCTGATGGTTAGGTTATTTCTCATGCTTAACAGTGAGCATTATAAGCAAGTCTTGACAAGCATCGGTTAAGTGTGTGGAAATATACAGAGGTACAACAATAGATTCACATTTTTGCTTACCTTGGAATTTGTTGCCCAGTTGCCTCTGAGTTCACTGTTGGTTGTACAGCTCCAGCTTACTCCAGTTAAAGTCTCCAGTCTTACTGTCTGGACTCTTCAGTGGTTTGGAACAGTCCTTTCCATCTTGCTTGGTTTCAAGTTTAAAAAAAAAAAACAACAAACCACCATCACACAATCAAGAGAATACTCAGCTACCAGCGTTAGTCCATCTTTTTGTATATAGCATCTTGAAGCAAGGCAAGAGGAAGTGTTTTCTTGGATTGATCTTGAAGACACTAGTTGGAGGGAAGGGACTCTTGAAGGTATTCAAATTGGAAAAGATGAATTAATCTGAAAAAATAATCCAAGCATAAAAATAAGTAATTTATTGAATTAACCTAACAAATATAACTATTTTGCTAAGCGCGCAACTACATCTGCTTGTTTTGCTTTTATTAGATTTGTTTCGCTTTTAATAGATTTGTTTCATTTGTGAATGGCAGTATGAGATGTAGCAATGACCAACTTAGACATCTGTCCTCCACCCTGGAAGTAATCAATTCCATAGTAGTAATGTCAGTCAAACACTGCTTTGCGAGGTTGAGCATATTAGTGCTACTTCGACTTAACATGCTTTTGATAACAATAAAAATCAGCAAGAGCTCCATTTAAAAAAAAATTCTACCTTATGCAGATGAGATGCCCTGGGTTGGTAGTGTCAGGACCCTGCCCCATAACTTATGAGAGCTTTTGCTGTGCAGTCTGCCTTTTTTCTGCCCACACACCAGGTGCCAAACATCCCTGTTTGGAGGCTGCGAGTAGTGCATCAATCCCTGGCACTGCACAGACAGGATTTCTGCATGCATGCATTCATCTGCATGCTACCTTTGAATTTCATACGGGGCTTTGCCCACACACACACATGCTCCCCATTAATCTAGTTCCAACACTATCTGTCATATTTCTCTTCAGGAGAAAAGAAAAACTATCATATGGCATTACATGATGTTAGGACATATTAAGTGATACTGTATCATGCCATAGGGTCTAACTGAATGAATGAATGAGAGCAAGCATGCACCTGCACTTTCAAGCAGCAGATTTACTGCACTTAACAGCTTACAGGGAACCAAGTACCTAAGATGAAAACAGAGTGGATCTGCAAGATCTCATACTATGAAATATATGTTCTTGTTCTGGTAAAATAAGTTGAAATGCTTCTGCCATATTTTGCAATGCTCCCTACTGAGAGCAGTTTTCCTGATCAGCTGTTTATGTGCGTATAGATAAATATGAGTGTGTATGTGGACATATGTACATACTTGATTTCTAAAGCTCATACCAGTTTAAAAACAACAACAAAAAAAGGGCAAAAAAGCAGAGGGGTAACTTTTGGAGTAGAAAGTATCACTGAAGACCCTTCACTAAATTCGGGGTACACAACGATCCAGCAGAGAACAAAGCCTGGAGAGAAATCAGCCCCTAGAATCTGGCTGTTTTGGCTGTATAGATGAACACCCACACAGTCAGAAGAACATCTGCTGCAGCTTCCCATATAAAGCATATACTTTCAAGGTTTTTTTAACAAAAAGTGTCTAAAAGCCCTTTCACAGTTCTTAATAAATTTCCATCTGATTTCTGCACTGGCTAAAGTCTGGGGGATTCTTTGGAAGTTCAGCATGAACCCAGAGCTATCCACTTTTGCACCTCTTTTAGAGAGAGATCTGGTAGGGTCAGTAGGCTAACACTACATGTCTAAGTGGAATGCTAATATATCCTCAGTAAGTAAAAAAATCTACTTACAGTAGAGAAAGGAAAAAGATTCCAAAAACCTGACAAAGATAAAATTAATTTGTACAGTGTTTAATTTGTGTAGTTTTATGTTTCACTTCAAATAAGTAAGCATTCCACAACTGGAGATTCAGCAGATGCTTAAGAGTGATTTATTGTATTGGTGTAATGACTCACTTTTTAAAGAATTAGAGGAAAACAGAAGTATCCAAGAGGCTATTTAAATAGACCTTAAGACTAACAGCTTCGACTCAAATCAGTCTTATATTGAGGGATACGGGGACCTTGCACACTTATTCATTCTTGCTTCCCCTCCCCCCTGTAAATCAATAAGGATTTACTATAATGCTTGAGGTAACAGTCCTTAGGTATGTTTATCTTCAAAGGAGGCTGTTCACATTAAAGAGTCCAGATCCATGAGATGTACTCTTTCTTATTTAACCTGATGCTGCCAGCCTTGCAAGATGCAGGGACATTTGTGAAGGCCCGCTTTCCCAAGTTTATTTCAAAGAGACAGGATGACATGGGATCTGAAGTGATCATTCATGCAACACCCCTCACCCCCGGTCAGCTGAAGTTGCTGACTTGCATTCTTCATGTTAAAGCACAGGGCTCCTTGCATTCTGGATGAGCAGATATGGTAAATGAAAACAAACAAATGCACAAATTTAGAAGCTTTTCACGTAAAATTATTTTAGGGTTAAATCACAGTAGCATGAGGACATAAGGTATTTAAACCTATGTGTAGAGTAAGAGAGCTCCCTCTGAAGTTTATTTAAGTAAATTTACGAAGTCAGTCTTCACTTAGAATTGAGAATCTTTCAACATTGTACAAGTGCATACAATAGCTTCATGATGGGTCATATAACAATTTTGCCTATTATTGTAAAAATACAATTACTAATGAATAATTTACATAATTGTTACAAAACAGTCACAAACATTGTGATGAAGTTTCCTAAGCAAACAGTGTATGACCAACTAAAGGTACATACAGGTTCTTCCTTCTATATTAATGTTGAAAATACAAACACTAAGTAGTCCATCTATAATATTCTTTTCCTCACAGATGAGTTAGTTCTTAGTCAGATGTAATGAAACAGGTAGCAATTTGATATTGGAAGTGATTTAATACTATTCAATTTTTAGAAAGGTCTATTCCATTTAAACAGGGAAAAAAACGATGCTGCAGCTGCCATCCTCAGGACCTCTTTAGACCCTCTCCATCTTGCAGCTGCAGAGCACAAATGAAGTCCAGGAGCTCCTCATGGAACGCTCCAATAGGCATTTCATACTAGAAGTCTCCCCTCAGATGGAGCCGGTGGCTTCATTGAGTTTGATTGACAAGGTGGAGCAATTGGGCAGTGACACATACAAACATCAAGGAAGCTCCCCTGTGCACAAGGCTCCTAAACTCATGGCTTTGCTGTCCCTTTGCTAATTTGCAGTAGCATTCTGGGGTACAGAGACAAGGCTTGCAAACTGTTACAGTATTTGAAAAGACCAACTTTCTACTTGCGTAATCTTAAATGTTAGTGTCAGATCCAAAGCATTCTGCCCAGACAAAACAGTATTCTACCACAAGGAGAGGGGGAAACAAAGTCTTTGGTATCTGGCTACAGGCTCCAGATACACCCTTGGGCACTTCTGCCCAATTCCCCCCACTAGAGACAGGTTCTGCAGAGTGGAGGGGAAAGGCAGTCACCTAAAATCATATCCTCCTGCGCACACACCATTTCTACCCTGTACAGCGAGTAGGAGCAGCATTTTCCTTTAAATGCATTCCCAGACTGCCTGATTAGTACAGGCATGTAACAACAACAAAACCAACCCTTCCTCATCTCTCCACGAAAGTTAACATCTCATGGACCTCACAATAATTGCACCAGAACACAAAGGTAGAACTAGACAGCTGTAAGGGGAGTGGCATATTTTGAACCAATGTACTTTCCAAATCAATTTAGCATAGTTAGAAACCGATGTGCATGTCCAGTGTCTCTCTATGAAAATAAGATCAGGGATAAATTCTCTAACCACACATGGTAGTCCAGAGCAGAAACAAATATTGCCTTACACCTTATTTAAGTAATTAAGACCATGACCAAAGGCTAGACACCGCTGCTTCATACATTCGTATTTCTATAAATGTATGCAACATTCTAAAAAGTTTACAATGTCCATCTTTTAAAACTGTACTTATATACAAATGTAGTGAGATCCCAATGGTTATGTGCACTTTTGAAGAAGTACAGAAACAGAAATAGCTTTTTATTCTTCTCACTTAAGTTTCAAAAACATTTCAGTGTACACACACTTCATCTGTGTTTGATTTCTGGTGGCCAAGTAGCTACCCAGGCATGTTTACTGAGTGCACGGCACAGGTTTCTTTCCCTCCTTCATGCTGCAGGTGTTCCCTCTGTGACATTTCCTGATTTTATAGAAGATATACAGACAAACTTCACCCAGGTAGGTCAGGTTGCTAATTTACCTATCTAATATTCTACTGCTTATAATTGTCCTTCTGTCTTAAATAAGTAAATCCCAAACTATGCATTTGCATTCTTTGGAATGAATAGGCTAGTCCTTCTCTTCTTAATACCTCTTAGTACTCTTCAGAATAACCAGAAGGTCAAAGAGGTTGATCACATGAGCACTACCAACATCAGAGAGGATTACAGAGTCAATAACCCCCCTCAGACATCTGCTCAGGTAGACTAGCCAGCCTTTCATGCAAGCAGCCCACTGTACTCCAGGCAAAACTACTCTGACAGGAGAAATGGCTAGAAAGCTTTAACTCTTTCACGCACACAGAGGAGCTGCCTGTTCACCTCTGTGTGGAGCAGACAAAAAGTTTGTGAAGTAGAACAGGAGCACATTCATGATCCACTGTTCACTGTAGATGTTTGAGAGGTGTGGGCTCCTCTAGCTGTTGCCCTAATGGAAGAGAAACTTTACAATTTTAGAATGCATCTTGCCACCTATGAAAGTTGGTAGGTAAGAAAGACAAGAAAAAGACAGTCAATGAAAGTTGAAGAAACCTTAAACTAAAGCAAATGGCATGTATTTTACCACAATACAGAAATACAGCAATAAATTACATCCATTAAGTATTTCTGGATATAAGAGGATTTTTAAAAAATCGTATACAAAAAAGTTATAAGGAATGACACATTTTTCCAGATTTCATCACTGCAAATTCTTTTTCACACCAAATGAAAATGGCTGATATGCCAAATATTTAATCCGTATCTTTGCTGTAATTCATTCTAAATCAGGATGGATTACATAAATCTGGTCTTCCACAGCAATTTGGCCCATTTTATAAATTGGTTTTTGTTTTCATAAAATCTGCAAACTAGCAATTTTACTACAAAACCAGCAAAATTTTCTTAGATCTGTTCTTTAGCAGAGTATAATTTGATAACTTTGCTCACCCACAATTGGTAGAAGCTATTGCCACTCTGGAAATTTGCTCCCTATATTTACAAAACCAAAAGCAGTTGAGTGGCTCTAAGAACTGGCCATTTCTCATATTTTAAAGGAGAAAATGGCATGATTTTTTTGGTAATATTTGATGACTGATGGATTAAAAGAAGATAACATACAGGAAGTGCAGTAGGACCAGTCAGAAGTCTTAGGAAACTGAAATCAAGTTAACCCCCCATTTTATTTGTAAGTGCCACCATTTTCACTCTGTACTGTTACGTTTTAGTGCTACTATCCTTTTCCTACGTGTAACCCAAACTTAGGCATCTGAGCTGAATCTGTCCCTGAAGATTCTCAAGCCCTGTAGCAACTATTCAAATTGTTCTTATTTTGATGAATAAATATGGAAGAAGCTTACACAAATTAAAACCAAACATTTCAATATTCTAATAGGAATGGACTTGAAGTTGTCCTGTATTTGTATCAGAGTTTTTCCACACAGGTTTATCTCTAGCAACATACTGGGGATTTTTGGCATGTGATGCGCTGCTACATTGATGCAGTGAT
This sequence comes from Anarhynchus alexandrinus, assembly GCA_008711295.1. Classification (NCBI taxonomy): domain Eukaryota; kingdom Metazoa; phylum Chordata; class Aves; order Charadriiformes; family Charadriidae; genus Anarhynchus; species Anarhynchus alexandrinus. The sequence continues at coordinate 1,231,175 of VUYV01000160.1, forward strand.
ATGGCTGCTTAGGACCTATGAAACCAGATGCTACCCATCTTATCTGCACCATCTGCTGCGACACAGAGATCAGAGGATCCAAGTTCAAATTCTAGCTGCTGTATGTTAAAAATAAAGAGGATTTAGTTGGCTCCTAGTCAGTGATGCCATTCTGCTCTAGGGAGTCATATGCGCACTCTAATATTCAGGGGATCTGATCCATATCTTTCTTTGGGACAAAGATCCTTGTGTTTCTTAAAAAAAAAAAAATTAGAGCACAAAAGTGCATTGCTAGATCACAGCAGTACTTTTCTGAAATTCCTATTCTGTGAAATGAGAAATAGTTCCTACCTGTTTAGCTTCCCTGTAAAGCGGAAAAATGAGTACTCTACTGTTGATACTAACCATTTGAAAAATAATCCACTTTTTCACCACCACAAAATACCTCTACCCATATGTAATCTTTAAAAGATTTTAGAATTACCCCTCTTCTTACTGCATTGTTTCTATTTATGCTAAATGAGAAAGTTATTCAGATTCATGGGACAAAAAAAAAAAAAAGGTTGAATAAAGGTG
>VUYV01000160.1:1231769-1293472 GCA_008711295.1 Anarhynchus alexandrinus
AAAAAAAAAAAAAAAAAAATCAATAAAACCATTTCTCAGGGTTTATATGTCAAGTAAGTAAGAGTAGACCAGGGTTCACCTGGAGGTTTTGCTTGTTTTCTTTTTTGACAAAAAGGTTCTCTTCCAAAGGAAAGGACTGATTTAACAGAAAAAATAAAACCCAAAACCAAACAACCAACCAGCCGTTCAACACAGACATCTACTTCAGTGGTATGAAGTAGATTCTTACAATGCAGAGAGCGCTCATTAAGCCAGTACAACCAGCTGATTCCAGGCAGGACTCAGGAGACAGGTTCAAGACTGGGCTTCAGGCAGCACAGCTACATGGGAGAATGGTGCCAAAAAGAATACCTGCAGCACACATTCCCCAGGCAGCCTGGGGCAAAAGGCAAAGTGGGTACTTGAACACAGGTCTCCCACAGCCCAAATTAATATCTAGGCTAGGCTACACTAGATCAGCTGAATCCACCCCCTTGGAGAATCTCAGGTTACCCTTAACACAGCATAACACATCTTATTAAGGTTTTCCCCATTCTGACATCTCAGCATGCAGTTTCTTGCCTACTCTGGTCACCACATCGCTGTAAAGAAACAGCAAGAGACTTGAAAAATTCACTTTTTCCATGCCACAACTTTGAGAAAATAGTTTCTGACTTAAGCCTTTTAGAAGACCAAACATAGAAATTCTACAAAAAAACCCCATAAACATGATATATATTTGTTGACATGAATGTCCATGCACCCTGCGCATGCACCCAAATTAGCTGTTACACATTCCAAGGCACAGTACAGATGTTGCAAAAATCACTAGAAAGATGCTGCTCAGTGAGAATACATGCAGTAGAAATAAATAATACTGTGCCTCATTTTGTTTGTTTTTCCACTCTGCCTCCCCAAGAAGAGTGTCACCTTTGCCTTTTAGTGAGTACATCTGACTTCCCACACACACACTTGTTTTATACAACCATTCTTCTGTTAAGAATTGGCACAATGTAATTTACTTAGCTTAGGCTAGGCAACTTTGTGAAAAGGAAGACTATTCACAGTAAGATTAAACAAATACAAGGCTAGAAAAGAAGGAATAAAAAAAGAGAGAGAAAAGAGAGAGAAAGAGCTTTCCCATCAAAGCAAGAAACCTCTTCTAAGTGGTTTTGCTTAAGTGGGGGCACCACCACTCATTGATCAAAGCATCACTTATAAGACACTATGCACAAAACCGTCAGAATTCTTCTCCCATGATCCCCAGCTATGCATGGAAAGCAAAAAGCTAAACCTCCAGTTAAGGCAGAAGGAAATCTATGAACCCATCTCTCCAGTACTATATTGCTAGATAGTCAATATATGAATCATTGACTTTATATAGTAGTCAATATACATATATTGACTATATATAGTGAGTCAGTAATAAACCAAGAGATGAACAGGATGCTACAGGCATTGTAAGAGCCTCCCATAACAGTCCTACTATCTTCCATGTCCCCTGTCCAGAAGCAGACACCATCAATAGAGCAATAACAACTTATACTTACCAGCAGTCCCTCAACAATGCATATATCTACACAGCACAATATTAAATCTAACTCTTATTGCCAGTTTGGTCTCAAAAAAAATTAAAGAATAAAGATAGCAACCTTTTCAAGTGCTCCTGGTTGATTGCCTTTTAATGTATCTCAGCAACACCCTTGAGGCTAGCCTTTGGCAGTTTAACATGGAAGTTGTATTTTGTCTCTCTAGGATAAGTCTCAAATACACATTCAGAGTCCAACACTGTGTGAGGCAGCAATCGCTTCCTTCTGAACAACTGCTTCTCTTCCTAATATTTGAAAATGTCACGTTTGAGATTATTTTTAGGTTTGATAGTTCTATGGTCTGCAAGCTGACAGAACTGCTTTATGCTGAATACATACGTGTGGAAAACTGTACCTAAAGCTACCTCTAGACTTTTGTATATCTTATCAGAACTCAGTGTAAAGTTATAAGTATGTTCAATTGAAACTATAAAATACTAGAAAAGTCTGAGACAAACTGTTAAAGAATCACATTCTATTATTCTGCCACATTGTGTTGAAGCTGGTAAGTATCAGGAAATGCAAAGCTCTAAATATCAAATGAGATCTTTCATGCTAGGAACTGCAGACAGTGTTTAAGAACAAAGTGCTTCTCTGAGCTTTAGTAAAAGATCAGAAAGTCTGCTAGGCTAATATTAAAATCCTCATTAACACCACTTTGCAGCAGCTAAGGACACAGATAGGGTGTAATCTGATAACAACCAGGAAGTTCACAGGAGCTCCAGCAGCAACAAGATCACTTTTGTTCCAAATGGAGAGCTTATTTTAAATTTGGAATACTTATTTAAGACTAACTGGTACAGTTCAACGGAGAAGCTATCAAGTTTAAGATTATGGGTGTTCACTAATACAATACTTTACATTGTTTTTCTGTTAACATTGGCAAATACCAACATTATACAACCTAGCAAATTTATAATAGTCTAATAAGATTTGGCTATCAACATTACTAGTGCTCTTTACTTTATTCAATACTACTTAGCTCTTGTCTCTATTTATTGGTTCCATACTTCAGTAAAGAAATTGTTTAAGCACAGTGTCAGACTGAAACAACCATCACACATCTTCAGAAACCACTTCTTTGGACAGGGACAATGAGTTTATGGACCATACTTGATAGCAACTTGCAAGGTCTACAACACACCCCAGGGCCTCACAGGTAGTTTAAACACATGTGAGCCATCAGGTGCTTAAGCAGAACTGGCTGTGCACAGGTACAGCAGAAAACACAACACATTTGATTTATAAGCAAGGTTAACACCAACGGGTAAGAGACTCTCAGGAGGTAAAAAATACTATCACTGCACTGAATTGTAAATAAAATTACAACCAACTTAGAACATATCCTTCTGTTTCCTTTGGCCAGCCTCACACACTCTCAGGGACAACCAACTGGTATCTATTTCTATAATCCTACAGTCACTATGGCTAATCAGAAGCAATTCCCCCACTCACACAACAACACAGTTTGAAGAAAAAAAAAAGTAATTTACATCTTGAGTCTTTGAAAGCTGATGCTTTAAAGCTTTTCTGTTAAATAGTCACATATAATTGTAGTTTTCATTTTAAAAAGTAACATACAAACTTAATATGACTGCAAAATATAAATACTGCCTTAACCCTAATAATAGCTTTATCAGTAAGATGTAACAGCTATACTGATTTATTTGGTGATATAGAGTCAGAACGTGGCTGCATTAGTTTAAAGCAAGTTTGAATATCACATGGCATTTTCGATTCCACTGTTCATGTTGCGTGCCCAAGGGCACACAAGGTACCTCAGTGGCACCAACACAGGAAACTGTTACTCTCCATCCACAAACAATACAACTCTAACTGTTCCAGAGAAGCAGTGAGCTTTTCCCAAGGTCAGAAGTCAGACATCTCATGGCATCCTCTAAGGGTTCAGTGCCTGGGAAGTTGCTGGCTTGTAGCACATGCCAAAAGAACGCTCTGCACTGTGCTGTTATCATGGCAGGTTTTAGCTAGAAGCGTTACCACAACACGGTAGGAGCTCTAGCTAAAACAAACTCAGCTTTTATATCAGAAAAACAATCTCCTAAGAAGTGGAATGTTACAGAGCTTTTTCTTGTTCTCTCCCTTGATAAAACAGTATTACATCATCTGGCCTCCTCATATTTCTCAGTAGTCACAAACATTTTGGGCAGTCACACAGCTTAAAAGGAAAAAGAAAACACACACCCCCAACCAGAAAACAAACAAAATCTACTTGTAATATAAAACAGAAACTAAGCAAGGGGCAAAATTTTTGAGAGTAATTTGAGAGATATTCAATCGGGTTATCAGTAAAACAAACCTTCCCAAGTTTAGAAATGCAAAACAACTGAGAGAAAAACTTACTAAAATAATTCAAATGCATAGAAAGAAGAGCCGCCTACCTCTACAGCTGATGGCAAACACTCACTTTCACAGACTCATCAGTGTTCTTTTAAAACTTCCACACTCTAAAGTTAGCTTTGTCTACTAAACTGGTGACCTCTGCAAACCATTGCTTTAAGGTCTGATCCTCCTGTCAGGTGCGAGGAGCGGGTGTTGCTGGGCTGCCCTCATTAGCACCAGCCCCCATTTACACCTGGGGAAGGGGCTGCACACCCCCACCCCAGCAGCTGAGATCAATGGAGTCATCACATACAGAAAACTGCCTCCTTGCTCTGAGTTTGCAAGACCAGAGGCTAAACAGGAAAAGAAACAAGGTTTGGATTTGAACTATGTAATTCCTTTGAGGGTTTTGTTTTTGGGGTGGGTTTTTTTGTGTTTTTTTTTNACCCTTCTATAATTAGTAGGTGCTTTGAAGGCAGAAAGAGAGGTTTTAGATCACAGAACAATCACATTATCACAAAGAGACTATTGTAAGTTTCCCATTACAAACATTGAAGTCCTTTATTTAAAAAAACAAATCCCCCCCACAACTCTGAAGTAACTCCCTCATCAAAACTTCTTCTTTCCCCACCCTAATAGCGTATTTGGAAACACTGAACAAGGAGAGCAATTCATTTCAGGCTGCAGTGTGCGTACAAGCCATCACCATAGCTTGTATTTGCAAGCTATTGGTTATTTTCCGTTTACAGCATTGCATTTCACAACAGGTAGATGAGCTTATGAAGTTACGTGCTTTGATAAGCCAAGATGCGAGCTATTTTGACTTAGTTTCTCTGGCAATTATTTAAATCTTTGATTTGAACAACCACTCAGAGGTTATGTGGCCAAAAGTTCTCATCCAAAAAATACCACTACTGTGCTATAGATGTACTTACATATTTCTAACTACTTAGTTAACTTTAAGAGCATAATAAAGTTTATAATAAACAAAAGTATGCCACGGCATGACATTTTCTCAAAGCCTTTATGCTGCCTGTTTTCTAAACTCTCCCTAAATTTAATGCCTTTTTAATCATAAATATTAGAAATCTGCGCTGCCAGTACCTGTGCTTGCCATTACCAAAGCTACAAAATGGCTGGATCATCTTCCTACTTCTGTTAGTTACTGTCTTGGTTATACACCCAACATTTGCATTAACCTTCTTAATCACACTTGAAAACTCACACTGCGTTATGCTCTGGGTCTGCCTGCCTTCCAGGATAGGGGCCTGAATTCCTTGATCCTAAATGCATGTTTCATGGTCTTTTTACCCCCACAATACTAGACATTGTAGTGCTCATGTGCCTCAGACTGGATCCACACATCTTTACAGTGAATGCTACTCACCCTTAGATTGATGTTATGATTTTCTACAAGCTTTTCTTATGTGAAAATGTTATTCTTTAAGTAGCAAAGGGCTGTATGTCATCTCTTGCATGTCTAGTATAATTTGTTTGCTAGGTAGTATTTCTAATTTCTTATGGATTAACTTTTCTGAGAAGGCATGAAAAAAACTACAATTAGTGTTGTTTACCCAGAAAGCACACACTTTTACACATTTTCTTAATGGATATACAAAATAGCAAGGATATCAAAAGAGCTTGGAATTCCTACCTAAACTATTTTAGAAAACCAAGTCCGCTATGATGTTCAGGGCAAAAACCCCAGCTAAACAAAACCCTCTCAACAAATAAAATGCATTTCTAAGTCTCAATAAACATTAATTTTCTTTTTTCGACTAAGTTTTAATTGAAAAATCTACCCTGAAATGAGATGCAATTTATGACCTTTTGGTAGTAGTAGGAAGCTTACAGCCAGCTATTGGCATTTCTTTGTCAGTTTTTGCTCTGTCTGTTATGGAATAATATGATACTTTAAACTAAGTGCACCAAACATTAATTGAAGCAGTAATAAGCAGGCAGAGGATATTTCTTGAACATTAGTAAGTGACCGAGAGAAGCCTATACCCTTCGGATTAACCTTAGGCTCTTATTAACAGTTAGGAAATATCCTGCATGCTGTGCTTTTTTGCTTTGGAAGATTTTAAAGAAAAATCTCTCTTGTTAAGGTATTTTGTAATTAACAATGGTTTTGATCAACAAATATAATACAAATATATTTCTAAATATAACATATTTAAAACAATGTGGTTTCTTTGTATTGCCTCAGCATCAAGTTCAGCAAATATTTCTGAATGTAATCAATTTCATCTAATTAGCAGAAAATCTGATTTACATTTACATAAAAGAACTCTTTTGTCCCTGTAGCTCTAGACCAAGAATTTCTTCAAGAGCTTTTAGAATCTAAAGGATGCATGACAGTTGTCTGTGAGACTCTAAACCCCTAAGATTTAAAAAAAATACAGTGATTTCCATCCTGCCTATGTTTCTGACAAGTTGCCTCCTCATCTTTGTATAGCAATGAAGAGGTGTCTGTCACCGGAAATACAAGTTATTGTTAGCTGGCTTTAAAAAGGTATCTTTAGAGATATTGGTTCTGTATGCCAAACTTAGGGTTTGTCAAACAAAAGCATGCTATAATCTCCTTTAAGCACATGCTAACAACACAGTCCCAAGGTCCTGGCCACACAAACCTGTTAACACTAGCGAAACCCGGGTCCCTCTGAAGTCAGCAGGAGCTTTGCAGCCAAGTTCCACAAGAACTTGGTTCATTAGTATCAAACTTTCATATTTCATCCATTTCTTTGAACACCTATTATGCCTAAAGTACAGAAAAATATATTTGCAGGTTTCAGATATCTGCATGCTTATCAAACAGGTACATTTAGGCCCGTCAGCAAACGCCTCTGGAGTAGCTGGTCTTGAGAAATGGAGAACACTGCAAAGCTTCACAAAAAGGTATTTTGCTATGTTGGGCCCATCACATGTTGCAAGCAAGATAAGCACAGGCCCTTCTTTTGCACAAGTTCCCATTCCCTAGAATAACTGTCTAGGAATAAGATTTCATTTTTAATCCAATAAAAAGCCTAAAAATAAGTAACCACAGTATGAAACACTTTTTTACCTTTTAAAAGAACAAGAATTGGGACAGCAGTCATTTGTTTCATTTATTTCCATTCATCCATTCATTCATTTTCATTTGATGGAAAACAGATGAAGGGAAGAGAGGAAGGCATTTACATTGAAACCAATAGCACTTCTACCATTCTTGTCCAAGTCATCCTCCCTGATGTGTAGAAAGAGATTCCAACTACATTAATGTTGGTGTACACATCCCATCATTTCTGAGTAAATTTTTGTCCACACAACTTTGGCGGTTGAAGAACTGAATTCATGAAAGTGGTACAGGGCTCTGGCTGGCTGTGCCTAGAAGGTAGCTACAGCACGTAAGAAAAGGAATTCAGGTCAGTCATAAGCCTCATTCAGGAAGAAAGGTTAAGTCACAACATGATTGAACAAGGTATTTTACACAGTTTACCAATTTGTAATAGTTGCATGCATGCGCTAGATTAGCATCAACTCCAGACCCTACCCTCATCTCAGCTACCTTGGTCTGTTGCCTCCCCTGAACACAGTTTTGTCATGGAGGTGACCTGATCTTTCCAGAAAAATCTCACTTCGCTACATCTTTGAGGCCATCAAGACAAACTTCTGCACCAAGGCTCAGCCCAGTCACAGTTCCCCTAATGATCCCACTCACCCCCATGTTCTGCTATCACTTTCCCTGGATCTGCTCTCAAAGTCCTCTCAATTTGTTTCTGTGGCATATCCCAGAACTACACAGGTCACTGTAAACCTCCTCTAAGCCCCTCATAATCCACATTTATGGAGGAGGAGCTGTAGGGTTTAGGGTCTAAATAGTTTGGCTTTTCCTCCCCATCAACATGAATTCTTGCAACTTTGCTCCCCAAATTTCCTCACAGCTGGGCAGCTTGTTTGCCTTTTACAGGACCTTATTGACTGACCCACTCTCACCCATTTGAAGCCAGTAATATTACTCAATTCTTCAACAGGGGAAGGGGAACCAGCACAGATGCAACTCGGCTTCGGCTTCAGTGCCCTCACAGGGCCAATCCACCCTGTGATGCTACCAACAGTCCAGAAAATAGACTCAAGCTCCCATGAATCTTGTCATTAGTTCCAAAGCAAGAAAGACCACTATAATTACCCAGAAAATAAAGTTATCAGTTATTGCTTATTAATCATGTTTTTCTGAAGATATCTTAGAGGGTTTAATTGTCTTTACCTATAAGAAAAATGTGGTGAAGTTTAGATCCAGCTCCAGTACACTGTATATCGTTTGAGGAAAAAGTTGGCCTTTCAATGGAAATTGATACCAACACATAACAACAATACAATGCAACAGCGTTCCTCTACAAACTAAAACTATCTATGAAGAGGAAAAATAAGCAGGCAAGCCAAAAAGAAGGTATTAGAATTTGACTTACAGATTAGATAGATGTGATCAATGTAACCTATAATTTTGGAGGTATGATAATGTGATATAAAGTATTCTGCTACAAAGACAACATTGTTTAAAATGAAAGAATTTTCTTTTCTCATCCTCAGAGAATGGCTGCTTGTCATCTTTGAATTTAAGTGAACTAATTTTTTCATCAATTTTTAGTATTCATAAATGATAAAATCATTGTTGTTAGTTGACACCATACTTCCAAAACAAAAGAGGAAATATTTTTAGGGAACTATATACAGTGTGTGCCTGTTTGCATAAGTGAAGACACTCTCCCTTTTTCATCCCCCCCAAAAATCAGGAGTCACTTTCCTCCTTTTCCATTTTCTCATAGAAAACACTCAAAAAACTGAGACACATAACTGATCCCGCTGTCTGCTCTGTAATCTCTTACATGTGGGCAATGACAATGCTTTGCTTTAAATCAGCCTCATTTAGAAGGATCAGAGTGATTTACACAGGTAGGCAGAACCAGTAGACAGATTCAAGTAACATTACTTAGTTAACAATAACACTCTGTTGGCAATGACACCTAAAAGCATTTGATTAATCTTGTTGTCCTTGACATGCTCTCTTTATGGGAACAATACATACTCTCCTGTTTTCAGAGACTTCCTGGATGTCTGACTACTTCACCCTCACAACTGACTGACTTTCTTGTACCTTTAATGTATGGTTTTAATAAATCCTATTTGTGTCTAACCTCTTCATCTCAGTCAGCCAGTGGGTCCCATTATGTAACTTGAAAATTTCTGCAAAAGAGGTAAAACTCCAAACTCCTTTCCTTCTATCTGAAGTCCTGCCATTTGTCTGTCTGTTATTTAAACAATAATATAATCCACAGTTACAGTACTCAGCAAAAAAATAGAGTGATCAGTTACAACAAGGGAACAAATATCAAGTTACTTCATACTTAAATGACAACTCAATATAAAGCGTAATGGCATTTGGTTGCCTTGAAAACCTGTCTTCACAGCTAGTGAAACAGATAGGTACAGCAAAGCCAAAGCAATTCAGTAAAACTCTGGAACTTAGCACAATACCTCACATGCGCTTCTCCTGCATCCACCCTATTAGCCAGGTTGAAGGATAGAGAAATATAATTAGCACACACATACAAATATGGCAGAGACAGCAGGGCAGAACTGTTCCCATTCTCTCTAAAAACAGCAGACAGAGATAAACAGCACATTTCATTCCCAGTAGAGTACCACATCCCAGGTGTCTCACAAAATAGCTGTCCAGGTGAGACTTCTTTCTCCCAGTGCGACCTGACTGACTTAGTTCTGCTTACCCACGCTCCCAAAAATTTCTTGAGGAGTGAAAGGCCTGAGGAACCGTTCACACAAAACAGAACATGCGAAGTCTACTTGAAGTAACCTTCCTTTTGAAACTGAAAGAAAGATTTTGCTTGCTTCTCAAACAGATAAATGTGATTCAGGAAACAAACCAGTTGGAGTTCTGCTGCCTCTGGACACAGAGCAGGAGGAATGCCATTCTGCTGAGAGAGGTGTTCATGCTTTTAACCTTCATAGTTTGGGGGCCAGTTACAAGATAGGATAGTTGTGGGTAGTGATGACTATCTTTGCAATTTCAGCCTACCCCTCATGGGAAAATGTCTCCAAATGCAAAATGAATTTGTTAGTATTTTTTTTATTCTAATTTTCATTATGAGTATTTTTTTTTTTTGCTTGAATATGGCCCAGTGAAACATATTACTGAATTCTGTGGGCCAGTCTCATGTCTACAAAATAAAAAAAAAACCAATATGGGATGTTGGATATAAGCCCTCCTGTGCACAAATTCTTGCAATATCACTATGTGGCCTCCTTATATTTAAACTCCCTTGTAGGACAGCTCATCAAACTTCACTTTCTGGGGCATTCCAGACACAATATTATTCAAAGGTCGTTCATAAGCTGCTTACAGATCTGTAAAATAATGTGACAGGTCTGTTTTGAAAACACACAAAAGCCAGGAGACTGACTGAAGGCTGAAATAGCAGTCCTAAATTTCCTCCTCCTGTCTGTGCCTAAGCATGTTGGCATGTCAAGTGCAGAGATACACCCGTAATATACAGGCACGATGAAATAAATTAAGGACGGGGTTTCAGTCCTAATCCTAATTTCATGTCTTTTTTATTTGCAATTTAAAACAGACTTCTAAACCTGTTTTTTCTCATAGTCCTTTGTAGCAATAAAATTGACATAAGGTACATAGAAAGAAATTGTGTTGAAAATTGATGCAAGGCCCTACTCCAGCTCACTGATGAGATTACCAGGGGTAGATCTCCCCATTTAGTAGGCAACCAGATGGTCAAACATCACCTCTCTAACATATTGATCATCCATTTACATGGGAAGTGAACTCCTTTAATGAGATTCACAGAATTTCATTCACAAAACAAGGGTCCTTCAGACAGTCCTTCATTTATTATATACCCACAAGAAAAACTGGTGCAATTATTCAAAATCAAAGACAAATGATTTTCAAGAAAATGCCAAAATTAAGTTTCTGCTACAGATGTATCACAGGATTCAAAGCATTCACTCATGCATTTAAAAATAAAATGCAACAGCAATCCCACCAAAACCTCACCGCCATTCCCATCTCCCATACTATATAGATAGACGGGGATAGCAAGCTGCCCACAGATTAGCCCTACTTCTCAGACCGTTTCCTCTCTTTGCATAAGAAAGGTGCTGGAAGTCTCATCCCAGCTGGAGCTGCCGGCAGGGGAGCTGAGCCCCATGGCTGCTGGGTGGAAAGGGCAGCAGTGGGAGCCTGGCTTGTAGCTGTCACTTCTCGCTGGCTGGGCTGCGCTGGGCTTGCCCTCTGCCCCAGCCTGTCATACTGACTTGTCTTCTAGTTGAGGTACAAGAAGGAAAGAGATGGCCTCTTTTACTCTGGCAATCTCACTGCACTTTCATTAAGATGCTGTACTACAATAATTGTGAACAGAAAATAAAAATAAAATTGGAAAAAGTTGGAAAGGAGGAAACAGAACCACTGTTTTTCTCAGCCTTCTCTTGTTCTCCACGTGCATCAGTACAACTGCTCATTTTAGCTCTTGGGTCCCATATTTCCAAGGGTATTCAGGTGCCTAAATTCTACTCTGGTTTTCAAAGGAACAGGGAGAAATATATTAATAAATAAGGCCCAAACCCAATTTGAATTAAGGCAAGGAAAAAACAAGTCAGTGTAGGACTAAGGTAATCCAGCCCCTTTGAGAAGTCAGGCCAAAATTCTCATTGACAATATACACCTCACAGCCTCTTCCTCTTTTTGAGAGCCAGTCGACCCAAACAAGGCTGTCTGCTCTAGGAAACTGTGTCACTGTAATATACAGGGTCAGACAACAAGTTTTTAAAAATAGTATACAAAAGCAGTAAGATGCATACATCAGCTTCATTGCCAAATTCAAGTCTCTGCCAAGATGGGAAAGATAAACCAAACTTCTTCCCTTTCCACTGTCTTCCTTCCTGAGTGCAAATAGACACTTGTGTGCATATGCACAGACACGTGGGTTTTTTTTTTGTTTGTTATGGGCCCCGAGTAACTTGCAAGGTCTCCTCAGCCAACAGACATGAGTATCAATTTTTGCAGTAAGGAAATGGAAGCACTGGTGCAGAAAAACAATAACCCACACAATGATTTAATGAGAAAATTGTTGACAGGGAGCCTTACTATTAAAACAGATCATAATACATGAATACAGTCCTAACAGCACTCAAAAAGAAGAAATTAATGTAAACACATTCTCTCACAGTTACAGTGATTTACAAAAAAATAAACCTCTAAAAGAGTACTGGGAGACCTGCCTCTTGTTTCAGGAGCTTTAAAAGCTAGTGTGGAGAGTGAACCTGGTGACCAAGGGGTCAGTATAAGTATTTGTTAGTTTGAATTGCTTACTGCTCAAGACTGAGAAAGAAATCAATGTGCTGCAGGTACACTGATCTTCCTCTTTCACATGCCCAAGAAGTCATAAAGGCCTTTGAGATTTCAGCATTGTCTCAGAGAACTTTCCCCCATGCTTCCCCAGCATAATAATCCGCCATGACTAATAAAATTATGCAAAAAAACCCAGAAAACAAATGAAATAAATGTTTTTTGTAAATTCCCACCCACAAATCCAGAAATATCAAGAGTTAGAATAATCTTCAGCTGGAGCTTGGATTGTTTCTTCTAGGCTGTGTTGATACCTTACAGTTGGCAGCCTTTAAGAAGAGCTCCAAATTAGGAGAGAATAGCCCATGCAAAAGCTACGACCCAGGAAACACCTAGATGGAAGAAAGGATTAAATTTAAGCCCGGTGGACAAAGAAGTTTATACTAACACACAAGTTTAGATCTTGCTGCTGCAGAGGACACCTTTTGCCTCTATGCAGCATTGCAACACCACCAACTTCAGCATTGAAAAGAAGAAGAAGCTGTTGAATAGAAAGCTGTGAGGAACCAAAGCTCACTGCCTCTTGCCCTCAGGGTAACTGATAATTGTAGAAAACCTGGGGAGAAGTATCTGGAGAGTCTGGATCAATGAGTGGCAGATACACAGTGGAAATGACCATAGGAAGGTGTTAGCAACACCCCTGGACTATACAATTTTGTAAACATGCTTGGGTTTGAACTGTCAAAGCCTGGATTTCTTTAAGGAATATGTTCATTTCAGCTGGAGCTTTGGTGCTTCAGTTAAAATAGCCTAATAAAGTGCTAATTCTTTCAAAATAAAAGTATATGTGAGAAGTGATAACGTATTCGGGATCAAAACAAAAGCCAGGTAATTCAACCAACCAAAGTTTTGTACCAGTGTTGCTAGATACCGTTCTACAGTTGAATACAAATATTACTTGGAGGGCCCAGAAAGAACATACTTTTCCAACAGTTTAGCGTTCTGAATGAGAGAATGCAGAAGCGAATGAACGTACATATTATTTCTGAGCAAAACTGCAGTTCAGATAATCTACAATCAGTTGACATTTCTTTTTTAAATTCTTTTTGAATATTTTTCTGAATATTCATTAGGTAACCAGATATGCACCTCTTGGAGCCCTTCCTTCATTACACATGAGAAGTTTTGTTCAATATACAAAATACTAAAATACCCAACATTTAGCTTTTAATTATTTTTAAGATAAGAGTGAGAGACAACAAACCCATGTTAAAGTTGTGTAGTCTACTCAGGGGAAGATTCAAAGTGCCAATCAAGTCAAATGTCATTCAGGAAATAATGTGTTCTGATTAAATAATTAAACGGTTGTCACCCACAACAAGCAGGTTATCTGGTAACGCCCCACAGGCCTGGAAAGACTTTCTCTTCTCTTCTCCCTTCCTCCTCTTTCAAACAAGCAATTCTTTGCAACAGTGCAAATATAGAGAACAGGAAAAAAGATGAGCAACAATTTTGGAACAGTAGAGAAAAATTACTTTTTATAACATATCTTATTAATCTTACCAACTCAGATATTTTTGTATTCAGCTTCCTAGTCCTCTGAATTTAGTTGTGGTCCTCCTACAGTAGTAATTTACTTCATGGATTAAAATAGCTATGAGTAGGGCAGTAGTTCTTCAGCTGTTATAAATGCAGCTCTTACACAAAATAAAATAGTTCCCTTAAATATCCTGTCTGCTCAAGTGGCAACAGGGCATCAGATGCTTCAGTGTTGTGTTTGAAGAATTCAAACACGAAAACCAGAAAGGAAACAAGATTTTTTTGATGACTTGGATAAAATTAAATCCAAATCCTTACGGTTATTCTTGTGAAACTAAAAACAATAACAGGTTTTGCAACATAAAAATTTGGCTGCCTTGCAACCAAAAACTAACTGAAGAGACATCTCTGCTCCTGAAACAGGCAGTTTGTCAATTGCACCAAACAAATCAAAACACCTGAATTTTAAGGTGTTTGGGTTTTGGGTTTTTTTTCTTGATTGTCCCTCATCCTTCAAGACTCAAACTAAAGATTACAGCCTTGCATGAAGGAATGACACTGTAGTACCTTCCATAAATGTAATTTCCTGACAGCAGATTTAAAGTTTCTTGTGAGTAACTGTTAGTGAACATAATTTCAAGGAATTTGTTAGGCATCTGGTTCTCATTCAAGTTTACCTGAATTACTATTCCAAAAGGGTAGCTGAGGGTCTGAAGTTATTCCCTGCTAGTCTCCTACTGTTTACCTGGTCCCTTGATGCCTTGCAGAAAATGTTACACCTATTTTCTTACTTTAAAACATTTTACTTCTTTCTCACCCCTGCCTCCCTTCCCTCCTTCCCAGTGATGCAGGTCTGACTAATTTTCCTGTCTCACATTTGAAGTTGTTTCAGGTTCTGTTTGAAATCACAGTGATACTTCGTGTCTCTTCCATCTGACCCTTTGGACCTTTGGCCATTATGGCCATTCCTTCTTCACAGCCTAACATCTCACGTCGCTTTCTGGGAACATACCAATAACTTTTCTTTCCACAGCCTTTTTTTTTTTAAGGTTAGTTTTTAGAGGATGAACTTTTGACCAGTAGTGATTAATGGGTATCAGCTATACATGACAAATTTTCTAAGCTGGAAAGCATCCAAGCTTCATACATTACTGAAAGGGAAGCATGCACTTTACAGCACGCACTGCAAATTAAGTAGTCTGGCTGAAAAAAAAATTCAGTAAGCACCATGAAGCTAACTCTGCCTGCATAAGTATAGTCTACATTATGGTCACAAAAATCTTGCTATTTAAAAAGATATAATACTTCTTTGTCAGATTTTATCTTGAGACACTAGACAGCAGACTCATTTTTTTAACGTGCAATAATAAACTAATATAATTAACATACAAATTGATAGTTTTATTTACATTTTCCCCCAAGGTAATGTTTCTCTCTTTCATTATAAAAAACAGCGTAAGATCTAAACTACAGTTTGTAGCAGTGCTACCTCAAAATAAGATGAATAGTCTGTTTCCATTTAAGTTTAGAGACTGTTGGACCTTCAGGATATTCTCATGACTTTTTGTGGTGAACAATTTTTAATTCATTAAATATGCATGCTAGTTATTAATTTTTGCACTTTGTTGATTTCTCCTCCCATTCAGGTCCCCTTACTTATATTCAGTTTATACTGTTTTCTTCAGATCTGTTTGTTTGTGTGTAAGAAGCAAAAGACTATCACACACTGCATGTGCCCACATTAGAGTGACAAGGCTAGAATTCTTACAGTGCTTACACCGGATCAGAATCAACTATTTAAAAAGCTGCTTTGATAGTCTGTAAGTGTAAATAAGACACTGTTGCACCAAAATAATTTTGGCTGATGTTTGTAAAATATTTAGTACAAAAGCAGACTAATTTTGCATTCTGAAACTAGATGGTTTAAAAGAATTTTAAGCAGCACTGCAAGACCATCAAACAGCCATCAGATGTAAGAATTTGTTACACAGGCTAAGAGTGATTTAGATTTCGACTCTGAATACCTGTTTAAAGAAGTAACTGGTTCCAGGTACTTCTTAATGTAAATATTCTTTAACAGAGAATTAGGAAATTATTTGGCCATGGCGAAACTTGTTTCTAGATACAGGCAAATACTCCTTCCAAGCAAAAACAAAGAAATAACAAAAAAAAAAAAAAAGAAAAGAGAATAGGTACATTGTTTATCTTAAAAATCTTGCCATATTTCACCTGCAAAGTCTCAAGTACACTGAACTTTCCCAAAGAATGAAAAATTAGTCTTGCAGTGACAAAGCACTCTTTTTTCAGCTGGCTCTGTATGTAGGAACTACAAAGTCATCAGGCTGAGGAAATTTTGATCGCCTTTATGTGACTGGGATTACTACAAGCGATATCCAAATGTTCTATTTAGCAGTAGGACAAGACATTCCTTAATTTGGAAAGAGATCTTTTAAACTTGTTAGCATAGCAGTGGTATGGCCTCACTGGCTTTCACCACAGCATGCTCCTGTAAATTGGAAATAAGACCAGCATCAGCAAACTTTGTAGGCCTTTTACTTGCCTTCCAGCCATGTAACTATGCGGGTTTAGGCTTGCAGAATGGCACATTTCAACACCACAACCACCTGAACACTTCACCAAGCCCTGGGTATTCTTCCTTGGAATTCACATACTTTTAAGTGAAGGATTCTGATCAGATACAGAGTCGGGGTGATACACTGGGCTAAGGTCACTGGAGTATCTTGCTTTATGTAATTGATCCCAACTTCATGACTGTTGCACTATTGCTTTTTACTGTTTAGAGCCTCCTTTTAAGCCACTGACTCTTTTTGCTTGCATGGGGACACTGAGACTTCCTCATAAAGGAAAAAAAAAAAGTTAAAATACACACAGATTTCTTTCACCAAACTTCCAAGAATAATAAGAAATGCCTCCTTTTTCCAGTCTTCTCCAATTCTGGGTTTTATATCTGATCATACCCTCAGGAATTCACAAATTACACTACTTCTATCGCTCTAGCACAACCAACATTTTCCCTGTGCGGTGCATACACATTTTCTCCCTTCCTGAGCACCAGCCACTGCTTTGCATACAGAGGGCTTCTACTGCCTTGGAAAAATTCACTGTGTTATTTGGATCCGCCCACATCTTTGGTAAGCTCAAAAGTTTACGGACTTGGCAAATTAGAGCAACCCTCCTGAGAAAACGGAAAACAATTTCCTGGGGATGGTGGATGTCCTCCAAAGTGGGAGAACGGTGTCGCAGGAATTTGAACTGTTATGTCTCCATACATCAAATGAGCCTTCCAACCACCAGGCTAACAAAAATTGAAAGATTATCATAATCTTCCCTCCCTTTTTTTCTCTTCTCAAATATTTTAAACTTTCTCATTTCATCTGCATGTGGAATATGAATTTCTTTTGAAATTGCAAATATTTTCATGGGATAGAAATAGAGTTTTCCACACAGTTTCAAGGAAATAAATTTGAGACAATGCTCTAACCTTTAGTACTGCTAGTGTTTGTTGGTTGAAAAAGAACAATCTTCCTTTCTGTGTCTCCTGATTCCCTGTAAATGAAGTTACAAATACATCTTTCTGTATGCCACAGCACTGTTCCTTTCTATGCTTTAAGACAGTTGCACAGCATTTAACTGCTTTCTTCCTGTAATCACAAAACAAGTATTATTACAACATTTTCATACAAGATCACGGTATTAAGAGGAAACTAGTAGCTCGGCAAATATATTAACCTAGCAAAAGGACTGCTTCCAATCCAAGACTTCCATCTCCTTTCTTCTGACTTTTTCATCATGCCCTACAGACCTTTGACTACATTAGGTCCTAAGGCCAAGAAGCCTATGGAAAAATAGTAGTTAGCTACTTGTTCCTCTGCAGCAGACTGAAGTATTCATTGAAAGGACTTCTATAAATGACAATTGAGGGTATTTTAAAATATTTTTCCTTTTAAAGTGAGAGAAAGTGATTTTAGTAGTTGTGCTTTCAATAACTCATTTTTTCCTCTTTTTTCAAGTAAAATGAATCTATAACCTAATTTAGTGATCATATAGCCTTTCTGGAGAAAACAACATAAAAAAAGACACAGTGTAAATATAAGATATAAAAAATACAACAAAAACGTCACGCATCTCATTTCTCAAAGCTGACAACTGATTTTTGGAAAGGAAAATTCAGGGAAAAAAAGGGACCATCATGTGTAAGTATTCAAAGCAAAGCAAGAAAAAAAAAGAAAAGTGTAGTTATCTGAAACTCCCTTTGTTATCTCCTTGTTCCCATTGTCTAAGAAGCCCTAATACAAAAACTGTTTGGATGCAATATAGATTTTTAAGAAGTGTATTCAGTGGTCTATTTAAATTATACTAGTCAACTTGTTAGAAAAGGGAGCATATGAATCCTTGGTTTCAGTTTTCTCTCTGAAGAAAGCAAACAGCTAACTTTTCAAGCCAGCTTTAAATATCTTTCATTCTAAAAGAGTAAGTTGCTTTGGGTTTAGGTAAAACTCTTCACTGCCATGACAGATGGCCCATCTTTAATTTATTTGAAAGCTGAGATAAGCCAGGGCTCCTGTTTCACTGAAAGATACAACTGAAATGGTGAGTGGTTTACTTTGCATTCTATTACAGGCCTTCCACGTTATTTGAACAATAGTAACAGGCCTGATAAGACCATAACTTACAAACTGCTTTTGTCAGAGACATACTCAGTAAAGCAATCCTTGAGTTCAGGTTATAAATGACTATAATTTAGAGGAAATAAATTAATATGAAAAGGAGTTACTTGGCCATCAGGAACTAATGAGATAAAACTCTGTAAGCCAAATACCCTCAAAGCATTCAGGCATGANGGAAAATTCAGGGCAAAAAAGGAACCATCATGTGTAAGTATTCAAAGCAAAGCAAGAAAAAAAAAAGAAAAGTGTAGTTATCTGAAACTCCTTTTGTTATCTCCTTGTTCCCATTGTCTAAGAAGCCCTAATACAAAAACTGTTTGGATGCAATATAGATTTTTAAGAAGTGTATTCAGTGGTCTATTTAAATTATACTAGTCAACTTGTTAGAAAAGGGAGCATATGAATCCTTGGTTTCAGTTTTCTCTCTGAAGAAAGCAAACAGCTAACTTTTCAAGCCAGCTTTAAATATCTTTCATTCTAAAAGAGTAAGTTGCTTTGGGTTTAGGTAAAACTCTTCACTGCCATGACAGATGGCCCATCTTTAATTTATTTGAAAGCTGAGATAAGCCAGGGCTCCTGTTTCACTGAAAGATACAACTGAAATGGTGAGTGGTTTACTTTGCATTCTATTACAGGCCTTCCACGTTATTTGAACAATAGTAACAGGCCTGATAAGACCATAACTTACAAACTGCTTTTGTCAGAGACATACTCAGTAAAGCAATCCTTGAGTTCAGGTTATAAATGACTATAATTTAGAGGAAATAAATTAATATGAAAAGGAGTTACTTGGCCATCAGGAACTAATGAGATAAAACTCTGTAAGCCAAATACCCTCAAAGCATTCAGGCATGAAGTGCCGGTAAATTCTTTAACTAAAAGTTGGTATCCCTGAGTAAACCACAGTATTTGTTATTTTCTACTACTTTCCATGCTACGTGTAACTATTTGCATCTCATCAAGATTTTCATAAAAGTTATTTACTAGCCAGTGTGGGAAAACAGATCTCATTTTAAACATTAATTACATTCAATGCAATGCTAACAAGATCCCATTATAGTTAATATCTTCTATTACTTCTTTGCTTGCTACATCAATCCTTAAGAAAACTTATATTTTACTCCTCTTCACTCCCCTGCTTTTCAGTCCTATATATTCACTATATAGTCACCATATGTTTAATATAACTTGGGAAATACTTTGGGATAATTTTGATTAAAGTTTATTTCATCAATGCAAGAAATTGTCTGTGTGTCTCTGGCTGAATCCACAATATTTCGTAACTGAGGGGGTCTAGGTGGAGATCACTCACAGCCAAATAAGTTGTATTCTCTGGCACTTAAAGCCTCCATTGGAGAGAAAGACATTAATATTTCTGAACAAGTACAAGATATTTTTAGCAGTATTTTGCTGTAGACAGGGCTTAAGATGCTAGCAGTATTTATTGGTAGCTGGAATAATCAGAGAAATTTCCAGGCATACAAGTGATTGTATACAACCATGCCCAAAGCTGTCTAATTTTCCTTTTTTTTTTTCTCCAGTTGAATTAATTGGAGATATTATCTCTACCTATAAACTTTGTCCTGACAGGTCTCGTTGGAATTCTGCCTTCTGTACCATTCTATTAGTCAGGTCTCATACATGCCTGTTGTCCAGGGCTGGCGCCACACTGTATTTTCTCAAACTGGCGAACTTGGGCACATTTTCACCTGGATTAAAAATAGTGGCACAAGACAAATCTGCATGACTGCGAACAGAGCTGAACAGAAGCACCATGACTAGCCTCTGTGGCTGTCACAGACCACCGCATCCTTCCTCTTGGGTCCCTACATGGGCACCTCCTCTCAGGCAGTAGATTGGTTGCCCATGGCAAATCTCTGTTTAGATTTTGTCCTCTAATGTGCTGCAACATATAACTTTTTGAAATCCTACGTGGAAAAGATGGCAAGGCTAAGAAAGTCCTCCTGAGACCAGCAGTTCAGCATTATGTTATTTCTAGGCAACATCATATTTTGGACTGATATTTTCCCTCAGTTATTACCCTATGAAATGCCAGTAGTATTGTAACACCTGAACTAATGGTCTAAAACAAATTCACTGATTCAAGATGCTTGTCACTATGAAAAAGAGGGAGAATGGGGTTTCAGCTGAGCTGACCTCTCTAATCATGTGAGACATGCTCAGCCAATTAGGGACACAGGATAAATACCATTAGACATACACCATTGCATACATCTTAACACACACATCTTCTCAGGGTAATACTTCATTGACAGTCAAATAGAGCAAAAGGTGACCTCTTCACGACAAATCCATGAATTAAAATACAGGATTGGCAAAGGCTCATTTGCTAATATTAGTCAAATTTGAGTCAGCCAATTCAAAAGTATTTCCTGCAATCCAAATATTTCAGGCTGCTTTGCCGAGAGATGAACTTTCCTTGGTAATAAAATCCATAATTTTCTTTGTCTTCCATTTTTCTCCAAGTAACGGTTAATATTCAGAACAATCCTTGTGACAGCCCTTGTAATGAGAGGTCAGAATAACAGCAAAGTGGGATCAACAAAGAGGATTCTGGAGAAGGTTTAGAGCCCAAAAGATCACATTTCAAGGAGTTAATTAAACGTGCTGTTGTTGCAATAATGGAATAATAAAAAAAAAGATTTTGTTCTTTTGATATTTGACTATTTACAGTATATCTTGCAGAGAATGGATTTATTTGTCATTGTTGCTTCTTGCCAAACTACTGCAACTACCAGAAAAGCAGCTATAAAATCTCTGTGGCTCTGCTCTCTCCTTCAGTACACAGTTGTACATTTTTTAGTTTATTCTCAGAAGTTGCAGGAAGTAAGCGTTGTTTGTTGACCATTCAAAACTACATATTGCTGCATCCAGAAATGTAAGTTGCCTTAGTGGTGCTGAAAACAGTAAAATATTTTTTTTTCTTTTGGCTTGATTTTAACACTTTTCCTGGGGCCATTCTGCCACCTGCCTACAGCTGAACAGAACTGTAGAGAATACTATTAACATTTGGAAAAGCCAATTATGTTACACATATGCAAAAATATTGTTGTGATGTTTCTCTATCTATATCTTTTCAGGAACACATTCATAAAAGTTTTAGTCAATTGATAGAAAAGATGCAACTGAGGGAAGTTGATGCAGTAATTTGTGGGGCGGAACCTCACCTGAATCATTCATGTCACAAGTAACTCTCACAGCCATCAACTTTGACAGCTGTCAGATTCTTCAGCTTGAGGATTTTCTGTTTGCCAGCTGGGTGTTGCACTTCTGCCCCCTTCTAAATGCCTTTATAGATTATTTCACCATGTGAAGAAACATCTTGCCATTTCACTGCCTCTCAAAAAAACATCCTTCCTTCACGCTCTGTAGGAGGCACAACTGACCCAAGTACGTAAAAGGAGACAATCTCTGCTGGCAAACTGAAGAATTTCCTAACCTCTTAAAGTGAAGAAATACCCCATTTTTTCTCAAATTAATTTTCAATACTGTTTAGGAAAACCTTGTGGGTGGTTTTTTGTTTTTTTTTTTTTTTACTTCCAAAGTTGTCTTACAGGTGTTATACAGTATTTGGGAATATGGATTCTTTGTCACAGATTATAGTTATTGAAACAGAACTGAGAAACAGGCAATTTGGAAACACATTTCTCTGCATATCAAATGAGAATGAATGCAGATAGATGAAAAGTAGTAGTGTCCAGATGTAATTTACATCAAACTTTAATAACTACATTTAGAGAAATATAGCACACCTGAAGTATATATCTCAGCTGAATTTCTAACATCTTTTACGACAACTTGACTCAAGGTCAAGTTGTGTTGAACAATTTAACAACTAAAAAACTGAGCTGGATAATGATTCAGTGCCGTAGTTCCCTGTTAGCATTCAGCCTGTGGTAAGATGCAATTGCAAGTCTGCATAATTCCTGAGGAAAAAGTGCTACCACAACATGGTTATTTTTACAGAACTGCAAAACAGTAATGCAGAATTTCTTGAGTAATACTGATGTGACCTCTGTTTTCTTCAGGCTTTACTTTTTCTCCAGACAAATGAGATGGGTCTGGTCATGTAAAGCTCTCTCCAGCTGTATTCTGATTGGCTTTATGTATGGTTGCCATAGTAAGGTCACGCCTTTTGAATTTCTCTTCTAGGTTTTAAATTCATTTTAATGGAACTTAATGAGCCAGGTTAATTTATCAACCTTATTCATGTTTACATTGCAAATAACCCTGGACCTTAAGTAAGGCTCCAAAATACCTCATCCAAGTAAACAGGTGTAATACACAATAACAGTAGGGAGACATTTCCCCACCCTCAGTGTGTCCTGAGGGGGAAAGAAAAAAAGCTAACTGGGTGGAGACAATCACATGCTCCCAGGAATTACTATCAGGGTTGGTACAGCATGGCCACATCTGTTTTTTACCCAAGAAATCTTTTGCAAAAATTTTATCTAAACATCATCTAAGTTATTTAAATCTCTAATTAAATTTGTTGAATTTCACTACTTTTTCCATAGGAATCAATTGTCCTGGTTTAGATACATTTTTAATGCCATGCTAATGTAACCATTGAGCCATTATTTTTTTCTTCTGAACCTCCCATTAACAGTATAATTAATAATAATCACAAAACCAAAGAGCATCTTGTGGCCATTTCTACTTGATACTCAGCTACTTTTATTAAACTGCCTCTGCCAAGTGTTTGCTAATATGCAGTGGAGTAGAACAAGTAGAGGACACCTAACTGAGCATCCTCTCTTCACATTTTTGGTCTAGTGCACGAAAAAAGAAAAGGTTGATTTTAAATCATGTACGCATTTGTAGTTTATACCATAAACTGGTTATTTTAGGAAAGTGGACCAGACCACTTTTAAACACAGACTCTCTCTAGAACCTGAAACAACTATTTTCGAGTAAACTAAGGAGACTTACTCACCTTGCTAGGAGCCTTAGTTTTACAATTAAAACCACTGCTATTCTCCCCATACTGGTATATTTTCCTCAT
Organism: Anarhynchus alexandrinus; assembly: GCA_008711295.1. Taxonomy (NCBI): domain Eukaryota; kingdom Metazoa; phylum Chordata; class Aves; order Charadriiformes; family Charadriidae; genus Anarhynchus; species Anarhynchus alexandrinus. The sequence continues at coordinate 1,255,290 of VUYV01000160.1, forward strand.
GCAGAATGTTTCTATACAGTAACTGACACAGACCAGAAACTGAACTCACCTAGCGTAAGGGGAAGATAATCCTTTTGTGTCACGGTCACCTGAATGAAAGTGAGCTGATGTCATTATTAATTTTGTCTTTTGTTTTGTCAACTTTTCCCAGTCATTTGGCCCATGAATGGAGGCATTCAGATGGTGATGTATCACATTTTGTACTCAGCATATTCTACTCTTCCGTAAGTAGAACTGCATCAGTCTTCTACACTGGGACAGTCATACAGATGAGTTTATAGATAGTTGCTAATCGTGATACCCAAGCTTTGCTGGCATTTCCTCACCAGGCTATTCAGATGGTGCCTGACCAGTAGTTGTTGAAAAGGCTTCCAAATATGTACACTTTTTTTTGAAGTGAAGGTTGTGCCCTGTTTCAGTTGGTGAGTGTACTTCAGGGACCTTGAACACTGACCCATGTATGGTTCTTTCTGTGTTTCTCACCACTCATTGCCACTAGCAATGTAATCTGATTCTTCAGGCTGTCTTGTTTTGGTTACTTGATGCTCTCTGAATAGAAGGAACAGCTGAATCTTAGGAGCACCTGATGCAATCTGCTACATCAGTGATCACGATAGTTCACACAGTTACAGAAAACCAGTGACAAATATGGATCCGTATCTTTCTAGATCCCTGAAAGGGTGTGTTGGATGATTTAGTTAGTTTTTAGAACTTGCACATCACTGAAATTGATGCATTTTTTGAAATACCATTACTTTTTTTTCCATACTGACACTACATCACTGCTCCACCTTGTGTTCACAGAAAGTTCTGCCTTTTGAGACTTGATCAGCACTTGTTCCCCTTCCCTTTTTCCTAAGTAGGAATGAACTGCACCAAACCTTTTGCTGGAACAAGATACTGGCCTACTGACACCCTCCTGATGACCTGAGATCCAGACTGCAATAGCTTGCAAATCTACATATGCTTTGTGAGCACATCGTGATTACAGTTTCCTTGGAAGTTAACGGGAGTTAATCTTGAAAAGAACAGAGTAAGACTTAGGTGACACAGATTCAGGCAGGTAACTCATCTCAGTACTACTGTCAATGCTGTAACATATCAACTTCAGAACTTATTTCAAGCATGTTTGCATTTGAAATTGGAATTTTTGTAAATGCAAACATGTCAGTTTGCATATTTAAAACCTAATCCCTGAAGGAATTGAAGCGACCTGAGTTATATTTGCCTGGGAAAGTATATGCTCAATCTATACAATAGGTAAGTTGTGCTGTGATTCAGCCTTATACCTTCTGTGGTGATTGATACATAGTCTGCTTCAGGAAGCCTCCCTGGAAAAGCTAAATCTTTATAAATGTTTATTTTGCATAGTTTAGATTATTCTATTAGTATCAATCCAGAGCAGTAATGCCTGTGATACTTTTGAGAGAGGAGAAAAGACGGGGAAAGAAGGTGATACCAATTTTTACCTCCTAAGCAGGTCTGTCTAATTCCTGTCAAAACTGTATCCAACGACAGAATGCAGCCATGTGTCTTTAAAGATTGCCAAGCCTGGCATTGGCTTGACAGCTGTTCATTATTCGGAAAAGGCAGCCTGAATGCAAGTAACTTAAGCTTTCACAGAAGCTGCATGACTGAGTGCTTAGTTGATCGAGAAAGTGAACTAATTTCAGAGTTGTCGTTACAGCCACCTGACACAGTTTGAAGTGAAAAGTGTTCTTAAATGTTAGCAAAAATTTTTCTCCTATGACAGAATAAAGCCATAAGAGCTATATGAAATGCAGCAAGAAAAGAGGAATATAGCAGTCTGCATCAGGTCATTTTAAGTTAGGAAACTGGAAAATGCAAAACTTGAGTATCAAGCCTATTATGACATGTTTAATTACTCCACAGTTCAACAGATAGCAAGTTTATCAAATTACACAAGGAACTGACATGTAGAAACTGCTTATCGAGCAAATTTCATGAGTAATTTCTTTGGTCTAATACGCTAGCCACTTCGTATTGAAGTTTGCATCTATGGTGAAGGAATTAGAGGCAGCTGACCCAAGAACTTTTATCTTTCAGAGCTTCAGAAGCAATATACTCACTAGTTACCTTATCTGCTTTATAATTGTGTTGTGCTTTTGTGAGTAATGACTTATTTTCAGGATCTGTTTAGACTTCCTGAGGTGCATGTTTATCACATAGTGAAACCTCTGTTTTGCATAGGACAACTGTGTTGTTTGTTTTACCATGTCTTAATTGTGACATCTTTAAAGTTCAAGAACTAAGAGAAAGTATAAATCTAATGACAGAAGTTTTGCCTGATATATTAGTGTCACTTTTAAGTATTAGTTCAAGTTTCTCACCCATAAAAATAGACAATCCTGTAAAATTGTGCTAAGTTCCTGTTAATACCTTTGACAATCTGTTTCTAGTCTTCTAACTTCAAACCAGGAATACTCATGGCCCAAGAGGAAGAAAAACCCCTGGTTGTTTCTGTGACTCTTTTCTCTACACTTTGAGTCACAAGTTCCGAAAACTGGCAAAATAAACAGCTAAAAACCTGCAAATACTTGATTACCGCCCTTCACATCTACGCATCCAAATCCCTATAGTGGCAATTCAGGACTGCCTTGCCAGTTCCCCATGGATAAGCCATCTATGATGTCCAGAGCAGTTTGTAAGAATCCTTGCCCCCCCACCCCCTGGAGTTCAAAAAATGCTCTGTCCCTATTGTCTGATAGGTTACTAGAAAATTGAGTGCCACATCTTACTTCCCTCATTGGCTTCTTTTTCAACATGTGTGAGTTTTTCCTCTGTTCTCAGGGAGAAATCAAAACTCCATTAAGGAGAAATTCACCAAATATGAAACACATGACTGATAAAGAATAAAACTGAAACAGAAGGAAAACCAACCAAAATAACTTAGGAGAAAATAATATATAAGAGAACAATCATTTTAAAAGTGCTTTTTTTCCTCAAACCCCAGTCTCACAGCACAAAGATTGGTATGGCAATAATAAGTTCTCTGTAGTCAAGTATAGTTCCAAATTATGTGTAATAATGCTATGACAATAAGTATTTACTGCTAATAGCTTTCCAGTTCACAGCTTGAGTATTTCCACTGTGAGCTGTGAAACATCATAAAGTCCTATAGCTTATCACAAGGGCCTGCTGCATTTAAAGCTTACACAACATATTCCGCTGTAGGTATACATGTGTGGGCAAGAGGAAAGGATGAGGTAAAAGAGAGTAAAGTGAGGAAAATGCTTTGACAGTTCTTTAAACACATCTAAAGCTTAAGCATACATTTTTTGGAAATAAGGTCTATTGCATAGTAGTCATGGAGATATTCATCTTCTACTTGAGAAGCTAAAGCAGCCCTTGGCTTTTTCTGTTCTCTGCCTTTGCAAAGATGGAAAACCTCCATATTCCTTCTATAATCACTAAAATAAGTCTATTTATTTATTAAACTCACTAAAATTAGTACTATTCTTCCCAGTACTATGTCCATATTGCATACATTTCCCTATATGTCTTTGGCAGCTTTTCCCATAGTAACACTCCTTCCCTCAAATCCACTTATTAACTGAGTATGGTAGTATTGTTACCCACCCAGAAAGTTACATCATCCTATTTTACCATGAGAGAATTCAATTTGGCAAAGAAACACTTTAATCTAAAAAGATTAAGTACTTTTTCAGGCTAAATACAGTCAATAATGTACTAGCAAGTTTAAAGGTTGTAACTTCAAAAGTATATTCTAGGCCTGCTGTAAACTACTTTGTTGGTAAAAATAATCAAGCTTGCTAGTTATAGCAGCAGATTACTCTTTCTAAATTGGAGTATACTTCATTTTTACTTGTAAGCTTCAACTTTACTATAGACAGTAAACACTACATTCCTGAATATTTCTTTTTATTATATACAAAACTGTATTTTTCCAGGCTAGCTGAAGTTTTCCTGTGCCTTCAGAAAGGTGTTCTTTTTCTAGTCTGCCAATCTCTTTGTTATCTCCTTCCCATTCCTTCCTGCCCAGTTCAGAGATGTTCTGCTTTGAAAACTCCCCTTTAATATAAACACTTAATTTGATACTTAATCATCCCAACAGACTATTCAAGATATTCTTTTTAATCATGATGCACCCTTTCCTGCAACCAACATGAAATGCTTTAAAAAACAAAAACAAAAACCAACAACAAAAGCAACTCCTTCTCCAGAACCCCAGAGCTTGTAGCACCCAATCCAACATGTTTTAACACACATGAAAGTAGTATAAGGAGATAAACGTATTAAAAGATAAGCCAATTATACCATCTCACACAATTATGTTAATCAAATGCATATATTCATCTGGAAGAGCATGCACTAAATCAACAACATTCTGTATCTTTACATGAAGGCTAAACTTGGCTTATGTAAGAACTTCTAATAACTGATAATTAAAAAAAAAGAGATAAAAAGCATTATTGATATATGATAACACTACGTATATATACATGTATATTTATATACCTAGCTAGAATTTAGTCTGAAATGCTAATTTAAAATCTGGTTCGTACTAAATCAACAAAAACCCCTGGTTTTCAAAAGCATCTTATAGATGTTAATCCTAATTATTGACAAGATATTTTACAGTAAGTTTCCATCTGTTTAAAAAGTGATAGCTAGATAACTGTCCTGCTATCATTATCTCTATACTTTCACATATTTGTATCCTGTGTATAGGTGGACAGATCGGTCTGTACTACATGATGGATGAAAGCTTAAGACGGAAATCTGAGCCAGCAATCGCTCAGGAAGGCCAGACAATTCCCAGAGCTTCCCTCAGAAGACTTCAACTCCAGAAAATTTTGTAGGACAATGGTCTCACACAGTAAATCCTTTTAAAAACAGAAAGAAAAAAGAATACTGTCAGAAATAGCCTGTAATATCACTTTCATACAGGTACATGATAGCTTGTCATTTAATGGATTCAAGATGCATGATTACTCACAAAGGGCTCCTCTGGGATTCAAATCACTGGTGTTAAGCTTTTCCTTTCTATCTGCAGTGCGTCCTTACAAACGAACTCAATGCTTGGTTGTAAATACAGATGTAGAAAAATGGGTAAAATGCCTTTGCATGTACTATCTTAAGTGGAAGGTTTTATTAGCAATGCACTGCAAAAGCATTACTGAAACACAAGCCTTCTAACATTTGAAATCCAAAGGGTACTTTCGCTCCTAAGTAAGCTGAGCACTGGGGACGGATCCAAAGATCCCATGCACACGGTAAGTGTGGGGATATGCTAATTACCATCACACAGACTAACCACGGTGCCAAAAGTACGCAAAGGTGTTGTCGGGGGTCACCCAATCTGTCAGCAAAAGGAAGCACAGATTTGGAAGCCACATTCACAGGATACTGTGTAGAGCCAATAAACATAGAAATACGTGCAGACCCAACCATACTCTTCATGGACATGGCCTACTGCATTTGCCTTGTGCTGTTACACATAAACTTCCCGCCTCAGTTCTCCAGTTACTAGAAAGCATCTGCTTTATTAAACTAACAACTAATTTTTGGAAGACATGCTTGGGGCAAAGTCAATGCATAGTGTCACAGTCTGGCTCAAGCAATAGCAGTAGAAAAATCAATATTAACATCCGCATATTTTCTTTCCTGAGTGCTTCTTTTTAGTTTATTATAGATTGAACAAAGATATCTCTTGTTTTTAAGCAAACCTGAGTTCACACTTCATCTAGAGCATATAAAATTATTTCCATTGATTTCACCAGGTTTTTGATCAGGCCAGTCACACTGCGCTTGGCAGCTAAAAACAACATACATCCTACCTCCCTAAATGCCCAAAGGAACTGTAAGGGCAAAATATACCCTGAGAATAGATTTGAACAAGTATACCTACTAGTACTAGTAGCATTCTGTTAGCAACCAGCATTTCAAATTCACTGGAGGGAGGCTGTGCTAAAATGCAGTAATAAGAAAGGAAGGGTCACATGGAAAATGCTGTTGCAGGGCAAAAGGTGTTTACAAAACACTTCCACGTTACTCTTGAAGATATTTGGTGAGGAAAAGCATAGTACAGTGATGCAGTGCTCTTTTTCTGGCCCTTTCTACTGTTTTTTCTTTATCTTTGCAGTCTACCTCTTTGCTCTTCTTTTTCTCCACCACCACTAATTCCCTTACATCCTTATTTACCTCACACAACCCTACTTGCATTTGTATGCAAACCCACCCTATGCTTTGCCTATCAGAGATTGTCCTGGTGCCACCACTTTGCCATCTTTCCCTCCCAAGGCTACTGGCACTTGTTGAATTGACCTTAATTTAGCAACAGTCAGGAAGATGAGGCATCATCTCTGAAAAGCTAAAGCTTTAATATGAGTGCAATGGAATATTACAGAATTAGAAAAGAGGTATGAAACTTACTGGAAGTAAAACAACGTGATTCAGAGCAAGATTTTCGGGAACATTTGGATGGCTAAAAATGCAGTTAGGTGTTTATATAATTTTACATAGCTGTTTTTTAAAATACTTCTGAAACTTTCAGTCTATAGGTCACACAGGCCGGTCAAAATGCTGACCTCTCTTTCCTTCCTCCCTCATCCCTCCAGTTTTTCAACTGGCATGGCCAGAACTGTAAAAAATTGCCACAAAAAGCATATAGACTATACCATCCCTTCAAGAAGACCCACAGAGATTTTAATGAGGGCCTGCTGATCAATTTTAGGTTTGTGACAGATTAGCAGCTGCAGGGAGTCAAACCTTCTTTTTGACTGCTTGCTCACTCACCTTTATTACTACTAAAATAGAAGGTGTCTTTGAACTGAAAACTACAACTGGAACAACAGATCTTATCAGCTCTTCAGAGTATCCGTTCTCCAGACAAGGTTCCATAATACACATGGAAAATCAATGGACTCAGTTTTTCAAACAGAATCATGGTAAACATTGAACAAAACCGATGTTACTGAACTTTTTGGACAAACACTATTTGTTACACCTTTGGATTTTCTGCTTCTTTTTTTCAATCACACTGAAAATACCATTCACAAAGTTCTTCTAACTGTAGAAAATTAAAAAATAAACTGCATCCTTTTTCATATAACTAAGATACAACACAGATCACAAGTTAGCTTTGTACCACCTACTATCTGAAATAAATAAGAGATATTTATAGATTTCAAGGAATACGGGATTTTAACTCTTATCTAAATACAGTTCATATTAAAAATGACCAAGTTATTAAAAGAATTAAAACTTTTTTTCTGTGCTTCTAAAAATTCTGCAGTCTGAATGCCTCAGTTCTAAAACATGACGTTGACTCCTGAAGAGAAATACTATTTAATTTTGATACATATTTCAGTTCCTTGTCAACAGGCTCTCTACTGCCAACCCTTTTTCTTTGCAGAGCACAGGTCTCTAAATTCAGAGTTGTAAAGAATGTTGTGGTGAATTTCTTTAGTTCATTAGTAATTAATGAAAGGCAAAGAGGAAGGATTACTATCCTACATTGCCACACAGGAACAACCACCCAGGCAGACATAAACACACCTCCCATGTGATAATTACATAGCAGCTTTGGTTCCCAGTTTTATATATTACCTCACCATATATTATCCTGATTTAGGCTTTTATGGGTGCAAAGCAATTAATTTAAAATCATGGCAAATGCTTCAAAGTTCTGCAGCATTTCAGAAGAAAGAGATGCTCCAGCTGTATGCAAGCAGAGTTTATGGAATACACTGAGCAGGAAGATCAAATGCTTCCAATGTTGGCAGGTACTGGTTGCACAGGCTGCTTGAAAAGGATGTGCCTTTTCAAACATATTCTTTCTGCATATCTCTAATCTCTTTTCTGGCTAAATTCACTTCCTCTCCCATACTATCATTACTGTCAAGTTTTTTAAAACCTGAGATGTATCACATTCATTCAGTCATAAGCTTCACCAGGACTCCTGCCCCAAAGAACCTGGCTCAGGAACCTGCAGTGTCATAATAGTTTTGCTGTTATCACCTTGACTCAGTTCCTCCTTGTCACTGAGAATGTCTGATAAGAAAAATTCCCTTCAACATGTCTACATAATTGGGTAGGAAACGCTTTTCTGATCTAACAAATGTTTGAGTCTAAAGAAGTATTTCCTTTTCTCAGCTGGTGAATTTGCTTTGCTACCTTCTGTACCTAAAGAACACAATGAATGTACCTAGAGACACAATGAATAATGCATTAAGAACGATCACATCAACTGACAACCAAATTACTGCATTTCTTACGCTGGCTTGGGAAATACAGCTCCAACACAATTCAACGTAGTAAATGGTCCCATTGGCAGCAAGGATTCTGAGATTACCTTCTCTGAAACGCACCAAGATAACTTAAAAACCAACACACCCAAACCCCTCAAAACCCTAATCACCTCTTCATAGCTCCTTCCTTTCTCTGCGTCTTTATCTCAGAAGCAGTAAGACTAGCCAGCTTAAATGCTGCTTCCTGTCTTCCTATTTACACAGTCCCCCTCATTTGGAGACAGGGCAACCCACTCATGAACAACAAGAAGGCCTCTCTTACTTCAATGATCAGAAGCTGGTAGAAAACTTGTCAGGAGTTGAACATCTTTTGTCTGAAGCTAACAACACAGCGCTGGGTTTTCTGGCACAAATATATCAATGTAAGATTAATAACTAACCTGCGGCCGGGCTTCTTAGCTAAAAAAGAGTTTTGCAAGCTGTTATGCATCCCCAGCTTCCAAATACTGCTTGTTGAAGCAGTGGTGATTTTTTAAATTTAAATCTCTGTAGCCCCTTGGATGGAGTTTCTGCACCTAGGTTTTACTTCAAGGAACACTGGGATGGGAACACAGTGGGCAAGTTACAGACAGAATGACTTTGGGTGGTGGTTAATGGGAAGGCTCCTGCTTGCCTGATAGGCCAAAACCAGCATTGAAAATCTAGACTTTCTCTAGTTACTCATAACAAAACAGCTTTCCCAAACCTCATGGGAATCGCTAAGGATATGTTCATAGGACTTCAAGAAAAATGCATGTTCTAATTTGGTTTTGCTTCAGGCTTAGGCTGGGCTTGGTGTGGTCTATTGATAGATGCTTCCAACAGGGGTTTCTGGTTTGCATTTTGCTTGCTTGTTAGTTTTTGCAATAACTGCTGTTTCGATTGCTATGGAACACTGCCTAGCACCACACTTTTCTCAGATCTAAAATTAAGTAAACTTACAGGAGCAACATAGTAGGACTTCGCTCATTCTTCAAAAGGCAGTCTGCAAAGCACTGCCTGGTAATCTAGGGCTGACTAAATAGCTCTTGCTCTTTCATTTTACCCTGTTGCATAGCAAAAGATGAAAATGCAAACATCTGGCTGATTTGTAAACAAGCAGCTCATGCATTCAAAACTAAAACGAGAACTCTGATTTCTGTGACAAGGCTCACGAAGTGAAAGCGGCGCCTGTGCCATCTCTCTGTACCATGCTCTCACCAGCTCATTACAGAGCAGCTTTGAGCATTTCTGGATGAAAGTCCTACCAACTCTTTGCCGCCCTTCAACAATTAGCTTCATCACAGAGCTGAAAATTACCTTGGCACAGAACAGAAGGGTAGGTGAGAAGATGGCTAATTCACTAACTCATTTCACGGGCCCATGACCACACTCATCTCCTTAGCCACTTGAATGTAAATCACGAATGAATCTCAAGACTCTACTTTCTGGCTTAGCTAGAGTTGCCCCAACTCAACTATATTTGGCTTGCCCTGTCCTGTCTTCCCCCCCGCCCCCCCACTCCACACATTCATCCTTCACTGGACTTTCCCCAGGGAATTTAGCTCAGGGAGTGGAACAATATCCAACTACACATGAGCCACGGGGCAAGGTACTGTGTAACCCCAACCCAGTCCCATGACAAGTGCCTCAGCACTGCTACAGATGTACCAAATGAACAGGGATCACTATTCAGAGGTTTCCTAGCCTCTCTGCAGCAGAGAGAAAAAAGGAAAAATTCTGTCATGAAAATCCCTGTGGGATGTAGCATGAATGGGAATTAACAAGGCTTTCTACACTGCAAGAACTATTTCTCATCCTTAGTGTGAAGGTTAGACATAGCAAGCTGCCTATTTAGAGGCTGCTTGCCCGACTGGTGTTTAGAAGAATGTGTTTTGTAGTTTGTAAGTGTTCTATAAATGCATGATAACTGTATTATCTATGTGGCAAGATAAGAGCATAGGCCCAAAGGCAGTTTTATTCTTGCAGAAATTTTTACTTACTGCTACAGCTACAGTACAGCCATCAAGCAGGGGGAGTTTAGTATACAAGAGCGTAACTTCTGTGCTTGAAGATCTATTAATTTTCTGCTTTGAGAGGACAATAGCAAGTGTTCATCTTCTCTCCTACAATCTAGATTTCTAGCCATATGAATAGTTGTTCAATTGTATGATTACTCAGAACCTCTCCTGCATTTTAATTCACTTCACTGTACTGTACTGCGTGCTTCTTCACGGTGAATAGTTTGCAATTCCATTATTTTATTTTATCTCTGAGTAGCTGCAAGTACAGATTGATCCTTGTTGCCAATCCAATTCAGGAAGCAGTTAAATGACTTACTGTTATGACAAGGTCCATAAGTGTTGCCAATGTTTTTCAAAGCAAGTATTTTTGCCTAAAGTCTCTCAAGAGATAGTTATAACCGGGCCAACCTGATGCTTCAAATTCTATTTTGGATTTTGTTCCCTTTACCTATCTGCCATCAACCTCCGTTCTTGATGTGAGTTCAGGTTACTCTATCACAAGATTTTCTCCACTTGCTCTTTCCACTCCCCTTAGGTTTAAGCACAGCATAGATATTTCTTCATTTCCCTGTAAGAAGTTTCTAACAGCTGTAACAAACATCTCAAAGACATCTTAATTTGCAGGAAAGAGGAAAACAAATACCTTACTCTTTTGGCAAGTCACCTGTAAAGTCAAATATTTCTGTCTGCATGAAACCTTTGCTACACTAACAGTAAAATTCTGAGTTTTATACTCAACTCTTCAACTTTATAATTTGTCCTACCAAATGTATTTCATCCCTTTTCATATCCTACAGGTTAGAAGTAATGTTTACATGTGCCCAAGCAACAGACTTGGATCAAAAGTTCAGCTTTTGCTCTGCTTCAAAAGCAGTTCTGCCCAAGAAATTATCTGGTGCAATAGACATTTCCAATAGCACTTGCCCTAAAGCACATTCACTGGCACTTTAACTCAGAAGCCTTTAGAGAGCAAGAAAAAGGCCTGTTAAAAACTTTCAGACAATTTAATAGAACTTGTAAATGATCTTATAGAGAGTAGAATAGCAGACTTTAGATTCTAAAGTGACTCAAGAATGGGGCATTGTATTGAGTGAGGGACAACATCTACGTTTACTGGAATGTAGTTTTCACAGCAGTCTCTACAACTTCCTCTGGGATTTCCAGCTTCAATAGCTGTCTACATTTTGGACTTTCAAACTCCACAGAGTAGATCTTGCTTTAAGTTTATTTTGTCCACACTGAAAGTCTGACAACACTGCTATAATCTCCTAAGACTGACAGATTTTTTTATTTCACCATTTTTTGAAGACTATGCTACCAACTTGGATTCTTGAGTAATGAAGATGACTTGGTAAAAATGACAGAATAAGAACATTACATTGTGTACTGTCCTTTTTGTTTACTCTGAGACTGCAACTGTAAGACTTCACACTCCAAAGTACATGTCAAAGTGATCCTTCAAAGACTGAGCTAATATTTGAAACCTCTCATCTCCTGTAAGTGGTGTCACACTTGGTCTCACATCAGGTCCAGTAACATGTGCCTCCATACTGACCCATGAGTCTATAGCTGCCGAGGTATGAAAAGCAAGTCATATGAAAGACTGCAAGATTGAACATTTCAACAGCACTTCAGAATATATTCATTATTTGTTTTAAGAGCTAGCACGTATGGAAATTGTCATCTACTTTCTCTCTAAGCAAACAAAACATTTCAGGCCAGGTCCAACAAACACCAGTTAATGCAGATCAAGAAGCAGTACGGTAGGGCAAAGGGTCAGACACCCTTCTGCTTAGATTCTGCTTGGCTTAACAGGGTGAGGAAGATTTCAATCTGAATGACCCTCACTGATGGGTGCAGACTACAGTATAGAGGTTCCACAGGTCTGCACTGTCCTTTGTGAATTTATCACAAAACTATAGAGATAAATGAGATGTTCTCACCTGGGGAGGCCAGGAAGCCTTTGCCAGGTTCTTGGCCATATTGCACTGGAAGAGACAAACCCTGAACTAGTGATACTGAGCTGTTTTCTTCTCATGTCAGCTCACCTGTTCCTACAAATGTAATACTCTTACTAAAAGCTAGAGGATTGTTTAAAGAAATATCTTCTATTGGCTTTGGTTCCGTTCCCTCAAAAGGGAGTTATATAAATCAAAATGCTGTCTGTTCCCATGCCGATTTTCCTCTTCCTCCTCTTGCTTCTGCAAAACATATGTTCTCCAGTTTATCTAAAGGAGAAAAATTACATGTTCTTTCAGTTGTACAAGTCAGCAAGGCAGTGCTCTGCATCTTCCCCTGACCACCATGAAAGAAGAAAGATTTCTGGCACCCCATTAGGAACACCCAGAATCACGATGTTCCCAATGGTTCATATAGCAATATACATAGCAGGGTTTCATTTGTTACTTTTCTGGCGAACACTCGTTCTCTGTTGGCTGGCTCAGCAGTATTTAGCAATTGTTCCTTGCTTACGTGGAAATATTTCTTGGATTAGAATTCAGTCTCTCTGTGCAGCTTATTTGTTGAACTATGTGGTAATAGAAATGTTATTTTGCCTTTAATCACCGTTAATAGAAACATAACCATGACTGAACTATCTTGGATATACATATGATATTCAATATCATGCATACCAAGAGGCATTGTATTAAAAATTTCTATTGAGTGTCAATGGTTTTAGTTACTACCTATAAAATTACACATAATGAATCCCATAACATTTCACTTACTAGTGTTTCTGTCTATAACAAATACTGAACTGGGAACTGCAAAAGGAGTACCACACTGATTCTCATAATAAAAGGGTTCCTTGCAGTCATTCTACATAATCCTACACAACTTGGAGTTTCCAAGTTTGTGATCCTTTGATGCTTATTTGGCTACAAAAAGAAAGCCATGTCTCCAGATAATGAAGGAAAGAAAGGTTGTCCTGGACCATTTGAAGTCTGAGAATATTTGATTCTTTCATTGCTTACAGCTAGGCTTGTAAAGGATCAAAAAGATTTTTGCAAGACTAGCTTAGTGTAAAGGCTTATTTCTGATTTGTAGCACAACCAGTGACCATAAAGAAGGTATTATCTTTGAGAAGCAACTGCGCACACAGTAATTAAATAGCAGACTACAGATCATTTCATACAACAGGGAGAGGGAGTGAAGAGCTGTTTCAATATGGAAACACCTTCTGTATGTATAGTCTAAATTTTAGCCAGGAAGCTTGAATTCACCTAGAAGCTACGATCTCTGCTTACTGAAACCTTCAATCTCTTCTTACTCTTTTTCACTTGTTCTGGAAATCAGCAGACACCCAGATTGCCAATAGTGACTCCATCTGATTTTCTTCACAAAGCCATGCCTAATCACCCAAGTGGAGCACTAAGACCCAATAGCATAAAACAGATTAAAAAAAAAGTTTGCAGCTTAGTTCTCCATTGAAATTTATCTCTATGGGAACAAAACTTTCCTCCTACTAGGATCTGAAGTGAGCGTTATAGTATATAGAAATGGAGAAGAATCCCAGTAAACAGTCTTCTAACAATCCTTACTACATTCGGTTATTTTCAAAAGTGCAAAGCAGCAGGATGCACAGACAGCTAAGCCCAGAATATCAAACACTGTTGAAAGAAGGGTGTTTCGATCCCACACAAAAGAAGAAAAGAGACAGTGGCGGACTAAGAATGCATGATGACTCCTGTTTATGATAGATTAGTATCTGTGCAGCTGAATTAAAAACAAGATTGAAACAAAGACAAAGATAAGGCACCCGATGCATACTGCTTCAAAGGAATTCAGATCTATTTTGGACCTCATTTAAGTGAAAGCAGTTTATATTTCCTGATCAGGCCCCAGTATCAGGGTTATGTTATATCTAAGTCAGTGGCCTTGGGAAAGATGTAACCAGGCTGTCAGCAGACTTGGGGGTTACACCAAGACGAAGGGAACCTGTCCCTTCTCATCCAGGGAAGAGAACAGAGCTTGTGCTGAGCTAAGGGTAAAGTGAACTCAGTAAGGAAATTCACACATGGGATCCTGTTGTGAACATGATTTTCTTTTAGTAAAGAAATTCACCTTTGCTCAGAATATGTCTTCTTTGTATCACAATTGAAAAGCGGGCTGTCCAATCACAAAAGCATTGGACTTACGGGATCACGGAGAGAGAAATCAGAGGTCCAGCCTGAGACTAGGACCAGGGTCTGTGTAAAGAGAATAGAAAGGATTTCCAAAGGAACATAAGTGACCACCTGAAATGCAGTTTTATGTATGGAGGACAGAGGGCACCCCCTCTACATTGGAGGAAGAGAGTACCTCTACCCAAAACAGCGAATAACCTACCAGTGTACGCTGCTGTTTTGGGTCTGAGCTATGCGTTTTACATCTCCTAGATATTGTACACATCCCATTTTCTGGACAAGCACTTAAATAGCTAAAAAAAGGTGAAAGTGGACATCAGCACCACCATTTTCACTTTTGCTTGAAAAGAATGTCTCTACGCTTTAATGGCTTTAAACTGGAAGAGGGCAGGTTTAGATTAAACATTAGGAAGAAGTTTTTCACTTTAAGGGTGGTAAGGCACTGGAACAGGTTGCCCAGAGAAGCTGTGGATGCCACATCCCTGGAGGTATTTAAGGCCAGGCTGGACGTGGCCTTGGGCAGCCTGGTCTAGTGGGAGGTGTCCCTGCCTATGGCAGGGGGGTTGGAACTCTATGATCTTCAAGGTCCTTTCCAACCTAAACCATTCTATGATTCTATTCTATGCACATAATCTGTGGGGGACCTGATCCTACCTGAAAGCATTGAGCATACTCTAAGTGTATCTACTGGACTGGGACAGACAAGAATTTTTAAAATTTCAGTCCCCAGTGGCAGATGATTTTTTTTCCCAAAAAAATATTAATGTGTAAACTCTGAATATCCTCATTAAATTTGCAACTCTACTAATTACAGTCTTGCAACTTACTTCCCTTTTGAGCTGCCTACATTGTAGATTCAAATTTGTACTCTGCCATCCTCAGATCCAAAGCAACAAAAGTTTTCTATTTTAGACTGTACTCTCTGAGGTACCCTGTAGATGCCTATTTAGATTACATGAGCAAGCAACATATCTAGACATCAAGGTAACTGCACGAGGCTTCACCAAGCCCTTAAAAAATAGTCCAGCCTGTATAACCTGAATACAAAATATCCGCAGCACAGCAGGCTTAGAGAAGTGGATTCTGTTTATATCAACTAAAGTGTTGCCAGATCCTAAGTGATCTGAGGTCACAGCTAGATCTAACAGACTCTGTGACCGCAAGCAAGCTTTGCCTCACACAGCGATAGCTCTAGACAACATAGCGCACCACGATGCTGCAAAGACCCACCATAAACAGTCCCAGAAGCAGCACTGTGGCTTCAGTATGGTGTAGGGTCTCAGCTACTTGGGTGACGTACACTGCCATGCAAAGGTGGCTAAGACTAGTTTTGCATATGTGTATCACATTCTTGATGGATATAGATCTTTAAGGCCTTACACTACAATACCAACCGAAAGCACCAGGAGAATGGAAACGTGAAAAATAAGCTCTTGAGCTCTGCATCTTGGTTACACAGCTACAAAAAAAAAAGAAATAGACCTCTGCCTCTTATAGTGATAACTGCTACAAAAAAATCCTGTGAGTGAACAGTATGTAAAGTGCTACCTAGAAAATCTTCACCATATTTTCACTGCTCACTTGATAGCTCTCAAAATATTCTGACTTGGCAAAGGGTAGAAAAATCATGATCAGACAAATTGTTTCTAAAAAAAGCTTGATTTATGACAGATTCTGTTTAATTCTGTTTGCAGAGAATCCTGCTGCTGAGAGAAACTCATCTTGGCACTGACCTGTTAACATAATGCTACCAAGAGTGAAAATGAACCACCATCATCACAGCTATGAGAATATAAGTAGTACCGGCTGATAGGTTTAGCTGTGCATATTACTATATCACAGCTACTCACAGTGATGCAAAATGTTTGTAGGAAGAGTTATTATTGCTACTAAGAATAGTCTTCTCAACCTCTTTACATGAATAATAAAAATGCCTTGCTTTTTGCAACTATTTCTTCCTGCTAATTACTGGGGTAATATGTGTTGAGCTTATGATGTTTTAAAACCTGAAGAATGCAAAACATAAAAACACTTGAACTTCTTATTAAGAAGAAATACTCTGCTTTTTAAAGTGCTTTAAGGAATAAGATGACAATGAATTTCAGAGTTTATGCGGCTATTGGTCTGTAGCTACTCTGCTACACACAAAGGACAGGCACAATGGAATGAGTTTATCCATCTCTCTGTCCTGGGCTTATTATTTAGTAAGACTATAAAAGGGACCATGAAGAAAGTGCTTAGCTCTGCACTAGTCAGCACAAATGTTAAGTGATTTTGTTTGTTTGATCTCTGAATCTTTTTAAGTAGTTACTAAAATCCACCAACATTCTGTCTGCATTATTTCCTCCTATGTTGAAGGGCTTGCTGTGATACAGTATTGCACCCCCAGTCACTGAAATAGAATTATAAAAAGTTGGATTGCATCTCAGAACCACACAATATTGAAAGATTTGCAGGACGATAGGAAAGTCTCATGTTCAGATAAATACAGCCATAACCATATACTGACAATCTTTCCCTTGGGTTTTACGTTTGTTTTTTTTTTCCCTGCTCTCTGTTCTCTCCTCATGAGCTATAGAAGAGAACTACCAGACTCTTCACTGCATAGCATGAGATGTTTCTGTCTTCACGTTCCCAGGTACAAATCTTAATCCTGCAAAAGCTATGCTGGACCTTTATCAGCTGGAAATACCACTTTCTGTTTGTTAGTAGAGATACACAAGTAAGCTTCTGACAGTCTAAGTACATGTTCAGCAGAGACTTTCACCTGCCTCTAATTTGAAGAGAGAGAAGTACAAATCATGTGATATGTCTAGGGAGCAGGAAGTCAATCACTTGTCATCAGTTGATAAAGCCACAGAACAAGATGTTTACTCCTGTTTTGGTTTTATTTGGTTTCTGATTTATTTTTTCAGTATGAGGGTAACTACTTTTGTAACAATAATGTTTGCTAAATAAAGCATCATGCTGCTTAGTTGCACAGTTTTCTCTAATAAAGGCATTTATTTTCCTGAATTTTTATTTCCTCTTCTCCTAAACGCTGACATTCCTATTTAGACATGAGCTTATATATTAAGAAAATGGTTTGGTTTGTACACTTCTAGCTTACATATAAGGCTGGCATTTTTAAAAATTTGGAACTAAGCTAAAAGTTACTTGTTTTGGGAACATGATGTTAAGACAGTTAAGTGTGATCATGATACATGTTACAATTTGGTCTCAGAAGAAAACATGAGAAGAGGGAACACCCAGCTGATAAAGTTCTCTTACTATTAGTCTTTTATATATGCTTTTTTCAGCTGTTTCTCACACATTTGATGTTTATCAAAACAACATATTTCAGCTAGAACAAATAATAGTTTTTCCCTTTTACTTGGAATTGTATTATTATAATCCATCTAGTTCCTCATATGTGGTGAAATGCTCCTCCAGATAACTTGCAAATGGAAGCATGCTCTTTATGCCATATGTGAGCCATATTAAAAACATGTTGAAGCAGATGAGAGAAACTATGAATATGCTACATTTCACAAAAATCTCTTAGATACTGCCATGAACAAAGACAATGCTCACCCCTAAGTTCCTCCTGAAGGGAAAAAAATATTCTTATATATGGAGTCTAAGCATGTGAGGCTTGTGCCTGCATATTTAGTATTCCAAAACCCAAACAACACTAATGTCACACCCAGCCTTTCCAAAACCCAAGTTGTAGAAACCCTTCTGGGCTAACAAGAACTGACAGTAATTGTAGCAGTCAACACTGCCCCCCAGTGTGGGTTTTTCCAAATTCATTCTACAACGGCTTCCTTTTTCAGGGTTAATAAATACATTTGGAGTGTATTGTTGATTATGTCATTCCATGACTTAATTTATTTTAATAATATTATTTTAAAAGCTATTGTTTATCAACCATTACTCTCCTTCTTTCTATGAATTACTGCAAAAATATAAAGGAATGTGTAAATTTAGGAACATTGGTTTTATCACTTATATTTGCTTTATGTTGTGTTTAGTGTTTTTTCAAAGTTCTACAGGCCCAGTGGATCAGCTTCACAGATGATGTGTCATATAGTGTGGATTTGCTCTCTGTAATTATATTTCTATGTATTTTATCTATAAGCAAATTTGATAGTGCTTACAGAAGTCCACCAAAAAGCAGGGAGAACATACTCATTTAAGCACATACCTGTCTCCTCAGTGAATGCCATGAGCTTCTGACATCCTGCTTGTGCAGGTGTATTTGCATATAAGGAGGACCTAATCCAAAATGCAACAGGAGTCTCTTCAGTGGACTTTGCAAGAGAAAGTACTTCATACTTTCATACACTGAGCACTCAAACTACGATCTAACACAAATCACACAGAATACATCCAGGAAGTGTCAAACTCTACAGAAGCAGCTCTGCTGAAATCAAGAGCCTTCAACAGGCAGCATTATGAGTCTGTGAGCAACTGCTCTACCCGCCACCTCTAAACTGTCCTACCACAGCAGCGTCCCTGCGCAGGCAGGCTGTGCACCACCACACAGACAACCAAGCTAGTTAGCATTATCCCAACCAGGCAAGCAAAAAAATTGTGACGTAAGCAACAGACAGAAACATTTTGCAAGAACATCGGCAGATTTTTAAGAGATAGTAAAGAGAATCAAAACATAGTTACACTACCATCCCAGATTTCTGATAGTCCGTATAGTATAAAAAAAGAATAGAAGCCTTTCAAATCAATAAACCCGTCCACCAGCCTCAAAGCATTAGGAGCTCTTAATCTCTAAATATAAGATTCATCTCATAGACAACACACCACATGTATATACACAAACATCTCAATCTCATTTCGAAATAACTGTGATTGTTATAGGCATAGATGATCTTAATTTTTTACTAAATTACCTTTTTCTATTGTTCATCTAGAATATACTACTGAAATTCAATCCCGAATAGCATTAAAAGATAGCATTAATGCAACACTAAATTAGTATGGTGAAGTACTCCCAATCAACAAGTTGCAGAAAGGTTAATTTAGCCACATATTCTCTGTATTTTATATTAACATATTGAACAATTACTGGAGTTTTCATAAGGAAAAGAAGGATTTCCTAAGTAGATTTGCTGCTAGCAATTGAAAGAAAGTTTCCATAAATTTTGGATTGATCATCATTTAAGATCACCTATGTGTGTCTGCAAGATTTCAGTATTTCTACCGTTACAGAAAGCACTGTAGAGAATAATTTATGTAGTCCAAAATGTATACAACTCTGTGCATGAACTCATACCTCAGAGATCAAGGAAACAGAGCTGGTCAAAGCCGTCCACTAAGGGACTGCTTTTTGCAGATTTTGTGCAAACACTTCACTGCACTTCTGTGAGAACACTGTGCTACATTCCTGTGTCACACAGTACGTTCTTTCAATATAAAGAAGCATGTATTTTCCTAAATTAAGACACTTCCCAGAATTATTCAAGGAAATAGTAGTGTGAAGGAAAAGCTTAGCACCAAGCGCAGTGTGGTCCAAATACAAACTATGGTATAATAAGTCCAACATAAAATTAAATCAGAGCTTACTAAAAATTATTGATACTAGTTTTCCTAAGAGCACCTGTTACTGTACATATGTTGGAGAACTGTAAGTATTATGGAAATGCAGTGTTTTGCTGGTCATGGAGGAATAAGAAGTATGGGTTTGACCTGCATGTGTAGAGCTGAAAATTTATACTGAGACTGGGGGAAGGATAAGCCCCAAGGTGCGAATGACAAACCACTAAACAGCATAAGACAGTCAACGTGCTGTAATTCTCTACCGAAACATACCATAGAGAAAGTGGCTGGAAAGCACATGACAATCAAGAATAAAAGTAGGCAGGCTATGATTTAATCTTCAATGGTTGTGCAAAAAATGAATGATCCCATTGTTTCCAACCACTATAAAGCAGCTGTTTTGTGATGCTGGTGTTTGTAGCTGTACTTGGCCACCAGGCTGTGAAGCAGCCACGTTCTCACCCTCCTTTCCTACATTGCATGGTGCAGACCCCTCAGCTCTGGTGCACACCATTACAACAAGTTTCCTGGTTTGGTTTGTATTGCATCTGATCTTTGAGTAAATAAATTCTGATGGAATTGCAGCTCAGCTTGGCTTCTCCTCAACCCCCTGCTGGCACCAGCAGTTGTTCCCAGTCTTTCTATTGCCAGCAATACACGAGGTTTCATGCCAGGCAATTGCAACCGCTAGTGTCAAGGGTCAGCTCCACGGCCTCTTGTCTTTGTCACCAGCTCTCACAGCTGGCTGGCATCGATTTATTCTATTCTTTCAGTTTACAATCAGCTTGAGACTTTCTTCCACACAAAGTTTGCTTCCTCCTGTGACCCTAGTAACCTTTACTTGAAATAATTTATATTGCTAAATCCTGAGGTAGTTTGGCTGTGCCCCTGGGCATCGATTCAGTTTCTGTGTCCTTTCAACAACCTTGTGTATGTATATGCAGTTGTCAGATGCCATCAAGTGGCAGAACACGTTTCACAGTTTTCTGTTCTGCACTGACATGGCCCCAGTATCAACCCCTGGGGTACCCCCCTAATGACTGGCCTCCAGCTGAACTTCATGCCACTGATCACAACCCTCAGAGTCCAGCAGCTCAGCCCATTTTCAATCTACTTCACTGTCCACTTATTTAGTCTGTACTTCATCAGCTCATCTATGAGGATGTTATAGGAGACAGTGTCAATAGCTTTGCTAAAGTCGAGGTAGGCAACACCCACTGCTCTCCACCTCCTCCACCAAGCCAGTCATCACACTGGAGAAGGCTATCTGGCTGGTGAAGGATGAATTCTCCTTCATAAATCCTTGCTGACTATCCCGATAACCATCTTGTCCTTCTTATGTTTGGAAATCGCTTCTAGGATTAGCAGCTCCATCACCTCCCCAGGGATCAATGTGAGGCTGACCAACCTGTAGTTCATCAGATCCTCCTTCTTGCCCTTCTTCAAGGCAGGGGTGACATTTCTTTCTTCCAGCCCTCAGGAATCTTGCCTGATTGCCATGGCCACTCAAAGATTATTGAGAACCATCTCCAAGTCACTCTTCACACAACATTAGGAGCATCTCTGTTCTGGATTTATTAGTTGTGGGCTCCACATTCCTCGTTTTTAAGGAGGCTATAGGAGCAGTGTAGAAAGCAAACCCCATTTTTATTTTTTCACAGATAAACTTTTTCACTGGAACACCAATGGAATAAATACTAATTTACAGATTAGTAGTCCCAAGGTGCTAATGACAAGTCACTAAAGAGCATAAGACAATCAAACTTGTAACACTCCATCTGGTGGAGGCAAAAGCATAATGTCTACTTCAACAATGATGATGAAACAGAAACATTCTGCCATTGTTTTCCATGTTCCCCAAGAAAAAGACCTGAAGGAAAAAATGCTGGTTTTGTGCTTGACCAATCTTCAGAGGCATTTCTTGACTTGAAACCAGGTCTCTGATCGCTATCTTCCAACACAATCTCATTGCTCCAAGTCATTCCAGTGGATAGCTAGAAACCCCCAGAAAAATAGAAATCCAAATATGTTCAGGATTGATGACAAAAGTACCTCATTGGGCAATGCTGTAAGAATTTTACTGAAACTGGGATTATGCTATGGTATAGTTCTGTAGCTCTTAAACAAATGAGTTCCCTTAGTAAAAAAATAAAGTGTTAATTCATAAGTCTTCTGCCCCTCCATTTTTCCTCAGGAAATTCTGAATCTCCAAGATGATAAATCACTTTGTCCTTCAGTTCTTTTAAGTAAAAATGCTGAAGTCCTATTATGCTTTTCTAGGGCTCAAGCTACATAGAAAAAAAGAGTGACAGAGTTTTATTCCCTGCAACAAACCTGCAATGAGCCTGTGGGGAGGCAGTTTATGGCAAAAGTAGGAGAAACGCTGTACTACAGACCCAGTCAGAGAGCGCTGAAGTAGGCTGTTCTTCCCTTTGAAATTTTTTTCTTTCCTCCTACTTTAGTCTATCTTTGCATAATCTCTTTTATTTTGTCCAAGTGAAGCAGCAAGAAATTCCCCCTCCTCTCCTCTTTTTTTTTTTTTTTTCCTTTAATTGAGAATAACTGCTGGTACTCAGCCTTTGGTGGGAAAAAGCAGAGACTGAAGCACAGTCCTGGCTCACTTCTCCCACATTATTCACTCTGATGCAGTTAGAAGCCAATGTGCACTAATTGCTGTGATCTCTCCGTTTGGCTTTTAACTTAAATAGCCATCTGTAGAAGAATCTCAGCTGCTTTCAGCAGCCAGAAGCACTTGAAAACAGCAGCCCCCTAACATTGTTTAATTTTTACAACTCTGAGGTCACGAAAGAGACCACTAACTGTTTCAATGAAACTCCATAGGATGGGCTTGGCTGGATGATTTGTTTCTGCTTTAGGATTTAATTTGAACAATATGGACTTTTCCCCATTAGCATAAAATAAATCAGCACTTTGCACTAGTTTCCCACGCATCACTTTCAACAGGCTGCCAACATTAGGATCATGTGGATAGATGACAAGCACTCAAACTACTTACATCCATTAGAGTCCATTGGTCACATCAGCTCTTGGTTTTGATCATTCTTTAAGTTGTATATCACTGTTACTTACTTCCCACAGTCACCAGGTTTAATATACACACATGCCTTGTAATTCAGCCACAGAACATTATTTAGACAGTCATAAATTCAAATCAGGTAGCAGGGGTTTGAATAATGTAAGACATTTTCCCTCAGTAAGGCAGTTATTTGAAACACACCATAGCTGTACTTGCAGGATTTCAAGCAGATCAAGTATCAGAAACCATATTTTCCTTCCCCTGCTTTCCCTATTCATGTTAGCACATAAAATGCTGATTTATATATAAATGATTTTGTTCTATAAGTCTAACTGGGACAAGTTTGAGACTTACTGAACTGGAGTCCAGTTACGTCAGTTCATCTTCAAAATAATGTGGAATGAAAAAAATGATCCAAGTTAATAAAGGTCATTGCACTAGCTGCAAAGAACAGGACATTTTACCGTGAAAGACTTTTAGGTTTCTTCTCCCCCCCTTATTGCACCATGCCATAGGGGATATCACAAGGAGACAAGGAAATGCAAAAAGCAAAAAATTAGCATGTTCTATATGCCCCTACCCCTTATCAGATGTACCATCTCATACCCTTACTGATCATGAGGCACACGAGGCCACACACAAACTCAGTTTAGTTCCATTTCACACAGGTGGCCTCAGCCCCAGGGCCAGCATGGTGCAGTGTGACATGGCCGCCACCCCAGCATGCTAGTCCAAAGCTGCCCCCCCACCCTCTCCCGACAGCCCTCAAGGCTCCATGGTGCCCACAACCCTTCCCTGCTGTGAGCTTTCTGCCTTTGGCCACACGACACACCCCTCACCCTCAGGCAGACGAGCAGCATCAAATCTGTCTCCCCCTGTAATGGCGGGCCTCCCCACCATAATGGCAACCGCCTGCCTCCCCTCAGGGAGGGAGGGAGGGAGGGCCGGCGGGCTGGCTGACCCATCCATGCATCCCATCCCATTCCAGAGGAGCTTTTAACCATTTTCTACCCAAAATAATGGGAGCAGCAACTCACCTCATGCTGTAAGAAGTGGCAGCAAGATTTTCAAAGAGGCAACTGGCTTTTCTGAGGGAGGGCGCTGGGTGCCACAGCTGGCACCAATCAAGCTGATTACTGAGGGGGCTGTCTCTTCAGGGGAGGCCAACAGCAGCCTCTTTAAACATTTTTAAACTGCAGCCAGGGAAAGCCCAAATGAGTCAATGCTTCTTATCTGCACTGATCAACATGGTGCCGTATAAAATGCTGTACTTCTCCATCTCATTGAGTTGTTCACCATTAAAAACAAAACAAAAAAACCCTACAAAAATTAAAAGTTATTCCAAAGTTTTCCACTACACCTATGCCTATCGCATTTCTGACCCACACCTGATACAGCAGATGGGTTAGTCCTACCGGAGGAGCCTCGCTGGTCAGGACACTGCCAGGAGCAGGGTGTTTTTTGGGGGGAGGACCATACCGCAGCCACGGGCATTGCAGCCGCCAGCCTGGTGGTGAGTAGAGGCCATACCCTCCATGGAGCAAAACCCGTGTTTTGTACTTGCTTTCACAACGCAGAGGAGTCCTACTGGGGATCCCCGTGACTGTTTTCTGTAAGAGGCACGTTCAGTGATCAACTCTAAATACATGCTGGGGTGGGGGGAGCCCTGGCAGTGTGAGGAGCTCACGCCAGAGAAGCCACCAAAAGCCCTGACTGAACCACCCCTGTGAAGAGGGGCGAGCGGAGGAATTCCCGTATCCATACAGGTCATCTCAAACAGCCCACGCTTTCTTCCCTGGCCTGGCTGCGTTGGATCCCTCCTGTGGTCACCCTTTCCACAGTCCATCTTTAAACACCCGAGCCCCATGGACTCTGCCGTCCAGTCCTGCACCAAAGGAGGCAACATAGAGGTTCACGCTGAATTGGCGTGATGGGAGCCACGAGCTTCCCTGCAGTCTCGCACTTACTGCTTGATACATTTCCTCACGTGTAAAACAAAGCTAAGTAAGTACCTGCAGTTTTTAGTTGTGTAACCATGAGTTTGGCATGCCAAGAAACCACTTAAAAATAACCACATTTTCTGGATATTTTTTTTTTTTTTGTGAAGCAGGTATGTCCTATACTATTGATGCGCTAAGACACAGAATATAAACGTTTGGGGAGATTTGAAAGAAAAAAAGAAAAAAAAAAGGAAAGAGATAAAACTAACCAGAAACTAAACTGGGGCTTAGGCAGGAAAAACATGCGATTCCTGGCTCTGGGTTCAGCAGACAGTGCTGGGTGTGTCTGTTGTGGAGAGACTTTCTACAAACAGTTTTGCAAACTACAGCAGAGGTCCAAAATATTTACAAAACATTCAGAAACACAGACTGCCATTCAGCTTTCTGCACCAAGTGAAAATATGTGTCCTATCCATGTTAAGGGGCTTTACCCATTTACCTATACCTAGACATTTCTATGATCATCTTTTCAGATAGTTACCTCCGGTCCAAATTATCTGTAATGCTTCTTGTCTAGACCAGTCCATATATTGTATACGTAAAGTTATATGCCAGTTTTATTTAGGAAAGAAAGATGGACTTGCTGAAGAAAGAAGTTGAATATGTATCTAAATACCACAATAAAACAAACTGCAGATGCTTCTCTGAAAACCATGACAGATTAAATACGCACATTTTTTTCTAAACACTTCATATTTCAATTGGCAGCTATAAGCCAAATTACTCTGCCTAACCCCAAAACAACACTTATACAGAAGCATCAAAATTTCATGCAGAAACTCTTTTTGAAAATGAGGGGATTTTTTTCTTAAGACTTTACATGGATAGACTAAACATTTCTAGATTTTTTTAAATATACAAAAATCAGATGCTGTCCACGTCCTCATCACTGAGGTTAGATCGAAAAAAACCCAAATCACTCCACATTCACATCTGAATTTTTGTGTATGTATAAAAACTTAATGTTGTACAACTGTTACAGCAGTTTGGATTGGATCAAATATTGAACTAAAGAAGTAGCTTCAGATTTTGTGTTAACAAATGATCATTTTTCCTGTATCACTGGACAATTCCAGCACAGCTGCAACCAGACTCCTTGGATGCAAAGTCCTCCTTCCTTGCATTCGCCTGCGATTCCAGTGCTGCAACAGCTCAAAAATATTTTGTTTGTTTGTTTGTTTGTTTTACCTTGGTAGGAGTGCAGTAAGTCTTCAGAATGTGCGTATGTTTGTATTTGCAGAGTAGGTTACAGATGGAAAAAAAAGGGTAATTTTTTGCTTTATGGGAGGAAAGGAAAAAGATTGGTGCCATAGACAAGGATTTCATTAAGATGCAGAAATCCCAGTTCTCCAAAGGGGAAAAAAATTAAGCGTTTCTTGAAGACCTTTCATGAAACAATTTGTGTGGTCTTTTATCATTTCAGTCTCTTAAAGAGTGATAGCTGCAGATTTACATGATTGTCCGACCTGGTGTAGAAATCTGAGTTTTTCTTTAGCCTGTTTAAGCCCTAAATCCCATTCCAACCCAGTAAAGACAATTTTGATCAAAAAGCTGTTGCACCAGCATGTAATCTTCCAGTGTGTTGTGGTTTAACCCCAACTAGAACCACGCAGCCACTTGTTCACTGCCCCCCGGTGGGACTGGGGACAGAATCAGAGAAGTAAAAGTGAGAAAACTCATAAGTAAAGCAAAAGCCACGCACACAAGCAAAGCAAAACAAGGAATTCATTCACTACTTCCTATCTCCAGGAAAGCAGGGCTCCATCACATGTAATAGTTACCTGCGAAGACAAAATGCCGTAACTCCAAATGTCCCCCAGCTTCCTTCTTCTTCTTCCCCCAGCTTTATATACTGAGCGTGACGTTATATGGTATGGAATATCCCTTTGGTCAGTTGGCATCAGCTGTCCTGGCTGTGTCCCCTCCCAACTTTTTGTGCACTCCCAGCCCACTCGCTGGTGGGGTGGTGTGAGAAACAGAAGATGCCTTGACTGCTTCGCATCTACCAAAACCAGTAGTGTGCTATCAACATCACTCTCATGCCAAATCCAAAACACAGCACCATGCCAGCTGCTATTAAGAAAGCCAACTTTATCCCAGCCGAAACCATGACACAATAAAATCAAAACCATAGCAATAGGCCTAAAATAAGACACTAAAACTTGACAACCAAAAAAATTAGCTACAATTATGCATCACCGTCTTATCTTCACTGCATCTTCTAGTCATCCTCTAAAGCACATACAGAGCATGTTTTTGCATGTCTGCAAATATTTTCATTATCCTAAAGTATGACTGAAGAGTCTCCCAGTGATGTTAAAATATAGGGAATGGCAGAAGAAAGCAAGGCATTTTTCGTATCAGAAAGTGAAACAAACAGAATTAATAAAGTGAAATGAAATGAAAAGTTGGTTAAGATGGAACAAAACTGATTTTGGTTTATGGCATTTTTCACTTTCCTTTTTCAGACCAGAAGTGAAAAAGTTTAGCTAAAAGTAAAGAAATATAGAAATGAAACCTTCTATAACATTTACAAAGTGTCTGTTTCTTGTAAAAGATTAAATGTTTTCTTGTGTTTAATATCCCCTTTTCTCTCTATTGAGGCTGAATCTATGTGCCAATCTATGCTTACTCTTAAGGCTATGAACCAGTATAAGAGAGCAGGAGCTGCTGTCTCAGAGCACGTGTAAGTGGGTTATTTTTGAGGGAAAGATTCTAATACATAAACCCAGTATTACCAGTTTGTTATTAGTATTTTCACTCGTATCTTTCAAAGTATCCTTTAAAGGGAGTCAGGGTCCTTAGTAGTACGCCTACTATTCTTTTCTAAATAAGAGAAACATCATCCACAAGGAGCATGCTCAGAGACAAACATGGACAACGGAGAGAAACTATGAATAAACTGCTGTACTCATCATACCTTCTTAAAGCAAGATGGGAAAATTCGAAACAATTCTAATAAATGACTAGAACGACAACGGAAACGTTGAGAAAACGTCTTTCATTTTACTGAAGCAGAAACTGCCATCTGGCTACACACGTATGAAGAAGCTCCCCCCTAACGGAACGCGAGCATCTGAAGATGCACATGCATATACGTGGCTGCACACGCGTATATGTGGCTGCACACTGAGATAAGGCATTTTCAAACCCAGCCTAGTACTCAGATGTCTAGTTGAACAGTTGCATGCCTCAACAGCCCAATTTTTGACAGTTATTTAAATACCTTAGACATGTAGATGGTTTTGCCAATTTCTACTCTAATCTGCTTTTGCTAAAGGAGAAGTAATGACCTAGTAGACAGTACTTCACATTTAATTAAGGCACCAAGACAGGAGGTCGGTGAAGGATGAGGAAAAGGGACAGAAAATGTCGTTCTAGGCTATCTGGTCATATTTACTAAAATGTCTTTACACAAAAATTGGTTCTTCTGATGATCTCCAGAGGTTCCTCCACTGATTGTGTAGGAATGCTATAAGAAATACTAGGTGATCTCTACTACTTGGGATCCAGACTCTTTAACTTCCTGTAGATGCCTCAAGGAGAATAGCTCTTAAAATAATAAAAAAATAATGCCACGGGGCAACACCAGTGCCAGTCCTAATCACAGAATCATAGAATACCAGGTTGGAAGGGACCTCAAGGATCATCTGGTCCAACCTTTCTTAGCAAAGGCCCAGTCTAGAGAAGGTGGCCCAGCACCCTGTTCAGCCAAATCTTAAAAGCGTTCAATGTTGAGAATCCACCACTTCCCTGGGGCGATTATTCCAATGGCTGATTGTTCCCACAGTGAAAAATTTTCCTCTTGTGTCCAATCAGAATCTCCCCTGGAGTAACTTGTACCCATTACCCCTTTTCCATGTGACTCCTTGTAAGAAGGAAGTCTTCATCTACTTTGTAGCCACCCTTTAAATACTGGAACATGGTGATAAAGTCTCCTCTAAGCCTTCTTTTCTCAAGGCTGAACAAATTAAGTTCTCTCAGCCTTTCCTCATATGGCAGGCTTCTCAGTCCTTTCATCATCTTTGTGGCCCTTCTTTGGACCCTCTCCAGCCTGTCCACATCTTTTTTGTACAGTGGGGACCAAAACTGTAGACAGTATTCCAGGTGTGGCCTGACAAGCACTGAGTAGGGTGGGATAATGACTATTTTATCTCTGCTGGTGATGCCCTTGTTGATGCAACCCAGCATCCTCTTGGCTTTTTTTGCCACAGCAGCACACCGTTCATTCATATTGAGTTTGCTGTCCACCAGGACCTGCAGGTCCCTCTCCACAGAGCTGCTCCCCAGCCAGGTACATCCCAGCCTGTGCTGCACACCTGGATCACGTTTTCCCAGGTGCAAGAAATTTGTCTTTGTTGAACTTCATAAGGTTCTTGTTAGCCCACTCTTCCAGCCCATCCAGGTCTTCCTGCAGGGTGGCTCTCCCATCTGAAGTGCCCACTTCCCCACTCAGTTTGGTATCAGCAGCCAACTTTGTCAGGGTACACTTGATCCCATCATCCAGATGACTTACTAAGATATTAAACAACGTTGGGCCCAATATTGATCCCTGGGGGACCCCACTTGTGACAGGTTGCCAGTTTGAAAAAGAGCTATTTACCAGCACCGTCTCAGTGTGGCCTGTCAGCTAGTTCCCCACCCACCACACAGACCACATGTCTGGAATGCAATGCATCGGTTTCTCTAGGAAGAGGCTGTCTTGCACTTTTGCATAATGGTCTAGTGGGTAACACTGTTGTCTGGGAAGCAGAATAACTATGTTCTAGGTTTTCTTAACCTGAAAGGCTTTGAACTTACACCTTCCAACTTGTAGAAGTGTATCTTAAGCAGCAGGTGAAGGCCCTTTTGGGAGGGTTGAAGTGGAAGAGGGGGCAGTCTCCAGCCTTCATATGGTTATGCAGTCTACAATGCCAGTCATGGGGCCAGAAGAAAAGTAGGCAAGCAGGATACTGTGTGCTCTCATCTGAAAGAGGGCACAGTGGGGGATATCATGCTCTGCTACTGGGCAAGTGCATGTATTTTACCCTAGGCTGTGCCTGGTTAAAAACCAGAGGCTATATACCTAAGTGGGAGAACAGCTGTGAAGACTTATCAATATTGTTGGGCTGAACCTACATCCTACTTGCTTCAGCAATGGTATTAGGATTGATTAACTGCTTATTTGCTGCATTTTTGACTATTTGACTTTAATCTTCAAGTAGTAGCATGGCAGCCCTCAAGGGAGGGATGAAAACCAAAAATCACTCTGAATTCACAATACCTGGTGGCTGAGGTGCTGTCCTGAAATACAGACTCAAGCTACCTTAGACCGATGCAACCTTGAAAGACAGCCCTGCCCTCTTACTTTTGGGACAAGTGCTGTAGTAACCATCACTGTAATGGGTGGGCAGACATCAATAAACTGTGTTCCCAAAGCCAAGGGTTGTGTCCTGGGTGACTTTGGACAAATCACTTCACCTTATTTTGCCTCATCTCATTAGTTTCAATTTTGAAAACAACAACAAAATCCAAAGACAACAACAAAAAGTAAAGCAACTAAAGCTCACTGGTTTTAGCTACATTAAATTTTCTTTTCTGTTTAGCCCCATTTTTCACTTTCAGCCCATTACTTAGGTATCACATATGAGGCAGAATAGACACAAGAGCTTCATGTTCTACTGTCACAGGAGGACAGGGGCAAGAGGAAGACTATTTTCTGTGAAAAAAAAAAACAACCCAAGGAATATTTTTTTTTAAATGGTAGTATTTGTATCCCATTGCAAGCAAAAAATATATACTTCTTAATCACTGAAAGCCTCTGGAAATTTTCAGTGAAGTCCACAATAATTGGAAGAATTACCATAAACAAAGTGTTTTGCCTGCACGTCTAGTCAGGTTTTTCTGGAGAAACTGCCATTTGAGTTCTTCCCCTTAGTAGCCTGTCACCTTGATATAATGCATACCACCACCATCACCTGCCCAACAAATAATAATTGTATTTCACACACTGGAGTATAAAACTAGATTTCTCTGAAATTTCTAGCTGTTCATCAGTTTCACTTTGATTTTGTAAAGAGAGATGCTCATCTTCCTAACTATCATCTGAAGACACCATGGTGCTTCAGTTGCTGCTGCTGATGTGCATGTGTTGTAGTCATAGTACTCAAGCATGGTTTTCTTTAGATAATTCTATTATGGAATCCCCAGCAGGTGAAATAAAAGTTTCTATTAAAAGAGAATTTTGTATTTTTAAGAGAACTTTATCAGTCATTTCACGAAGCAAATGAAGTAATCTGCATGAGCACCATGTTATTTTGGACACAGCTTCCAAAAATTTGAGCCCATTCAGGAGTTTAACTTTTTTCATTGGAGGGATTTAAGTTAGATTAACATAGAAATGAGTGAAGAAGCAGAAACTGGCTCCAGTTTCTCCACAAAACCCACCACCAACAAAAAAACCCTCCCCCACCAAAACCCCAAATATGAAGGTTTAACAAGAATTCTCCTGATGAGAAGAAAGATTATTACTAACCTCTCACTTAGGGATATAATGTGCATCATTAACTTGCATTGCATTTGGTTGTTGAAATCCGTATGTGCGTCTGCAGAAGCAGACAGCAGGGCTGTTGTGTAGAAATCACTATAGAAAGGGCTTCTACCATTAGGGAAAAAAAACCAAAACCAAACAACTCATAATTTAGAAATACCTAGTCCTTTGGACAAAAATCCTGTTTCCTTGTTCACCCACTATGTCACATTCAGAGACTGCAAGATTTTCTATTCCATCTTGTGAAGAAACATTGGAAAGGAAACGGGTTTATTGGGTTGATTTCAATCTGCACTGGAAATACCAGTTCATTTGGATTTTTCTGTTAACCAAAAGGCCTTCAGAAAAAAAAAAAAAAAAGGTAGGTATCCTCTAACCAGCAAGCTGGTACCAATATACTGACTTAAATAGAACTGAAGCCTGTGCCCAACAGCTGTGTTTGCAAAGTTGCCGAAGGTACAAAATAGTTTGGTTTGTTTTTTTTTTTTTTAAAAAAAAGGAGAATGCTTACATCATCAATATTTGGGCCAAAACACCCTGAGTTCAGGATTATTTAAAAGAACAGTTTTGCTTTTCCCATTATAAAGACAGTCCTTGCTTCCAGTACTCAGGTCACACACAAGCTCTTATTCTGAAACACATGGGTCCTTTCTAACATTTGGATGCTTCAATCAATACTGGTGACTTCGGTTTGCACTCATCTTTAGTTTTGCAAGGATAAACGTTGAGTTGCTTGATTTCACTCTCTAAATCTCAGTATTTCCTTTCCACTTCCTTCTATCTCACGCCTTCAGCCTTCCAAGCCTCCACCTCCAGTTGCCTTCCCTCACTTCAGAGGTCTCTACTTCTCAGACCTCATCAGTATTGGTTGCTTACTATCTTGGCTGCTTTCAGCCTTCAAATCTCAATTCCCCATGTGCTCTTCTACTCACTGGTCTTTTTACACTCTTTTTGCTATTTCATCCTTTATACTCTTCTGGAATTGTCAGACCTTTCTATTTCTTCCATTTATGTAAACTATTTCTAACCCTGATCTCTGTCCTTGCTTCATTCCTGCCTCCCGGGCATCTGACATTGTCACTAAAGCCTTTACATCTGAACCACAATCTTTATCCCATAGACTTGCTTAATCTCTCCCTTTCATTTATTCTTCACATGCTCCCAGCTCTCACTTCAAATTGAAAACACAGCTTTTTGCCGTAGTATTTCAGAACTGCACTTTTTGATTTCTTACATCTTAGCAAAGAGGGGCATCTGTATCTGTATTATTTATACGCAGAAAGCATTTCAGTCATGCACTTTGTGTGACTACATAAAAATTGCATTGTTCTGTGTCTCCACACCACCTCTGAGGGTTCCAGGATTCTGTGTGGTGAAAAAGCACAAGGGAATTTTGGAAGATCGTATTTTCCACTGACAGCTCATTCTGAACTGAAGTGAGTACACACAGCAGTGACATTTTTAGCTGTGAGTCCAAATGAATTTTTTTTTTTGTGGTAAAAGCCAAGCTAACCCCAGTATTCAAAAGCCTGCTGCTATATCCGCTTTCTTCAGTTAATACTTGGCCCAACCATATCTACCTCTAACCTGACATTCAGCTTCAGTCTTGTGGTTTTTTTGAATTTGGCATAATCTACATAGCTGCAAAATACTTCGCGCCAACCTCCACTAGCCTGGAGTTGTCATTAAAACATACCTAATATGTCTTACAGACAGGAAACTGAAGTTTCTGTGAAAGGCAGATATATTCTCATAAAGACTGATCCTGCCATCAGACAGTGCTTATGAGGAGCTAGGACTGATCCGTAGCACTTCAGTCACACAGCACACAATCTCGCACCCATGTGCGATGCAGCCCCTAGGGCAGAGGAAGGGATGTTGCCCCATTTCCAAGCCTGGGCGAAAAGACAGTACGAGAAAGTTCCTGGTGTTTTTCTCCCACTTGAACCAATGTAAAGGGCAGAGAATGAAGTGCCTTAGCGGGAGATGATGAATTTCTTGATGAATATGGATGAACTCCCTGACGTAATTTTTTTTCGTCCCTGGATTTTGTCCAGAACAGAGCAATAAACAGAACTCATTAACTGTAACATTAATGAAGTCCATGTAGGTTGGGCTCAGAATTGTCAGAGTACCTGAATAATAGGAACATTTTGGAGACGAGCAGAGACAGGGATTACAATCTTGTCATAGAGTTCATGACTTTCTTCCAAGACCTCTCTGCTAGGCTCCATTCATTCTTACATCTCACTTCTTGCATTCTCAGTGAACGCCCTTCCTTTCCCATGAAATAACAGTGCATGAAAGAAAGTTTTAAGTCTCTGAAGCCAGGAAGATGGAAAATACAGCTTTTTCTTCCTTGCTTGCAGTAGCTGTTTTCTCCTCTAAACCCCAGCTGTTAGTTTTGCACAGTCGTATCCCGAGTTGCCGATTCAAGCCGTTTTACGAGATATGGACAACTGTGCCTGCTGTAGCCTCTCAAACATGCTCTGTTGCTCGGATTTACATGCGTGCAAGTGAAGGGCTTTGCTGCTAACCCCCACAAACACTTCCACGACTGGCAAAAATTAAAGCAACTACCTTTATTTTGGATTCCAGATATCTTTCCATTACTTGTCTATGGCTGTTTCTTATGTTTGCACGGGCAAGCAGATTATTTACATAGATGAAAGCTGCACTCACAAGACGAGACTTTTGTGCATTTCATAACTCTGCTCACAAGAGAAAAGCAGACAGTTCAGAATGACATACAAGCAGCAGTTTTGCCATGAATTCATTATCAGTGAGAAACTGGCAGCCTCCGCTGGTATTGGTACAGCAACAAACTGAAAGCTCTAACTGAGGAACTGAACTGGTAGGCCATGAAAAGGTGCCAAATCATCTATCAATGTTCTGGATAATTTCCACCTGAAGTTAAATTTTGAACTATTTTCCCCACTAGCACACATTCCAATTGGGCTGCCAATCATTTTTATAATTAGCACATGCAAACCTGCTTTATTTTCTCAGTTGGCTTCCTAGCAAATCCATGCGTATAGGGAAAAAAACACGTCCCTTACTGGTACTAACCAAAACGGTTGTTAGTAAAATCTGTGCATGAGAACCGAGATCCAGATTTCCAAAGATACTGAAACACCTATGAACATTTCTAGAATCAGTTTAAGTTTCCTGACAAATAACTAAGTAGCCCGTGACCAAGGAGTCTCACATTTCTCTTTTGCTTGGTTAGCATAAAATGAGTAGAATGAAGTTTCTTCATCTCAGCTCCACCAACACATGCTCATCAGGAGCTCATTGGAAAGAAACCATTTTGGATTTCCAGGGGAAACAATTTGTGCATTTCCGAGGATCTGACAATTTTAGACTGCTAAATCTCATTTCAACAGCACACAAATAAATTGTGACTTAACATCTTAAATGTCTAAAAGGCTTTCAAAAATGACATATCTCTACCTACAACAGTGAGTGAAGCAACATTAAAATAACTTTTAAAATCAAAGGCTGAATTGAGCCCCGATTAAGGCATTCTCCTCTCCCTAAGAGGAAGCCCCAGAAGAAACTATTTAAAACTAGGAATAGGAAAACCCTTATAAATCATAGCATTCTGACTTAGACATCTGTGGTAACTATATACAAATGACAACGGCAGGAATTTTGTAAATGGTGGTGTAAGCACATAACAACACCTATTTTAACACAACAACCACCAAGTGAAAAGTAGGACAGAAGCTTGCAAAAACTAAATATGAAACCACATGCTTGGGTTTTTTTTTTCGTTCCACCCCAAAAGACCCCAAGCCAATCCCCACAACAAATAGAGTTCTGTTTAAATGGAACACAAAGAAACGGAAATGACTGAGCACTGGCTCAGAGAAGTTGCCCAGAGAAGTTCTGGGATCTCCATCCTTGGAGATTATTCCTCCATGTCTGGACATTATCCTGGGCAAGTGGCCCTAGGTGACCCTGCCTGAGCAGGAGGGTTGGACCAGGTGCCCTCCAGAGGTCCCTTCCAACCTCAGCCATTCTGTACTTCTGTGAAAAGTATAGATGCTTCCACATTAGAATTCAGCAAAATAAAATAAGGGTAGTTGGTTTGTCCAACCTTAAACAGTAAACCAGCAGAAGAAATAATTTCTGGTGAAGCTGGCTGCTTTAATGGCCAGATTGCTTTATGATAGTTGGAAGAGGTACACAGATCAAGGACATCTATGCCAAACTACGCAACAGGAATCACCTCAGTAGTTCTCTTTGCTGAACAATGTGGCCTAAATGTTTATCATTCATACCATTTAATCACAGCCACTTTGTCCTATCACCACTAAGCTAACTGTCAAAATTGCTTTCTCTTCCCCATTAGCCTCTCCAGCTATCGTTTTCTGCTTGGTGTGCTCACAAATTTGTGAGCTTTACTTTGACGTGAGGCTTCTTTGATGGCTTTTTTCTTTTTAGGTGAGAGCCAAATAGGCATTTCCTGCAGGACAGCCACTTGAGATGCCTTCCCCGCCTTTTAAAGTCTCTGCTGACTTGCTTCCCTATCGCAGTCCTCTCCAGTCAGTGCCCTTCTGAGCTCCGAGTATTTCAATTAGGAGTGTCTGTGTGTATATGCACATGTAAATCTTCATTTTAGATTCTGTTCTCACTCCTCAAAGTGAGATATATATTTTCTGATATATATCCCATGTTCTCTTCCAGTAAGTCAAGGTTACCAAGGTAAATTTCTAAGGAGGAACACATAGTCCTGGTTCCACTTACTGCAGCTGGTGGCCACGTTCTACTTTCTGGCAGAGCAACCCACCCCTCAGTCCTCCTCTATATTCCTAATTTGTTTGTTACTTTTCATCCATACTGGGTGTTCCTGCAAATCATAGAATCATAGAATGGTTTAGGTTGGAAAGGACCNTTTTGAAAACCTTAAACATGCTAAACAACCCTAATTCCAGTTATATATGTTCTCTGTTTCCATTTCAGCTCAGGTAGTAAATTAAAGCTAGCCATAACCTCCTCCGTCTAGTACCGAGTCCATGGGCTTCAAAGAATTTGTTACTTCCTTTTGCGCTTTTAAAGCTTTTTGAAATGTCATTATTTTTATGAGAATCTTTCTGATGATTACAGACTATTTTTCTATCATCAAGGTCCATCATTGGTCTTGAAACTCAATACGCAGATAAGAAAGCAAATCCAGCCTTCTGAGTCACCAGACTGTCTCAAGGTGCTAAGATTCAAAATGCAGAGGTGATGAATTCATTCTCCTAATCACAGTAGGATCAGAATTTAGGATGCCATGTTAATCATCCCCACAATAATCCCATCTTAAAATGTATTTATTTACTGCCAGGATTATACATCTTGATCAAAATGTATTCTCGGGTTACAATAGGGTGCCTATAATAGGGCACAGACAGACTGCCAAGGTGTAATGAGGCTGATGGATGAATAACAATGTCGCTATTCATATACCCAGACCCTGCAGTATCTGAGCCATCTGCTGCTGAAATTGCAAATCTGTACTGAAGAATGGTAGATTATTTTTTCTCTTCTATTATTCAGACAGTGCTTTTCATTTGATATAACTTGCAGGCACTGGATCTATGCTTACTTGTTCTAAGTGAGAATCTGAGATCAACTTTTTACTGTCAGAAGACACTTTACAAGCTCAGAATAACACGCAACCGTGAAATTACATTCCTTAAAAGAATAAGCCTAACTGGATGAAACTTTAAAAGGAATTCCTTTGTTAACACAAATGAGATCTAAAACTAGACTTTTAGTTGTAAAGAAGTTTTATGGGAGGAGAAAATAGCAGCACAATATCCACAGCACAGAGCAAGAGAAATGAAGCTTGATAAATTGCTCACATGAATGGTCTTGATGACTCCAGTGGACTACCGATCTGAGAAAATTTTGCACAGTTTGGCCCAGAGTTATACTGAAAATTATTTTGTTTTAGCAGTCATTGGCAATACATGTCCTGAAACTTCCTGAATGTTCAGGGCTTGACCCCCGAGAGCCACAAAACAGTACAGCTGACTTCTGGAAAGCACACGTAGTTGCTTAACACCAGTCAACGTCAGACACTGGTATTGCAGAACATTACAAAACCTGTGCTAGATGAAGAAGTGGTCTTAGTGCAAAGATTAGATTTTTGCCAACTATTACAAATGAGGGAAGAAACAATATCAAAATATCTTTTTCCTATAAAACAATGGCTAGTTTACACTTTGTGATTCACACTTAGAATACTGTGTCTACCACTGTTTACTGTTTGTTAACACTAGAGTACTGTAGTTTACTGCTATCCCAGAGTGCAATATTAGTAGTAGCTGTATATCTGAAAGCCTGTTATAGTCACTTACTGACTACACAGATTTGATTCCTCTGTATACTTTTAGTCACTGCTAACAGTCGTGATTATTCTATATTCTGTACAGAAGAGAGGGAGCTGAACTTGGTTTTGTTTCATAGAGTTGACTTTTTACTGATGTTGTCTTTCATAAAGAAAAAACACAAAATGTTTGCACAATTTCAGCCTCCAGAGATCCCTCCCAACCTCACCCATTCTGTGATTCTATGTGCATGTGTTTATGTGCACAAAACTTCCTGATCCTAAGAGCGCATGTGACCCCCCTCATGGGGAATCTTCTACCAAATAAGCAGCAAGTTCCATTACCGCTGGACTCTA
>VUYV01000160.1:1294472-1379472 GCA_008711295.1 Anarhynchus alexandrinus
CTTGGTGTGCTCACAAATTTGTGAGCTTTACTTTGACGTGAGGCTTCTTTGATGGCTTTTTTCTTTTTAGGTGAGAGCCAAATAGGCATTTCCTGCAGGACAGCCACTTGAGATGCCTTCCCCGCCTTTTAAAGTCTCTGCTGACTTGCTTCCCTATCGCAGTCCTCTCCAGTCAGTGCCCTTCTGAGCTCCGAGTATTTCAATTAGGAGTGTCTGTGTGTATATGCACATGTAAATCTTCATTTTAGATTCTGTTCTCACTCCTCAAAGTGAGATATATATTTTCTGATATATATCCCATGTTCTCTTCCAGTAAGTCAAGGTTACCAAGGTAAATTTCTAAGGAGGAACACATAGTCCTGGTTCCACTTACTGCAGCTGGTGGCCACGTTCTACTTTCTGGCAGAGCAACCCACCCCTCAGTCCTCCTCTATATTTCTAATTTGTTTGTTACTTTTCATCCATACTGGGTGTTCCTGCAAATGCATGTCTGAAAGCAAACACTTGGAAACTTCAGTCACTAAAAATCCCAGAAATGGATTCAGCTTCTTTGTAATACAAAAGTATTACAAATATGTTTTGAATAGAAATTTAAAGGGTTCAATGAGATCAAAAAATACCAGGTAGGCATCTTTTAAAAGGCAGTTTTTTTCCCCCACCTCTACGTCTTGCCTGATTGTATGACAACTGCAAATCCTGAACAGAATATATTTTTAATCTTCTTTTGAAAACCTTAAACATGCTAAACAACCCTAATTCCAGTTATATATGTTCTCTGTTTCCATTTCAGCTCAGGTAGTAAATTAAAGCTAGCCATAACCTCCTCCGTCTAGTACCGAGTCCATGGGCTTCAAAGAATTTGTTACTTCCTTTTGCGCTTTTAAAGCTTTTTGAAATGTCATTATTTTTATGAGAATCTTTCTGATGATTACAGACTATTTTTCTATCATCAAGGTCCATCATTGGTCTTGAAACTCAATACGCAGATAAGAAAGCAAATCCAGCCTTCTGAGTCACCAGACTGTCTCAAGGTGCTAAGATTCAAAATGCAGAGGTGATGAATTCATTCTCCTAATCACAGTAGGATCAGAATTTAGGATGCCATGTTAATCATCCCCACAATAATCCCATCTTAAAATGTATTTATTTACTGCCAGGATTATACATCTTGATCAAAATGTATTCTCGGGTTACAATAGGGTGCCTATAATAGGGCACAGACAGACTGCCAAGGTGTAATGAGGCTGATGGATGAATAACAATGTCGCTATTCATATACCCAGACCCTGCAGTATCTGAGCCATCTGCTGCTGAAATTGCAAATCTGTACTGAAGAATGGTAGATTATTTTTTCTCTTCTATTATTCAGACAGTGCTTTTCATTTGATATAACTTGCAGGCACTGGATCTATGCTTACTTGTTCTAAGTGAGAATCTGAGATCAACTTTTTACTGTCAGAAGACACTTTACAAGCTCAGAATAACACGCAACCGTGA
The DNA here is from genome assembly GCA_008711295.1 of Anarhynchus alexandrinus. Taxonomy (NCBI): domain Eukaryota; kingdom Metazoa; phylum Chordata; class Aves; order Charadriiformes; family Charadriidae; genus Anarhynchus; species Anarhynchus alexandrinus. The sequence goes on from VUYV01000160.1 coordinate 1,295,970, forward strand.
AATTACATTCCTTAAAAGAATAAGCCTAACTGGATGAAACTTTAAAAGGAATTCCTTTGTTAACACAAATGAGATCTAAAACTAGACTTTTAGTTGTAAAGAAGTTTTATGGGAGGAGAAAATAGCAGCACAATATCCATAGGACAGAGCAAGAGAAATGAAGCTTGATAAATTGCTCACATGAATGGTCTTGATGACTCCAGTGGACTACTGATCTGAGAAAATTTTGCACAGTTTGGCCCAGAGTTACACTGAAAATTAATTTGTTTTAGAAGTCATTGGCAATACATCTCCTGAAACTTCCTGAATGTTCAGGGCTTGACCCCCGAGAGCCACAAAACAGTACAGCTGACTTCTGGAAAGCACACGTAGTTGCTTAACACCAGTCAACGTCAGACACTGGTATTGCAGAACATTACAAAACCTGTGCTAGATGAAGAAGTGGTCTTAGTGCAAAGATTAGATTTTTGCCAACTATTACAAATGAGGGAAGAAACAATATCAAAATATCTTTTTCCTATAAAACAATGGCTAGTTTACACTTTGTGATTCACACTTAGAATACTGTGTCTACCACTGTTTACTGTTTGTTAACACTAGAGTACTGTAGTTTACTGCTATCCCAGAGTGCAATATTAGTAGTAGCTGTATATCTGAAAGCCTGTTATAGTCACTTACTGACTACACAGATTTGATTCCTCTGTATACTTTTAGTCACTGCTAACAGTCGTGATTATTCTATATTCTGTACAGAAGAGAGGGAGCTGAACTTGGTTTTGTTTCATAGAGTTGACTTTTTACTGATGTTGTCTTTCATAAAGAAAAAACACAAAATGTTTGCACAATTTCAGCCTCCAGAGATCCCTCCCAACCTCACCCATTCTGTGATTCTATGTGCATGTGTTTATGTGCACAAAACTTCCTGATCCTAAGAGCGCATGTGACCCCCCTCATGGGGAATCTTCTACCAAATAAGCAGCAAGTTCCATTACCGCTGGACTCTACCACTCTGCAACAACAGTAAGAGAAAACACCAAAGCATTCCTGATATACATACAGTGCCTTGCTGGAACAGAGCTTTTTTTTCAGGCGCTGACTATATTTTCCCTTATGATCTTTCTCAGAACCCAGGGTTTTCTAGACTTTGATCACAGCACAATCTCTAGAGCTGATATATTCTTGCGCTTTTACTGCCATTGTCTGCAGTTTCACACAGCAAGTAGCATGCTAGACCTCACCTCTCATTTTTGTAGAGATCTGAAATAATCTATTTTTTTCACTCGGAGAGCAATCATTGAGATATAGTGTCATCCCTGGTAATGTTTGTTGTGGAACAGAATTCATTAGGTCAGTTAAAATCCACGTCCCACAGTTTAACTGTTCTAACTTATTCTAATTCGGACAGCTGGACAGGAGGCTACCTCCTCAGTAAATTCATGACAGCATACATATATACACTCAACAACTATGTTAACCAGAGTATGTGAAACACAGAAAAATTTCTACATTACTTATACATCTCTATGTTTACCTGCCCAGTCTGTATTGTTAAACTTTCAGAATACCTGCTGGAGGCAGGTACAAATATACAAAATATAATAGCCTGCTGAAAATTTGAAGTAAAGGGTCCTACAGAAATTTATTTTTCCTTTTTGTTTAAATGGATGTACAAAACTGCTGCCAGGCATACCTGAAATACATACAAAGCAGTTCCACTAAAATTAGCCCAGGCATTTCACTTATTAAGGCTACACTACACTTATGCAAAATAGTCCCTCACCTCACAGATTTGAGGAAAAATTCTCCTTGTCTGGAGTCCTTTTGATGGCAGTAACCAGGCAAAAGCACCCCTGCTGCTTCTTGTTCAAAACACCCTGTGTATGCAAAAAAAAAAAGGTTATGTCCAGCATAAAGCAAAAAAGAGGGTGTTCACGGGTTAACTGAGACAAGGGAGGGGCACAGGAGAACGTATCTCTATAGGGCGACCTCAGACAAACCCTATCTATGGCATACATGAGAATACACCCCTTCCTGCTCTTCTACACAGACTGCAGTCCCCAAATCAGACAGCACAGGCGTCTTACTCTGGCACTTCTCTCTACTGTACTTGAGCACATATAGGAGGGAATAGAAAGACACGGTCAACTGTTTGACTAGTATTAAAACATGATTATAAAGGGATGTCTGAGAGCAAAACTTAGTGCTTTGAAAACAACTGCTTTGAAATTCTCTGCCAAGGGACCCGTGTCCTCCTATCAAAAGAACAAGTGCTATCAACATAAAAGCATCCAGTTTGTGTCCAGCATGGTTGCTTCCAGCCTGGTTCAAAGCCCGCTAGCAGGCACGTTTATGAGACGGAAAGGTAATTCATGTGTTTGTGTGTGTGTGTGTCTATTTAATGCTTTGCTTCTTGGCAAGGACTGCTGAAGAACAGAAGCCGTCCTACTGATTTTTGACAATTCACTGCAAGGTGCTTTCACAGTCTTGTTTGAGATGGTGTGAAGCGGCCTGGCAGTGGTGATCACACCCACTGTCTGTCTAAATAAAGACAGACATGCATATTGTTGATAACAGCCTAGGCCCTTCAGTGCTTTCTCACCCTGTCTCACATTTACCATCTACAATATTCTGTCTGCTTCCATTTATAGGTTAGACCTCTATAGACAGGAAAATACACTGGCTGCTGCTGAGCCTGTTTCTAGCGTGTACAAGTGGAAAGGGAATAGAAAACACAAGTAGACACAAATAAAATTTTAAAGGCCTGAAGGCTGACTTTGCATAAGAAAGGGTTTAAGGGTTAAAAATGACTAAATTCTGTCACATTTTCAATCTTAATCATATTGAAAATATTTTTCTCTGTTTATGAGACAGAGGTTAATGCAACTTGCAGGTAAACCGTTCAATCTGTGTTCACCCTTACATTATGCAAGAGTAAGTCTTTTAGATTGACCAAGATGGATAATGTATATAAACCCAGGGATGATACATAACTAATATAAGTGACTATGTAAAATACTATCAAAGTTCTTTAGCAAAACATACTCGAACTGAAGAAGCATACTTTTTGCCTCTAACCTGTGTTCCACACCATAAGTGCAGAAAGTACTTTTGTAAATATTTTGTAGAACCTGTAAAAATTGCAATTATTACCTCAGAAAGTACAGCAAGTTTGCAGTTTTCAGCGTCCGGTTATTAAAAGCAGATGTGCTTTCACATTTCTAAACTTTAAGTCAATGTAGTATAAGCAACACTGTTACTTTGGGGGGACAAAGCAGTTATGCTAGGTCTATAAAGTCCTGAATGACACGGAAAAGGGAAAGACTAACTGTCCGCTGGTTTTGTTCACAGTAAAAAGATGAAGAGGACAATGAATATGCCCATTAGACAGCAGATTAAAAAAAAACAAAAACCCCACACCAGAAAAAAGAGATAAGAGCTCTTGAGCTGTGGAACTCAAGTCTTCAGCGTGTTGTATAGGTCACTGCTGAAAAGGCAGTAAATTTGAAAAGGTTTGAATGCAAAGGGAGGAAGATTACTGTATACCTGTCCTACAGTCATGTTTTTCCTAAGGCACCTGTTAGCAGTGTTACTGGCTGCAGGGTACTGGGCTCAGTGGGCTCTCAGCATTTTCACTTTTTGCAAGTTGTTCACAAACAGAGCTAGCTATTGTACAAACACAGCTAACTAGCTGTGGGATTTGTTAGAAACTGGAAATTCAGAGCTTGGAGGGACCTGCAGAGACTATTTAATACAACCTTCTTCACATTGTGCCAGGAATAGGGTATTTTGTGTAATATGTTTTTAGAAGTAATCTCCACTGAGCAAGATTCCAACAAAAGTTTGGGTTGTTGCTTTTCTCGTACTCAAAAAGATTTCTCTGCTATCTGATCTAAAACTTATTTCTTGCAAATTAAGGCAATTCCTTCTCATCTTTCCTATACTGGGGAAAAAAAAAGTCTGAATAAACTACCTTAAAATGGGCTTACCATTCAAATGATTACAAGGGCCATCAAACCACAGGTAGCAGGTACTGCTGCTCCGACTGCCATGTCCCCAGCTTCTGCAAATCAGGGCTTTCCTGATTTCCACACCCTTCTCCCTTTCCCTTCTAATAAACACTTCACCTCCCCTGTCTCACGCCAATCCCCTCTAATTTTTCTGTAATGCGCGCCTTATTTCCAAATCAGAGCCAGAGAACACGGTTCTTAAGTTTTCTGTTGCCTTATTGTCTAAACCAGCTTTTTCAATACCATCTCCCCACTGTTTCCCGGCAAGCTGCTACTGCCATCTATCCCATCGGTACGTAATGCCTGCCGGTCTCTCTGCTGATCAGCACGCAATGAAACTGCAGTGCAATGAGCCAAACAAACCGCTTTGTGAGTGCATGTGTCAGGCCATATGTTGCACAGACTCCATTGACACAAATAATTCCAAGTTCATAGGTAATTTAACTGCTAAGTAATCAGCACCCACTCTTGTGGGACTGGTCGCTCAAGCTAAGGAAATTTTTTTGATTACTTCAGCAATCACAAGCATTTTAAAACAGTTCAATAACAAAACACGAATACCAAATAACAAATAGCAAATATTATTTCAAGTACACAAATTCTTTAAAAGTTCAGATAAAATACACCCACTCCAAAAGCATTTCCAAAAGCAGAATCATTCACACAGAGGCTTGCAAACATCAATTAAAGAGAACTGTAAACATGGTTTATATGAATTATACCTGGCAAATGATCAAATGTTTGTTATTCGTACTTCCTCTGCATTCAGCTAACACTGTTGCCCAGGGCACTCTTGATCTAGAAAAGCGTTTAAGCACTTACTGAATTCTATCTAGCGGAAGGAAAACAGAAGATGTACATTAAAAAAAAAACACATAGGAAGCAGCTATAGCACAACTCTGACAGCCCAAATAAAATTGCAGGAGATATAATTCATATAATTACTTAATTCTTAAACTCAGAATAAACACACAGAAATGAAAAAAGAAATCTTCATCTACTGAGCAGATGGAAAAAGTAGTGAACTTTCAAGTATTCCTTTGCACAGAGAGTGAATTTGTTTCACTGAAGTCAAATGAAAAATATGAAAATATCTCTTTGGCTTTCATGAAGTAAGTGTAGATGCGGGCCAGAAACTGCTTTTATCCTTTTATTTGTAGAGAATATAAATCAGTACCCAAAATTGAAAGCTGACAGCACTCTTCTCTACTGCTACTAGGAAAAATAACTGGCTTGAGAAGATTTACAGACAAACAGAATCTGTGATTTCCTGCAATTTTACAGCTCTCAGGATAGCTTCATTACTGTGGGACTTACACACCCGACGCTTTTAAATGTATTTATTTTCACAGATAAATATGAGGTAGGGACATGCTACTGATTTTGTTCTATAGATCATAAGCTCCGTGTCAGAAATGAAGGTCACTTGCCAAAGCTCACCCAGGAATATTTTGTTCAAGCCCATCTCAGATGATCCCCTTACCTCTCTGGTCTTCTCTACTACGTTACCAGAGGGCAGCCCTTTGGGTGTGAGTCTTCTGGCCCCTTCTGCCCCAGATCCCCTGGCTCCTGTTCAAGCAGAGCTCCACAGCAGTCACTTGCTGCTGAGAGCATCTAACACCAGTTAGTAAGTGCTACTCAATTAGGGAAAGAAGTAGGGGAATAATAATAGCATCATCCAATAAAATTCAGGTTTTCAGCCATAACTGACTCTTGATTATTATTACTATCGAGGGCTAGACTAGAAGAAGTCTGTCAGTTTATACCAACTGAGGTGTCAACCTTTTAGCCACACAGTTGCTGACTTTAACGGACATCATTTTATCAGGGTATTAACTTATTTTTTCACATTTTGTAAAAATAGTTTTTCCTGAAATTTCCTTATTTCCTCACTTACTAAATGGATTACACGCTGGAAACTGAATTGCGTGTCTTTGTTCAGGCTATGGAATCTCCCTGGGTACTAGTGGCAGCCTTGTCACAACATTGGGTTTCACACAGATTAATTTACACAGCCTCGCAGAGCCATAGGCCAGGATATGAACTTACACTGCACTAGTGATTTCTGCATTCACTCAGTGAGGATGCAAAAGCTTTGGCCCTAAGGTCAGGGTGCGAGACTATTCTGTTACTCTGTTCTATGAGACCATCTACCTAGTGAGAGAGTGCAACACAGTTCAACTGTAAATTCATGGTCCAGTCTAAGACACCATAATAAGCTTTTAGCAACAAGCCTTGCATTCAAGCAACTGGCTTTTTAGACAGCTACAATGCAGCAGAAAAACAGAGCAGAGTAAACGGAAGTTTGCAGCGGCCAGCTTTGATTAATCACTGCTAATAAGTGTCAATAAATGAGTAGGTACATCAGATATGTCATTTAAAAAGAGTTTTAAACAATAACTCTGTATATCTAAATTAGTAAATTAAACAATGCCTAGGGAACTTCCAGGCACTGGAATAGTACTGTTTATACTGGTAAGTGGGTTTTGGCCCAAGACAAATTCTGGAAGCTAGAACCTTCCACGAACCATTTCCAATAGGTAGTTCACACATATACAAGCATAAATAAGGGCTATTCCAGCTAGTCTCAGCAGTAGCAATGTTCCTGTGCAGGTTTAATTTATTAGAACAGACATAGCCTAAGTGTGCCATTTTCTGTAACTAGGATCTCTTTAATTTCAAGAATTTAACTTTTTTGAAGATACAGCTCTTTGGGAGTGCTGTTTAAATAGCTACAATTGAGAGGACTTTCCTGTCTTCTTTCCTCTTGAAAAGGATATAAGAAAAGTAAAACACGAAAAATATCACTGAAAGAAGAGTAGGATGGAAATACACCTCATTGCAATATATAACAAATCAAATACACAGCAAAGGCCATAAATACCCATGATTAAGTTTCCCAGAGTCCCTAGTACCACACAGTTCTCAGAACTGGATTTAGTTATAGTATTGATGAGGAAAGAGATAAGGCTTGAGGCTCCTCTCTTGTTACGCTACAGGCAACACATGCCACATCAGGTGGCATTTAAGAATCTCTCTGGTTTTAGTGTTTCCCCTAGTTTTAATGCTTTACTTAAGAGCTTTGACCGAAATTCTTTTGGTAACAGGATTTTCTTGCTAACTGCCATTCCAAATTATTTTGGAGTGCTTTGAAACACTCACTGAAAAAGGGAAAATTACTGACTCGAAGTCCCATGGTATGTGCGGTTCTGCCATACAGATGCACAGACCAAAGGGTCACGCAACAGTTTTCCCGCCGTCATTGTAAGGCACTTTCAAGAGGCCACTCGCGTTGGTTCTCATGTATTGAAATTCCTTTTAAGGACACTCCAGGTTCCCCAGAGGGGACAGAATTCATTTCAGCCGAACTTCCCTGTGCAAGAAATACAAATATGTTATTATCGCTGCAGTATGCATCTGAGCTACACAAATACAAAATCAATAATGCCAATATAATACTAGTAATAGTTCTGCAATATTTTTCCTTATATTAACTTGTTTCATTAATACAGTAAACTATTTTTGCATACCTGAAACTATAGTAAATGTTACTGCATTTATTCTTATTACTAGGTGAGTTACCTAATATTTTAATTTTTAGCAATATTAACATATGTGGTCGCCAAATAATTATAGCATCCAAAGTAACTCAGACAGATAAAACTCACTTGAACTGTTCTACTGTCACCTCTGATACAGGACCTTTAATGATAAAAAACTGTCATTAAAGGGAGAATAAAACTGCAAACCAGGAACCATTCCTACTAAAACCTGAGCACTAGTCAGGAAAAGAGGTCAGCTAAGGTAAATTAAACCTTGATTACAAGACGACTAATTTTAAGAATGCCATCCGGTGGCAAAAATATCCCAGTGGAAAAGCAACTACAGTGCAAATGAACACCAGAAATCCAAGTGAAAAGGGAAAAAGTTGGGAAGCTGCACATTCTATAATATACATAAACAAATATCCAAAGGTAAAAACTTGGACTTACCTTTGATTTTTTCCGTGCACACCAAACACCAATAATTGCAAGAATAACAAGGAACACAAAGGAAATGCTGATTCCTGCCACTAGAATAGCAAAAAGAAAGGTGCCCATGACTAAGCCATTAAGAAAAGAAAAAATTAATACCTAAATTTTCGGTGGATAGTTATGCAGCCTAAAATGGTTATATGTAACACAAAAATCTAGGTCTTTATTTTTCCTACAAACAAAAATCTCATTCAAGTCTGGATTTGTACAGAAACGAACCAAACATATTACAGCTCATTACAGTCAGTGATTTTTTGGCAGTGCAAAGTGTACACTATATTAATTTCCAATCTTAATATACCAAGTTACTGCTGCTCAAAATATTATTGGTGCTGCAGATTTTACTGAAAGAGTCCCAAATACTAATTACGGTAATAAGAAAGTAAATTACTACAGTTTAGTCTAGTAGAGTGATATTCTTATTATTCATGTCACAAGAGAAATACCGTGATACGCAATTAAGGAGTGTCTTTAATACTCTTTTTAAAAAACAGAGTTTTTCAGGCTAAGGTAGGCACGCCCATGTATAGCTTTTGTTTTCTATAACCAATTGTAGTAAAAGAAGTTAAAAGTTCAAAACTTAGATACAGAAAAAAAATTATTTAAGCAGAAGTATATATATGTTGAAGTCATCAACCTACCTAGAGTTGACAGACGTTTTTCTGTTAAAAGGAAAAGAACAAAAATTAGAAACATGAGAAAACTGTACAACTATGTGTAATGAAGCTGAAGCTGCTTTCCCTACCTTTTTTTAGGCGATTACAAAGCACTGAATTTACAGTCAGGTGTTAGAAGGAAGCTAACTCATTATTTCCTGCCAAAATAATAGATGGCAGCTATTAACTACTCTGTACCTGCATTCACCATACTTGTACACTGATTTCTGTTTACCCTTCTTCATATGTGCTTTGCCTGTTTGGCAAGTGAGGCTTTGTGTACCGGAGCGTGCTCATATATTTAGGGAGCTGCGCATTTACATATATTTGTAATTAGCCTAAGTAAGTCCAAGTCAGAACAGCAGCTTTCTTCAGATCCTGCTATGCTGAACGAGGAAGAAGGAAGCAAGCAGATAAGACTTTTGCCGCCAAAAATTTCCTCCTCCTTTTTGCCTTTCTTCTACGTTCACCACTGAGCCTTGAGTAGTGTCTCAGCATAAGCAGCACAGAGAAGACACGAGGAAGAAGGAGGGCAGGTAAAATTCTTGACTCTTCAGCTAGCAACATTGCTCTAACAGCTGCTTCAGAGACCGCCATGACACACAGCCTCACAAATGTAGGAATTAAGAAAGCATTAGTGTTCTGAAGCACTGGCCTGGACCTATAAAGTTGGATGCAGTGCGTCGCTGTGATCATAAGAGCAACGATGGGGCTTGTGAAAGCAGTCACTTCATAAAGCCTCCAGAAAGATCAGCAGGAGCAGGGTATCACTTGAGACACACAGAGGCAGGTGCTGGTGATCCTGCACACAGGGGTGTCACAGAAAAAAATCAAGACACTTCGCAGGTCTATGGGGCCTTTTTCTGCTATTATCTTCCTCATCAGTTTTCTTCCTTTAGCACAGAATACCAAGCTGTCCGCTAATCGTGAAGTGCTTGACATTTTATACTAAATAACGTATTTTCTGCTCCTTGACAGACAATCATTTAGGCTGTGTTATTTGAGATGTCTGAAATATTCTTTGTGCTTCAGCTTCCAGCTCTGTAGAAACAGGGGGAAACCTGTTTAAATCAATCACAGGATTACAGTGCTGCTAAATTGGTTTACAATTTTTTTATTTATTTATTTTATTTTTTTTTAAGGCTTTTGGACATAAAGAGTCATTGGGTGGAAAACAACAGGGGAAAAATGGAACAGTGTATTTGCAAGACTTGGCTGTGCACACTGAGGGAAAAACTGACCCAGGATTTGGAGAAAGCAACAAATTAAAAAACAGACCTGGAACACGATCACTCCCATGCGGTGGTGTTTCTGATTCAGGAGCTTGTGTGACTTCGGAAGCAGGTGTGAAACTATGTGGTGGTGTGGCTTCTGCAGGTGAGAAACTATGCCATGTTGTGGTTTCTGCAGCAACATTCATAATGTTACAAAGATATCCTAAAATTTTTAAAAAATGAAAATATTATTGTGGGAGTATGCCGTACCATTTATTATTAAGGTTGTTTGATAATTGCAGTTATAAAATCCTGCTTTCAAATGCTCATAACTTGGACAATCTTGCCTGCTGTTTTACATTTGGAATGCTTCCCTCCATCTGACTTTTCTGTATGAACATTTCAGTTGAAATTGTTAAGACATTTCTCAGAAAAAGTTTTGAAAAAACAAAACTGTAATTTACTCAGCTTAAAAAAAATATTTTCATAGATATTCTTCTCAGAGATTGTTTCCTTGCTTTGGAGTAAAAAAATCAAATCCATAAAGGAATAATAGCAGAGCTATAGCATTTACTAGATTTGGGGACTCTGTGAAAATTAGCAAAGCCATTTTCATTTGCTTTGACAGGGCTCAGTAAGATACAGCAGCTAAATTCATCTGGGAAATTTACTGATACTCATCCTCACGCTCACTTTTCCTCTTGCCCTACGGGTTTCTCAAATGGGAAGCAATCACATTAACACAGATGATGACACTCATTAGGGTGTTTTCATTTGTTAACTAAAGCAAGCTTTCTTTCACATTCCTCCTCAACTTCAGCTGCAAATTAATTAAAACGATTTGGGGAGGCATGAAAGATACTTTTCCTGAACTTTTTCTAAATGACAGGAAGAGAGGAAAACTACACCCTTTGTTAAGTTATTGGAGCATTAAGCAGATGCTTTCTTGCACAGTCTCGGTTGCGACATGAAAAACAAACCAAAACCTCTTCTATGGAAGCAAGTTTAGCGAGTGAAGTGCCAGCAGGTTCCACACGGGAAGTAACTGGCCCTGAAACAGCACAGGGGGCACAACGCTGTGCCACATGAGATTCTTGGGCATACAAGTTAAAAAAGAAAAATTAACACCATCAAACATCTTACATAATTCTGGTCTCCCCTGAGATCTCGTTATCTATAAAGTTATATATTGAAAAAATTACAGCATCTCCAGATATAACATCCACAGCTTCTCTGAAAGGGAGAAAACGGATGCACTCATGATGTTGCAACAAAACTGAACAGTACTTACAGACAGATGCTGCCTCTCTCTCTGAAAATATGCTGTGCTTGTTAGCAATGGGTTTAAGTTGCTCACTGTTTAGGAGAAAACCTTGCTCTGTCATTTTGAAGCTCTCATAGGACTCTGCCAAGCAGATCACAGCTCTACAGAGGGGGCCTGATGATAGACATATCGCCATGAACTCCTTTGAAGATGGATGGCATAAGTTCTCACCCAGGCTGGTGCTCTTGAGAGCACATGTACATTCATGATAAGAAGGTCCATTAGCCAGCACCCTCCACCTCTTAGCACCTTCCTAAATTCTCCCTCTTCAGTGGGACAGAGGTGAAAAAAAGAAAAGTGCCTTAGGTCTTCACACTAACCTAAGCCTGTTTTTTTCTTCTTCACAAGGAAATAATGTTCTAGTGAAAATTTATGAAACTGATACAATTGGTCACAAATTCTAACTGCTAAATATAAAATCATTTCATTATTCTCTAATATTAGAACAAATTATATAAAGCCTCTCTGTTATATCCAGTCACAAATTCTGAGTATTAAACATAAACATTTTCATTAAACAGAAAGGATAAGAGGTAGGGGTCATGCCAGTCCTAATAATGCAAATGGGAAGAAGTTCATGAAACTTGCAGAGTGAGACAACACACTTCTCACTTCTACTCAGTGAATTTATAGTCTTTGTGAGATGATTAGGAAGACTTGGTGCTAATTGTTAAATGGCCTGAAATCATTCAACTTTTTGTGTTCTTTGCAGCATCACCGAGATACTGCCACTGCACCTGTAACTAGCGTTGCTGACAAAAAAAAAAAGAGGGACAGGCTGTATGTTCTCCCTCTCTAGTTCTACTATTGATTGTTAGAATATTGATCATTATTGATATTAACACTTATTTTTGTCATTCATTAATGAATCTGCGATGATTAATGTTGCAAGAAGTCTTGCCTTTTATTGGTATGTGTGTCTTTGTATCTGCAGGGTTTTTTTTTTTTAAATACAACAACCTAACTTATTCTGGAAGTTTTGTTATTAGGTCTGCTATAGATATTTGTATGGCAAAACAATTGTATGCCTTTAAAGTGAGTTATATCTTGCTGATAGAGACGTAACTAAAGTAATCATTCATGTGGTACACTATAATAATGCATAGAGAAAACACCTTCAATTATTGTACAGTGATTTATAGTTAAGTCATATGAATTAACATTTAGAATATACTTAGGAATAGCTTCAAAAAGTAATTACAAGTGTTGAAGAGAAAGTAATAGCTGAGAAAACAAATATAAAGAAACATTCACTCACCTGTAAACAACAGAATGAACATAGGTATCACCTTATGCATCTTCATTTTTGCTTTTTGTATCTGGAAAAGGGCAAAACCAGCAGAAAATGAACCTGAAAAATCCCCAGGTCCCTGTCCCACAGCAAAGCAGCTGTGGTCGTTACCCCCTGAGGCAACAGACCTCAAAAGCCTCACCCTGCTGCACTTATCAGTTCTGAGCTGCTTATTGGCTGAATCAGACTGTTCCCTAAAACAGCTGTTACAAGGGCTTAGATGCCACATAGGCTGTGTAACTCCAGGAGCACTGGATGTACTGAAAAGAATTTACTTACTACCAAGTGAAGCGTGCAGGGAGCACAAAATTTACAAAAACAGCAGCAAAATGACAAGTTTTATTCGTACCTAAAACAAGTTCTGAATTGCGCATTTATTGAAATACTCTAGTTGTGATGAGGATATTCTCCTATGTCACACCTACAGAGTGACTTTGTGTAGATCTCAAAGCTCTTTGTGAACATGGAAAATGTATCCTTTCACAGATGGAAAAGCCTGGACACGTGGAAGTGAAATACCACTTGATCACAAAAGACAACCATTTTCTTTTGCACTAGTCGCAGATCATAATAGATTCTTAAACATTCAGTGCACCATAAAAATAAGTATTCAAAGCAAAAATATTGCCAGCCTGTGAAGCGTAATGATTAGTCACACACCTAGGTATTTAGGATCATTTAAAGAAACAGTGTTAAGCCATCCATAGCTGCTTCCCAAGTGGATCTCAAAATTTTTGGTCAATGTTGCAGGTGGTCTGACACAGGTATGTACTTCATCTGAGGGTATATCACAGATGATGCTGAGTTAACTATTGATAATTTGAATAAAAAGGAAATAAATTTGTCACATAAAAGGAGTTTGCTTGGCAAACTATCATCCTGCTCTCAAAAATCTCACCCTCTTTCTCTGCTGAGACTATTTTTTTCAAAATACACAATAGTACAACATGGAATACTTGTGTCCCCATGGGCTCACGCACTGTACAACTCATTGGCAGTAGGCTTTTCCTGGACGTTCCTCAGCCGTGAACCTCCACAAACGAAAAACATCCCAGTTAGACTTTCAGGAGTGACAAGTTGCTGTCTCATAAAATATTAACAAAAACCCCCACAACTGTTTACAGTCTCTCTATATGTATAAATTGACAAAGGGCACTAAACCCAAGCATACAGTAGTAACAAGCATTTGCATAGACATCACCATTCCACAAGACAGCATAATGCTATGTTACACTAACAGCTTATTTTTTTTTTCAGTGCACACATCCTTATCTTTTCTTCTGAACATTCCTTTATCAGGTCATAGCAGACCTTTGTGGTAAGAAACGCTGGAACGGAGTTTTCTGCCTTACAAGTCTATTGCTAACCAGCACATGAACTTTCATTATGCATCCTTTTGCTTTCAAAGACTGCTCCCAAATTATCGTGTAACAGACGTTTTCTTCCCAGACTTTGTTTGAAGAATATCTCCAACTACAATTCTGTTTTCTGTCCCTTCTAATAATACCTTATGAACATTTTTACTGGAGTAAGAAATTAATATCTTCATGCACCTCCTGTGAACGCCAAAAAAAGTATCCATGCAAATTCGCTACACAAGTGGAGAACCACAGCTCCTTCTACAGCCAGTGGAAAGAGGCGATTCAGAGGAGAGCTGTAAAACAGCACTGTGACTTTCTGAAGTGCCAAAGCCTGTCCACCAGTTCAGATGGATCCTAGGAAAGACTGACCTCTTCTGCCTGAAGTCCAAGCGTCTAGTTAACTTGTCTAAAAGCTGTCCATTCTGCCTACCTTTTCTACCTTCAGACACTCACTTCTAAACACTGAGCAGGGAGAAGGTACAAATAATGAACACACCTACCCACAGGAGAGGAAGAGGGTATATAGAACGTGTAGGATGCTCTTTTGCAACTAAACATAATAGAAAGCTTTCCTTGGACCACAGAGGAGCTCTGTAGCCCATAAAGGTCAGCTCTGTATTGGCAGTGCTTCTGTTTCCTCTGGCTTAAAGTATAAAACCCTCAAGCCCACTGTTCCCTGACAAAAATGTCTCAGTACTGACAAAATCTCTTTCCAACGTACACTTTATAAAATGGTACCAAAAAACCCAGACTTCTTCTTTAGGAGAGACTCCTCATCTAGGCGACCTGACTTACCAGGCAGCACTGATCCCTATTATTTCATGACTTTTGCTGAATTACTGCCTATCACATAAGCACTTTCAGAAAGAAGGACTGGGGCGAAGTAGTATATATAGGAGAGATGCTTCCATCTCTTTACAGAGATCAGAAGTTTAAAGGAGAAATACATTTAATGCTTCAGGATCACTATGCCTTGTGCCAAATTCGTATCCAATAAACATCATGCCTACTAGATCACCTACACTTTGCTGAATGATGAAAATTCTACACAGTGTTACAAAAGAGGGGAAAAGATATATACATATATGTGTGTGTATGTATGTTTTTTCTAACTACTTTCTCTTACACACTGACTTTGGAAAGTTCAATTTCTAATAAACAGTGCCAGTTAGATGACCAAGTAATCATATAGTTGGTGGCTACTCTATCTCCACCATTTCTCCTTATACTTTGCAGCAACCAATTAGATGTTATGCCACAGGTACAGGTCCTTTCCCTATTAGCTCCTCTCCTAAGTTTTGAGATTTGCTTTGTTTGCTCCTATTAGAATTGCTTGGGAAAAAAACGCTACAATCCATTTTTTGTTAGAACATTTTGATTTTGAAATAGTTTGGGGAATGGTTCAGTTCTGATAAATCTCTGATAGAAAACCATTCAATTTCTGCCTGCCTCGAAAGCTGTGCTCCCAGTTTGCCACTTCAGGACAGACATGGATTCTTTTGGACATGAGAATGCACAGAAATCAGGCTCATAAGCAGCCTGATGATAGGCAGCCCCACAGCCAGGACGTTTAGAGTTCCCAGGTGCATTATATGCAAGAAACAAGGTTAGAAGTTTTAACTGAGAAGACGTATTTCCCAGATTTCCATCCCTTTGTCACCTCGAGGCTGAAGTGAGCCTGGAAATCCTGGGATCTGTGTGTCAGCAATATTGTAAAGCTGCATTTGTGGCACTCCACATTCCAAAACCAAAGTAAGGTGCTTAAACTGAAGTCATGTATCTCTGAAATCAAACACGACACAAAACCTATGGCCAATCAAGTAGAATTGATTTGTTTTGTAGAAGTTACTTATATATGAATTTGGCCATGTATGCCAAAATTTATTGATTCTCAGTAGAAATCACAGAAACAATAATTAATCTAATGGACTTTTTTTTTAATTAAAAAAGTGGGCAGTAGTTATTATGGGTTGGCTGTCTAACAAAATACTTGATGGACACCATATGATTCCACATGGTCTACCAGAATGTGCGCTGCCATGCTGTGAGCACTGTACAGATGCTTGACCAGGAAACAATGCTTACTTAAGAAATGCTTGAGCCTCATATCTCTGACTCTATGTACCAGACACATAGTCTATAGACATCTGGATTCAAGCACATCTGCCTGAATAAGTGTTTAGGACTCATTTGGCCCGATCCCACGCCAGTCAGTCCAGATTCAATTGTAATTCTGTTCTCAAATGCAGAGATGAAGTACTGAGACACAGACTGTTCGTGTATTTTCCTTTCTCCCTTGCAGGGAATGCAAGTTTCCCCTGAAGGTGGCATCATATACAGAGCTTCTCCACAGAAAATCTACAGCCAAGATGTCAGTGGAATTGTCATTGACTGGTTATTGACTGCTGAAGAACAGATGAATTTTGCTTCTAGTGTGATTTCATGATCTTGATCCTTCTTTCAGTTCCTCCATCTCTCTTAGAGCCCATATTCTCCATAGAATGCTCGTAATCTTCACGCCTGTGAATATCTCTACTCTGGTTGCCATGTCTTGCATTTCTGAAATTTGCTGTCATTGCCATTGCTAGCAAGAATGCCAGAGTGAATCATAGAATCATAGAATGGTTTAGGTTGGAAAGGACCTTGAAGATCATCGAGTTCCCACCCCCCTGCCATAGAATCCACTCTTCTAATTTTAAAAAGTGCCACAGCAGCAACAAATGCACTGTATGACAAACAACAGTGTTTTAAGAAACAACGTGGAAGTGAGGGAGAAAATTCAGAAAGCCACCCGTAAACAACTTTGTTGAAACTGAAAAATTAAGAAGCATTTTGTCAGCCCCAGTTCTCCCTAGTACGTAGTCTAAATATCTGGAACCCTTCTTCAGTCCTTCTCAATTCCATATTCTCATTTGCAGTCATTTTCTTGTCCTTACACATTCAAATGTAGGCACCAAGAGATTCCTGAAGTGACAGCAAATATAGCTACAAGCAACAGAGAAATAATTAGCCGAGAAAATAGACCACATTCATGGTGGCAGCAAAGTCTCAGCACCCTGAGGTTCAGATAAACGAAGGCCACTAGGTGAATGTATAATTGAGCTATGTAATGTAGGTAGGTAATGCAAGGAATGCAATGTCGGTAATGCAAGGAAGAACTTAAATTGGTACACTTAACAACTCTTCATGTAAGTACATTGATCATCAGTAACAAAGAGTTATCAAATTGCCAGCATGTGCAGTCCTGCCCTGGAGGAAATGATCGGTCATTAGCACCAGTGGAGTTGCATTAGCTACTGTCCCTGAGGAACTGAACTGTAAAAGGTAAGAGTACCATCAAGTATGAAGAACAAAAAGCAACAAAGCANATGTAAAAGGATGTAAAATGTAAAATGAAAAAAGAGTACCACCAAGTATGAAGAACAAAAAGCAACAAAGCATAGTATCTTACTACTATAAGAGTTGCCCCTTCTCTTTCTACAGCCTGTTAGCCTATAGAAGTAGTTCCATTTAACATAAAATGAAAACTTCTAGCTCTGTGGGAGAGAAAGCTTGTCTTCAAATTTGTGCATAAAGAAGCTGGCTTCTATATGCTGTAAAAAATCACCTGTCTTTGGTAATAAATGAACTTGGCAACAAGTACTGGAGAATATTATGAAATTATCCTTTTAGAGTAATGTGCAAAATGTCTGAAGAGTTAAATGTTTTTCCAGTGACATCAGTGTCACGTGATGATAAAACACCTTGTGACAGCATTTAAAAAACATAAGGCCTGAAGATCTAAAATTTTGGATTTTTGCAGACTAATATTGCCAACAGGAAAGTCCAAGTTGTAAGTTGAAAAAAACTCTCTTATTTGCCCCTGCACCTCATGGTAATGCTATGTTATGTCAAAACAAATCAATGTGTGATTTTTTTTCCATCTTCTAAACAGACCTCTTAAAAGTTAATTTAAAAAAAGAATTCACGAGGAAGCACTCACATGACTCAGCGTTACCAGCACTGCTTTGCATCCTACATAGCAGGTTAAGTTCTACTAACAGAATTTGGTTGTTACTATTTTCAATAGTGCAGAACCCTCCATATATTTAGAAACTTCTCAAGTTACCACATGATTGCAAATAGCAATTTTTGCATCATGCGTCACAGACATTGATTTTCATGTCTACACTAATGTATGTGGCTGGGAGCTGCAAATGATACAAAGTACCAGATTGGTATGAACAGAAAATTATGATTAGGAAAAATAATAACCATTAAATTAGAAACCGTATTACCTTTAATGATCTACTTGCAAGACAGCTTCTATTTACTTATAAAATAGTAAGTGGCATACCTCCTAAACAAACAGAGCTTTAGGTATTTCCTAAAAGATAACTGCAAATCATTGCTGCTGCACATTAAGTCATACACATTGTAGTCTACCGGTCTCTTTTCTGGTCCTTATACGCATATACACGTACACCCACACTTACAGTTCTTTTTCCAGGCGAGGTTAAGGAAGAGCTCCAGCTCCCTGCTGAATTTTCCACAAAACTCTTCCACTGAAGAAGCAGGGCTTATTCCCCTGAGGAATGAGCTGCCGGGATCCCTCTTTTGCAGGTTTTCATGGAGCTAGTTGCCATTTGTCGCTGACTCCTACAGCGCTCTTGTTGCACAGGGCCATCACCCACAACTGAGATAACTGAACGGAGCGGACTTCTTGAACTTCAGTGGTTTACGTGGTTGTCACATGTGGAAGTAGTTTTGCATAGTTTGATCTGCAGCGACTTACTGGTAGGTTCTCTCCTGAAAATTTATGCAGCGCCTAGCAGATATAGGAAGTGGAGGTAAGTAGTTCATTCCTCTTCCTGCTTACCTTGGCATAACTACTGACACCACACAAGAAGTCTCAGTATTGTGGACAGCAAGCAGAAATCACTGCTGTCTTCCACTTTGTATTTGGAGAACTTAAAAATTCATCTTATTAGCTTTGCCTTCTGAATGAAAAGTAACACGCTGGCCTTTTACATTAACTCATTGTCCCAGCTGTCTGTACTAGGGCACCAAATGTTGTTTAATCTGAAGAAACCATCCTCTGTATACTAGAAACTGCAGACATGGATAAGGCAGAATTTCTGTCTCAAAGCATTTTTAGTTTCATTTAGGTCTGTCCTGTTTCTCCTACCTGCCAAAACTATGGATTCCCCATAACGCCTACAGGAACAGAGGAGATTGATCTGTATACTGAATTAAATTCCCTCGAAGGTATTCCACAAAATGATCCCATTTATTGAGGAAGGATCTTTCACAGGCCTGGTGAAAAACTAACCCCTAAACCAGACGAAAGTTTGCCTCCTGTAGCAACAGCTCTCATTTTCGTGCTTCCATGTTTGTTTTACAGTGGCATAGTCCTTCATTCACAGACTGCAGGTAGTAGTTTGAATTCAGCACCATATACAAGTTGCTGAAGTGAGAGACTGTCAGCTATTTATTTTTTCACATATGAGCATTTCACTCAGGAACCATAAAATGCTTCATCCTCTCTGCATTTTGTAACGGAGAATAACATTGAGCCCCTTGTGTTTTAGTTCCCTTGATCTATTGACCACACATTTTAAGGAGAGGCTGACAGCTAGCATGTCAGTTATTTTCAGATATCTGTCTCTGTCAAATTCAGAAATCCCAAGAAAATAAACGAAGTGCAGGATTATAAATACATGTGAAATCAGAGCTGTCATCACTCTCAAAGATTTTCCATTGTGCCTGCTGCACTATTTTTAAGCTAAGATTTCCCAGATGTTTAGTAGGAATGTTTAGAGAGTAAAGCATTTCATTTTTCTTACGGCTGCAACATTCTTAAATTTAACCTATTCAAAATTGGGGTTTGTGCTTGATTGACCACTGCTAGACAGCCAACATGATAACAGGATAAAAATGATTACCGTAAGTATGTCCTGCTCACGTTTGAATTAAGATTCAAGCTGTTTCCTGTGCCTTTATTAAAATAAAAGTTTCCCCATTCCAAAGTTTTGCTGTACTTTGTATCCAGTCAGCTTCTGTAATTTACTGTCCTGTTAAGTTCTTATATAAGCCGCAGAAAGCTTAAAAGGTTGTAGCTAGGTGGCTTGTGTTCACTGCCCGTAGTCATCAAATTACGTCAGAAATGAAGTCATGTAATTGGCTTTGCCACCCAACACACAGATTTTAAGATTGCACTTATGTCTCCCTATGTGTAAGTGGATTTGGCATGGTTTATACTACAGGCAAGACTAGCTTCTGTATACACCTCCTTTTCTTCCCACACTCTCTTTTTCTTTCACACATACAGACGCTTGCTTTTACTCAAGGGATGTTCAATAACTATAATGCTAAAGTTCTTTGACCCTAGGCCATTAGCCTTCTCAGGACAGACCCAATAAACAACTGAAACAGCTAAGAGTTTTAGGCATCTCATCTCTGGAGGAAACACCAGAACTCTGCAGAAGATGTCTGTGCGGTGACGAGTGAGACGAAGGCAAGTCAGAGTGGCAACCTACAGAGCCTGCACGCTGACCTGTGTGCTACCGTCTCGTAGGAAACGACGAGTGTCCACAACACTGAGCCCCTCTGTAGCTTACACACCTCACGTAGCGCTGCAGGAAGATGCCTTCATTCATCCAGGATTTTCAATTAAGAATCCATTTCAGGATCCTTCTCTCTTAAAATGTCATCAGAGAAGAGGGCAACTGCTCACCTCTTCTGTAACAGATTACATCTCAGGGCACTCAGAGATTCAATTCCTTTATCAATATGAGAAGACTTGAATCCACATCGCCAGTGTCTTTTACCACCATAAAGGAAACCACTGTAAGTCTTTCTTTTAAAACTGGATTACAGCGTGGCAAAGTGCTTAAGAATAGTGGGCAGGATGCGAGAGCAAAACTCTTCTTGCTGTTGGTCAGGGTACAGTCTTGGAAGGAGAGATCTGAAATTCCCAGCTCTGCTGTAAACATATTTTCTGTACTTTATCTTGTTTCTATTACAATACATATCTACAAAGTATTAATACATACATTCAGTTATTAATTCCTTTATATATAATTTTCTAGTACTCCTCTCTAGTATGCTTCTCTCAGGGCATACTTTAATACACTTGTTAACACTGTTAAAGATGAATTATTTGTTATTTGCACATCACCAAGTCAACATTAGCTGAAGAAAATTTCTCATTACTTAAAGTATGAGTGACATACAGAGATCCACTTCAAGGGAGATGTCCATACATCCTCTAGAAGCTAGATCTGCTAAGGCACTTTGCCTAAGTGACATGGAGTGCCTGGACCTTTGTAACTGCCCATCACTTCCACAGATGACAGGAGAGCTGTGAAGTTCAGAGCTGCTTGGCAGTTGGATTGCCATTCAACAATATTGCTGCGAAGGAAATGCATGAGAGACATTTTCCTATCTTTATGCCTTCCCATAGGAAACAACAGCCTGATCTCATGTCACAGTGTGTCATAATAACCAAAATCTCAAGCTCTGAACCACTGTGGTCCTTGGATGGGTACTTAGGTATCTCATTTTCTCAGCTAAATTCCAACTGGCTAATAACAACATTACCTAGTTAAGCCCCATGCATAGCTTGAAGGCCATCTTGAGCCTCTGCCTTGTAGTCTGCACTGGTTGAAGCATGACATTTCCATTTGGTTCCTCTTCACAGAGTGAAGAAGTGACAAATGCCTGAAACAGATGATCCAAATGTGAATATTCTTGCACATTATTCATTTTTACAAATAAGTAATTTTCTATAGTCTTACAATTAGCATGAATCTTTTTGCTTCCCCTGATACACTAGGTTTCTATATTATTATTTTGCATTTAAACTATTGTGAACTGAAAGCCGATGTCAGAATTTTTAGCACCGAAGAAAAGGACGCTACTGTATTTCACGTTCTTGCGAAGAAATGATTTGGAGAAACTCTGAATACCTGTTCTCTTCCTTGGGCACTAGAGGTCACCAGCGGTACAGACACGAGGAAAGGGATTGGGTTTATGATCTTCAGCAATACAGACAGAGGCCTCAATCCCTCTCCTGTGACTTAAATTAAAGTTGTTACTGGAAGTCCTTTGGCATCTCGATTTTTGGAAGAGCGAGAAGATTAAACTATTTCTTTCAAGTGCGATATGCCTCAGATGTATAGCCGTGTATCTATTTGAAAGGGATGGGTGTCTCTTGAAAATATGATTTATTCGTCCCTCTGATACTTGAGAGTTCCTTGGCTGATACCTGCTGTATTTGAGCTCTGAGTAATGTTGTTGAGACAGAACCACAGAACACCCAGCAGAAACACATGTTGTTTCAAACGAAACAGCATGGCCCATTTCAAGAAAGAAACAGTGCTCCTTTACTGGTTCCATGTGTGGCGTGTGAAGGGTTCACTGAAGCAGAATGTTCAAGAACACCAGTTGCGCTTTTTGACTAAGAGACCACACCATCTTTTAATACATTCAGGACTTTCCATTTCTATGAGTGACGTTTATGGCAAAATACCCCAAGTCCTCTTGCATGTGAAGAGGCTCAGCAACGCTTAGAAATCTATGCTAGAGCACAGCCGTTCCTTCGAGAAAATACATCCAGCTTTTAACCTCCAAAAGATGGAAATTTGCTTAAAATATTTTTTATCAGATCAGTAGTTAAATTTAACAACCATCAAGTTTATACACTCTATCAGCTATTTATATAGTGCATGATACTAATATAATCCTAAATAAGAAGCAGGGGTTTTTAGCAATGATTCACTTTATAAAAGCACTGAACTTGTACAGTGGAATAAACATACGACTGCAATTATGGAGACTGACTACAGTCAAACAGTACTACCTCACAGAAAGTCGTCTTGGTGCATCAAAAGTTATTCCCATGTTAAATATCAACTCAAAGATTGTTTTGTCAAAAGATTTAATAAGATTTTGGATATTAAACCTATCACAGATTGAAATTTTGGTGAAAAGTCTATTAAAACTCTATAAACCCTGAAAGTAAGTAGCAATACCACACAGGGGTTTTTTATGCTTGCTTTCTTCACCTAGGTTTCATCTAACTTTGAACTCCTTTTACTTTGAGGTGCAGTACGTGAAGAATTTTTAAAGTTACACAAAATTAAAAATTAGGCAGGCAGGAGAAATCTTACCCTTGAAAGAAGTAAAAACAACTGGACACTATATGCTACATATTTTCACTACTTTGTTTAAAATAGCATATTGATGTACTTAAAACCCTTCAGATCTGTGTGTTATTTATGATGCTGTAAACATACAGAAAAGCATGAAAGTCACATTTTCCACTGCATCCAAGGAGACAAATTTAAAATTACAGCTATTGGAAATCTGTTTTACGAGCTGTGTGAAAGGTGTAGTTAAATGCAGCGCTATAAACTTTGGTCTGCAATGCCCTACATATTGCGACTCCTAGATAGTGTTAACAAAAAGAAAAATCAAACTAGATTGAGACTTCTGGCTACGGTCTCATTTTTCTACATCCTTCTGAAAGGAATGTGAAAGCACATGCCAATCTAGCCCACATCTTATACATCCTTGTATTAGCAAGACACAAAATAAGGATACGCCAACATACAAGTTAATGCACTACTTATGATCAAAGGTAAGAAGGGAAGACAGGTCTGCTCAGCGGGGAAGACTATCAAGGGGTTGTGTGAAGCTTTGTGAGTCAGGCAGCAGATCTGGGACACACAACTTGGTGGAGGGTCTTTTTTTGTGAGCTCCAGCAGCTTCTGCTTGTGGGCTTTTTTCCCTTCTCTCCTCCTCCTCCTCTCACTAGCCCACAGCAAATGTCAACTACGTGTAAGCAGAGCATATTGTGGCACACCTACGATATTGCCATGCCTGTGCCCAACCCAAGGCATCACTTACACCAGGACCAACGCACACGGAAAGGAAATGAAGTGCCAGCAATAGCAGAGAACTGTGCTTGCATGGGGAATTCACCATGGAGCAAATCTAATCGCTCTCGGCTTCGTTTGGGCAACCCATTTGTGCAACACAGCATCAATATGCATCAGATACAGTCTTCACTGCCCACAGTATTTGCCCAGTATTTTTTTACTTAGTGCATTCATAAAAAGGCTGGTACCATTGAAGAAAGGGAGTTAGATATTGGATTATGAGATACAGCTCAGCAATCACTCTACAACAACAAGAAGTTAGCTTTCACCTGGATCAGTTCTCTTTGCCTGTGCCCTGTAGTCAGAGAAGCGTGCCTTATATCGGCACAAATGCTGGTGCTGGCACAAGACAGCAAACACAGGAAGGGACAGAGGGGACCAACCCTTTTGGCAAAAGTCTGAATTAGCTTGACAGAAAATTCATCATTGAACTGTATGCATTTTATGAATATGCCTGTGAAAGACAGAAGTTGGCATCAAAAGAAATGACAGTGGGCCTTAAATTTCCCCTTTAACGTAAAACATCCAGAGGTGTTGATATTCAGGATATGTTACTACGCTATTCACATGCCTTTGTGGATGTGGGTCTCAGCAGAGGGTAAGGGTATTAGCATATGAGATGGGGCTATGTAGCTGGTTTGAAGAACCAAGGATTTTTTCTTCACTGATCTCAGGGAAGCTTCTGACGTTTTTACTGTAATAATTTACTACAGTTTTCATATTTGGTGAATATATGTAGGTCCTGGAAAAGCTCTTCTGTATTTACATAAATCTACTACAAAAAAGGCTCATTTACCTTCATCCACCCATCATATAGCTCTGGAACTAGAGGAAGTAAATATTGGACCTGGCAAATACAGTATTTTATGCCTCTGGTCCCTTCCCATTTTCTTAACTTTCATCATCTTCCAAAATTATATTTCTATTTCAATTATTCAGTTGTTGTGTTGGGGTTTTTTCCCCCCTAAAAAAGTGCTTGATGAGAAAACTCTGTTCAGCTGGAAAACAACATTCTGATTAGGAGAATATGTGTGCAGGTTGGTGAACCCAACAGATGGGCCAAGTGCATCAGTTTTCCCATTCTTTCCTCTAAGTAGCTGAAACCCTCACTGGTTTCCACAGAGGATCAATGTGTTTCTCAAGTCCTTAGCTTTGCTCTACCTGCTTTGCACTGACCTTGCAGAGGAAGGTAGTTTATTTGGGCGTTTGTGGCTCTCTATAGCTTGTAAGTAGCTCCTCTCACCTGGGTCAAGGTCTGTGCCCAAAGAAAAGAGGCTGCACCCATCGCCACATTGGCTCAGAGGAACCTGGCTGCTCGTGTTTCTTAAGAGCTCTGGCTTGCTGAGTAAGTCAGGGTAACTTTTGGCACACATAAATTGCTTAGACTTGAGTCCTGAGCACATAGCCCTGCAGCGTCAGGGAGGTGACAGAGGCGGCTTAGAGCTCCCCACGTGCTTTGTTCATGAACCTTAGCGTGTGTTTCCAAAGTTGTTAAGGTTTTCCACCAGACTTGTGCCATACCAGGAGTGAAGTTAACCATCACGGTTACCTTTGCTGTCAGAGCCCCTGCAGTCAAGGCAGGAATGCAAGTACAGGCTGATAGCCAGCTACCCTGAGACTGTGTAGTTGCTGGACTTCAACAGAAATCAACTTGTAACACAGGGACTACGGTGGTGGGGGAAGGGACGGCACTCTATCCATGGCCACCCACTGCCTAGAAAAAGTCTGGCAACAGGGGTGTTATTCTTGTTCCATTGGCAATCGTGGGACTTCTGCTAGACTTGATCCTAAATGAATGCATTTTTCTGACCCAGAGTCCTTTTATGTGGTTCGGCATGGAAAAGTGCCATGGTATTTGTCACAAAAAGTCCTCGCCGGCTAATCTGTTTTTAGGATTGTTGATGGTTTATAAATTAGAATTATTAGTCAAACACTGCTCTGTGTGTGCAAACCCCTAGTACAGACTGGGGCTATAGGGCCAGCACGGAACCACCTTTCTATCTATGGCAAATTGTTTTGACACAAGGAAAAGGTAGTTGGAGCAAAACCAGAAGGGTACATAAGCAATTTACCCCTGACACGTACTCTAACATATTTTAGTCATTGTATTGGCCACGGAACATTTATACATCTCCAATAAAACTGAACTTCTTATGTACCTAAGCCTTGGCAGGTCCCATCTAAATATGCCATATGCTCTGTGGCAACTAACTGCCTCGTTATTTCTCTCCATGCTAAACAGAACAGGGACAAGCTAACAATTTAAAGATTAGAGAGGCAAAACTAGATGAGTCTGCTAGTTCTCGTTAATCGAAGGACAAGTCCTTCAGAAGTGCACCAGCCCGCCTTTCCTAGGCATACAGGATGCCCATCCTAGAGGTGAGCTGACAGAGGCATTAAGCGGTGAAGAACCCTTCCCGGGTGCGTGACCATAAATCCCAAGTCAGGGAAGTTCTGTTACTGACAATAGACTGAAATAATAAGAAAATGAAAGTTGGCAGGCACTTATGTACATCCATGTGTTGCTGCGCTAACACGACTTTCAGATGTCACACTGCCAGATTCTCTTACTCCCTTTGTATTCCAAATTCCCTGTTTATCCAATTAGCATGTGTAAAATCATATATAAACATACATACGGCGCTAAATTCTATGACAGATGTAGATCTGAGTTTTCAACCACAGAATGTTCAAAACAGCAAGAATGTCTCTAGTCATATAGACCCTGTAATTTTTTGTCATTCCACACCTGGCTGAGTTTTGGAGCCCCTTTGCTCGTTCTCTGAATGGACCCTGTTCTCTGAATGAACATTAAAATGTTCTTGGTGAAATGCACAGCGTACGATAAACATAAAACCAATATGGATTCATTGTTTTAAAAAACGGGAACGTTTTGCCCATGTTCCTCCCTGCCCCTAAAATTCTAAGCTTGAAACTCAGAAATGGGGAATGTCATCAAATGTGGAAGAAAAAGACCATGTTAGCTGCTCCTCAAGCCCTAAAAGTAGTCCACCTTCAATTGGGTGATGTTTCAAATGCAACATGGATCTTTTGTACTAAGTGCCTTGTGAAAATCTGTCCCTGCAGCTGCTGGTAACCATTTTTTGCATCAGACTGGTTCTGATAAACTTTTTTTTTTTGTGTCATATCCACAAAAACAGATATTCACAGCTTTGGGAGAATGACTTCCTTGACCCGTAGTTTTTCTGGTGATGGAATCCAAATTCTGTACATTCCACTCTTTTTCCAGGAACAGTAACGACAAAATGAATACAATGTGCAAAACAAAGGACAAATCTAAGGATCAAACAGGGGAAAAAAACCACCAAAACCAGACTCCTGTTTACACTAATACAGAGTTTAACACCACAGAGTAACTATGCTTGCCGTTCCCTCCACTCAATATCATTTAAGAACCTACTAAATGTATTTGCTTTGATATGCCTTTCAGCAAAAGGATTTCACTCTCTTTTCTTTTACAAGGCAACCTGAAATATGTTATTTGTTTTGTGTTTGGCAAAAGATATTAGAAAGATTAGAAACGTTTGTATTATTCACAGTCAGATTAGAGTGAGAGCATACGGCAGCTGCTAACTGCCTAGAATAAAAGTAAAAGTTCTCCACTGAGCTTTCTATATACATATGTGCGCGTGTGTGTATAATAAATAAATAAATATACATACACACATACAGTATATCTAAGTATACAAGGTCAGCTCCAGACAATTCCTCTAGAGCATTTGATGCAGCTGCTGATAGAAGCAAGGCTACAAAGCTACATGAACAACTGGTAAAACTATAATGGCAACTTTTCCTTGCCAAAATATGTAAGGCAACTTCTCATGTAGAGGAGGGTGCTGAAGCAGTGACTTGAATAGTCTGAACCTTCATTTTGCTATGCAGCCAGAACCCCACACCATTTTTAATCCTTTTCACCTCACAGGGGAGAAAGGATCCTCAGAACTGTGTTACCTATCTAAAAGATGGGCGTATGTCTGAGTGGAGATCAGAATTCCTTGGATTCCTGGGCAATGGAGGCTTTAATGACATAGTATGAACGGGAGGAAACGCTGTCTTTCCCTACTAGTACTTGATGTTGTTGTTTAATCTAGCACTATCAAAAGCCAAGTTATGACACACAACTAAGAGAATTCATTTCATGTGAAGTCTATGACACCGGAGATGTGCTCAGCTTCTAAAACACAAACATTATAAACCTCTATGGCAACAGTGCCATTTAATGTCTCCTAATTAACATTCTTGTTTCCTTGATATCAAACATCTCTAAAGGACATGTCTGTGCAGACTAGAATAAAACCTGCTGCATCAACAGGCGACAATAATGCGTGAAGTTGAGCCCATGCTCTACATGTGCAGAGTAAGATAACATGCATAGAGTACCAACCTACCATACATTCTACCACGTAAGTGGGCATGTTTTATCCTTGTCTACAACTACAGCTAGCTGAGGATAAGCACACATTCATTCGCATCCTATAGAGATACACATTGTCAGCAAGACCTGATTTTCAACGTGTTAACAATGTGCAAACTTCAGAAATGCGCAGTCACAAAGCATTATTTTATTTTTTCTGAAAAAAGGGGAACATGTGAAAACAGCAAAGAAAAATGTAAATTGCTGAAAAATGCAAACTCATAGGCAGACTGCCATTTACAATAATGGGCTGAATCTACCACATAAATCTACAGAAGAACTGAAAAAACTTAGAGTCTATAAAGTGGCTGGGGCTGAATCTGAGACGTTAATTTGGTTAAAATATTTCCTGCTTTTTTGGGTCTTTTTGGTTGGGGTTTTTGTTGTTTTCGTGGTTTAGTTCACCTCAGTCAGTCAGTCCAAGTTAAGACTGTTTTTTTGCAGTATGGACACAGCTCAAGTGTCAAGCGTAGTGGTGATTAATACATCCACATTTTTCCAAGTCTGGCTAAGCCTATACAATCTTTCTTTCCTTTCTCTTTCTCAACCTCTCTCCTCTTTTCATTTAGAACATTCTCTAAAACATAAGTTAGATCCCGTGTAGAGAAACAAAGGGAATTTCATGACTGGACAGAGGTACACCGGACCTAAAAGACAGAAATTCCTAAATTTGACATTAGCTGCAGTTGCTTACAAGCCACTGCCTCAGTCATGGTTTAATACTGTTTACAAGAAAAGGAAAGGAATGGTCAACATATGTTGTGGAAAGAATGAGTGACCCTGGTGGAATGGGTATCAGAGATCATGTATATTGCTCACCAGCAAGACATCTGTTTTCAACTATGGGGCTTTTATTCAAGAACTGATGAATAAAGTCTCATGATATCTAAGTACCATTGCTGACTCTCATGACAGTCACAGAATTTCTCTAAATGTCAGTCCCATCATCCTGCACTGATGACGTTGCCCATGCCAGCCTGTTTGCAGAGGTTAGTACTTAGTATACGTGCGTGTTTGACTGACTTCTAACTTGGAGTTGCTAATAGTACATTTCAGTCATCATGCCAGGCTAGGCCAGTGTGGGCCTAAGTCCAATTAATTTAAATACTGAAATTAGAGTTGGACACATAAGCAGTATGAGATCTCTGAAAAGGAATTAACCCATAGGATCTTCCTCCCCATTTGCTAAAACCATTCCTTCAAAAATACTTACAATTCAACACAAGTCTGAAATTTACCTATATATTGCCACTGAACTGGTTTGCTGCTGTACAGGAAACCTTACAACACAGAAAAATCAATTAAATATCCTTTGAAAGGACAGTCGGATATAATGCAGACAAAATGCAAATAAGCGCCAAGCACCAGACTTTTTTTAAAAGATAATTCACTGTTATTGTGAGGGAGGAGATGTTTATAGTAGTCTTATCCCAAAAGGCCACCGCATACAATATTCCCACTGACTTTAATAGTTATAGTAGGTGCAGATTTATGGTTGGGTGTAAGGATGTTTCAGTCTTCACCTCTTCACCTCTTATTAGCACTTGTCTTCTGCTTCCTTGCCACAGTTTAAGCAGTCCCAGATGCTGCGCAGTTCCAAAGCTCCCATCTAGCTCCCATAAAACCAGAAAAAAAGTATGTTGTGGAGTAAATTGTGAGTGGTAGAGACGGGGCAGGAGGGCAAAGAGGAAGGATACTCTGTGGAATATGACGTGATGAGCAAGGGACGGTCTCAGCTCACTGTTAGTTAGAGTTACATCTAACTTTGCCCCGAATATACAAAAAATTTTAAGCTTAATGCTTTCAATAGTACAAGTATCTTCAGCAAAGCTCAACCTATTTAATTTAATTTCTTAGTAAGAAAGCATAACAGTGAGGGGATAATGCATGTTAATAACCTAAATATCAGAAACATGAAAAAAAACCCTTATAAATTTAAAACAATTATAAACTTTTCACTGCCTTCATGAATGAATCTGTTAAGGCATTTCAAAATTACAGCAATTTGGCTAGTTATAATTTCAGTGATTAGGATAAATGAAACTATGAAATCTTTATATAGAATAAAAGAATCAAGACTTATGCCTTTTTATTTTAGTAAGAATTCACGGGATTTAGTTTATCCTGAAGTTGCCATGTAAAAATATCATTTACATTGCTCTAAAGCTGGAAGAGGTTCCTACAAAATGTCTCGGGCTGTAAAGTAACATGGAGAAATGGATATAATTCTCTCTGGAGATGAATATATTCTTCTCAGAGTATTACAAGTCTTGCAGTTATGAATGATACTTTCCACAGTGCTGCGGTAAACGGGAATTTTAGCTTACCATATTCTAGCTATAATTAAGAAAGATGGTTAAGTCGCTTTGTCTCTTTCTATCTCTGCCAGAAGGTCAAGATTCATATAAAGATACACAACCGTCTCTCCAATATTCTTTTTCTTAGTAGCCAAATGCCTCTCCCTTTTCTGGCAATCACACTCAGCCCTTGTTACTGTGGAGTCAGAGATTCTGCCTTTAATATTACTATTAAAATGGCACGCAGGGGGCAATTTGATAAGACAATCACACATATGTATTGAATGCCATCGGTATTCAGTTTTGAAACTCCTTCAATTTTTTCTAAGCCGTTCCCTACATCAAGAAATAAAAGCCACAACAAAAAAATACCTTTTTCTTATTAGACTGCCAGAGATCCCAAAATCTAGCTGATATCTGTTTCCAATTTGTCTTTGTGGAAAGGAGGCCAAAGAGTTGCTTTTCTTCCTCCTTGCAGAATGCAGCCAAAATGTAGCCTAACCTGGGTGCACCCACCCACACTCACCAGCGTATGCATTCTAGTCATGACTCAAGTTAATAAATTTGATTAGCTCGTACAGTATTCCAAGCCAGCAGCCCACAAGGCAGGTTCAACCAATACCTTTGCTTCACTCACTGCTCTCAGCAGACCACCAAGGCTCTAGTTTGTATTTTTAAACCTGGGTTAAATTGTGGCATAACCACAAACCATTGTATG
Organism: Anarhynchus alexandrinus; assembly: GCA_008711295.1. Taxonomy (NCBI): domain Eukaryota; kingdom Metazoa; phylum Chordata; class Aves; order Charadriiformes; family Charadriidae; genus Anarhynchus; species Anarhynchus alexandrinus. Next base: position 1,327,230 of record VUYV01000160.1, read on the forward strand.
CGATTAACAGTGGGGTTCCAATGACTGACTGACAAACAAAATCTTAGCACACTGAGTCTGCTTCTCCCAGTAGTAAACACATGTTATTAATGAAATGATTCTAACAGGCTACACAATTGGAAGCTTTTTTCTTGATTGACAGACTATGCTTTCCTTAACAGGCCAAATGAAGAGGGCATAAAGAGTACACTTGTATTTTTTACTTTGTGAAGTAAAGACATTAAATTATTGCAATAGTTTCTCCACTCAGTTATAACCTAATGGAATGTTTCTCCGGCCAGTCACCGAGTGATGCATTACCTTGATACACACGCATTTTTAAAAAGCGCTGCCCTCTAATCTGTTGCTTCGTTTCCATCGCTGACCCACTCCTCTGTCATCGCTGACACAGCTTAACAGGAGAACAGTTGATTAGGGGGGAAAAAAAAAAAAGAGACGTCAACATGCATGTGGCATGAGATCATGACACCATCACTCAAAACTACTGCAGACTGGTACAGTTTAATTGCCAGCTGCTCAAAACAACGCTTGCTAAGCTAGACTGAGTATTAAGCAGCAGGATGAAACAGATGGGCTCGCTCATTCATAGACCCTATAGTTCATATATTTCAGAAGAAACAGCGATGGCCAAAAACCAGGATGAGAAACGTTACACAATTTCACCGTGCTTTTCTTCTTTCCACAAGGAGTGGATGAACTGCATATCCAACACATCTTTAATGACACAATTCATACCAAAATTGTCATCACAACTGTCAAGGCCCCTAAATTGGACCTACAATGTTCCAGCATGGGATTTCATTACACATTCAGTAGCTGTGTTCTTCAGACTATTAAGCAGTCCTCACTGCTTCAGTCTCTGCCTTGACTGTTCATACATGATCCTACAGCATCATTTGCCAGGCTGGCGGAGGATGGACAGAGGAAGCAGAGGTTTCTGTCAGTGCTGCTGCCAAAAGATACAAATGCAAGTTGAACTCCAGCCTCACTCTGATGAAAATGCCCCAACTTACGGGCAGTTCACCCATCTGGATTATCATTACACCCAACCAAGCTACTAACCAGTAAACAGTAACACACACGCGTACTCTTATGGCAAACCCGCTCCTGGGCTCACAAAGAAGGTTTGGAATATTTGTCTTGCACAGCCTGTCATGCCAGTCTGTACAGCGAAACTACTATCATTACGCCAGATCATTACACAGCTCTGGCCTCCAGAGCTGCAAAGAGAAGATGAGACGAAATACTTGACTTTCAGGGAAGGTTCTTACCGGGGAACAGAAAAGCAGTATTTTATCCTGAGCACATTCAGTACCCTACTATCATCACCCTCTGATACTTTTTTTTTTTCATATGGAATACAGCAGCATTAATATTGCTATTTTGAAGTTATTACAAGAAATCGTTCTGTTGCATCACCTACATGTGAATGGCAATTTTGTTGGAGAAAACAGTCAGTTTTCATGGGCTTCACTGTTTCGTTTCAAAGAAACAAGCAGTGAATGCTGAAGAGAGATTTCTTCCACGTAAAAGGTCAGAGTGCATGTTAGAGCAATCCGTCACAGTTGAGTCAGTGATGTTTCCATGCTGCACTATTCCCCCTGTACATGGTGTACAGCATGCTGAACTGCCGGAATTGGTATGGTCAGGCTAGAAAAGGGTTTGGCTGGTCACTTCTTTTATTTATTACTGACCTCCCTCTTGGAGACAGATATCACATCTCCCAACTTTGCAGCCTTCTTGGGCAGAGGAGTAAATTTATGGGTGGGATGGAACAGAAACTTAGAAAAGGAAGGACTGGTGGGAATAAAACAACAGTGGTGCAGTCAGGCAGGATTATTTGTCAGGTTGTGACTCTGCCTTCTTCTGAAGGTCCATGAGGGACGGTGTGGATTCCCTCCAAACTACTAATGCAGATTTTCCTGGATGGTTCCTGTAGTCGGATATCTACTGCATGTTTATGCACCCACTCTTGTCCTTACTCCTTCCTGTTCATGTGGGAATAAAATGCTTCTTCCTCTGCAGCTTTGAGACGTGACCAAACCCAGAAAGCCCATTGTCTCACTACCGCTGTTCACGACCACCTCCTTTTTGTGGCTAAGTACTAGCCACAGGCTTAACCTAGAAGTTCTCTTCAGATCCTGCTCCTGAGGATCTCTCTTCCCAATAAAAGAATAATTTTTCTTAAAATGGAACTTCAAGGAAAGAGCTAAATTGCTTTTTGCCTGCTCAGTTAGTGTTGCATTATCTTCTGTTTCCCTCATTAATAATAGAGTGGCAAACAAGACTCCTCCGCCTTCCACAGAGAAGAGGAGGAATGGCAAAACAATAGGAAATGATCCAGCTGTAAATTGCTTTAAACATTAGACTTAAGCAAGGATTTCAGTCAAAGTACTTCTGAATCACTCACAGCATGGAGTATTCTAAAATAAGGTGACACCCTCATATTAAGCCTTAGAAATTAACAAGTAACTGTCTTAAACCTTAAACTTGTTGAAAGTAGTTTCAATGGGATTAATGGCTTAAATGAACTGGTATAAATGTTGATACTAATTTGCATTATTATATATTAGGAATCATGCTAAAGGTAATCTGAGATACTGCTAACCAGGGATTCCTGCTCTCAAGGACCAAGCAGTGAGAACATGAAGCCTGAATTTTTATTGCTCCAGCTTGGCTGGCTGTGATGAGGGTTTGGTTCTCCTATCATAAAGCACAGGCACATCCTGTTGTCAATTAGACTCACCGGTATTCTGTGGCAGCAGCATTGGGCCCCTGGGATGTTATATAGTTTGTTTTGCTACGTAAACAGCATGAAGTAATCCAGGCAGTGAAGGACACAGACGAGCAGGCAATTTGCAGCATACTAAGTAAAAGAATAAAAGTCTGTGAGTGAGAGTCAGAGAATAAACAGTAACAACATCCCTGGGACATAATATCCACTGGTCTGGGGTCATGAAAAATATATACAGAAGAAAGTTAAGGGACTAATTAAAAGAAAATACACCCATTCTTTTGCTTCTGTGGATAGAGCAAGAGAAGGACTTAGTGCAGGAAAAAAAAATTGTTAGTTATTCACTTTGATTTTAGCACATATAAAATACAGCTTCTAAGTTTTTTTTTTTAATACAGCACCTATTCTGGGACCTGATCCAAAACTCAATCAATTTGTTAAAAATTTTTGCCCTCCCTTGTTGTCAGTAGGCTTTCAATCAGGCTATAAAACCAAATATTCATTCTGTACCTGTATATTTATCTATTTTGTGAAAGTAAAACATAAGATAATGTCCTTAGACATGTTTTTAATTGGCGCAACTTAGGCCCCCTTTGTTTCAAAACACAGTCCCATATTGTATTAGAAAAATCTCTCTATTTGTGATACTAGCCTAAACTTGTACAAAAATGGGACTGCAATAGATTTAAGAGTGTGCTCAGTCTTCTTCCTCTCCTTTTGGCCACACAGACATGAGATACGCAGGGCGTTTGAAATCTATCAGAGTTCATTGATCAAAGAAAACATATAAATCCATGTTTATTAACAATGTTTGTGTTTAAATAAAACTTTCCACAGCACACAAACATCAAAAATATTTCCCTTAGTCCCTTGGCGCTCATTGTTTATGGCATTCAGCATAGAGTGCGCCTTCCCACCCTCTCATTTATAAATAGTGCTTCCCTGATGGTAGTTTTCTATTATCAGTTTTACAACAGCATGTCATTCTGTCTTTGAAATTTCTAGATAACACTGTGGAAAAATTGCGTGGTTTACTGTTTTGAACACAGGCTTGAGAACCAGGACTCCTGGTTTCTATTCCTCTCTCTGTCAGCACTTTGCTGTATGACTGCGACCAAGTTACTCATCTTTTCTACTCTTTGTTCTGCTACATCTTCCATTTTCCAGATCTTTCATCCATCCGAATTTCAGAGAGGTGCAAGCAGTTTTCTGGAACTTTCTTTCACAACTTAGAATAGAATAGAAACTACTGAAGGTAGGGATAGAATAGATACTCTCTGCCCTGATGGATTTTTTAGTAGTGGAAAGACCAGAGATTTCACAGGAGTAAAACCTGAGCAGCAATGCGAACAGCAGCTGAGCACTCAAGAAAAAGTATGGGAAGAGGGTATGTGGAGATGCATGGCAAAGAAAGAAACTGAGCAAAAACAGAGAGAAAAAGGAAAAAAAGTACAGTAGAAGCTTCCTTTCTCATACAGAAATATAAAGGAATTAATCATTCCCTATCCTTCACCTTCCTTCAAACAAAAGTATAGAAAATGGGGGGATAAAACAGAGTAGAAAGGAAGGAAAGCAGTAATGAGCAAGGATGTTAACAGGCAAGTCAAACCCCACGCATTGCTAAGGTACAGAAATGAGAGGCACAACCGGTAGCCAGGGAGTGGGGGTTGAGCAGGAATGCTCCTGATGGTACAGGAAAATTTCCTTTAAAATTTACAGGAAACGCTTTCAATCCCCAACCCACGTTTTCACATTTCAAGAGCTAAAAGGCACGTACCTCAAAGATTAGAGAGGGAGCACGCAAAAAGGTTCAGAGCCAGGAGATGACAATGGCTTCCCAGAGACTGCCCTGCTGACCGCAGGGACTCATCTGGCCATGCAGCACGACCCCAGCACAACCTAGCAGGGCTGGCCCTGCTGGCTCCTGCTGCTTTGGGTCTTCCCATAGCCAGGGAAGTCAAGAACCAGCAGCCCATGACTACCCAGTTGTTCCTGATCAGTTGACACACGGTCTGGCGCGGAAGATGCGCTTGAACTGCTTGATAACTGCAGGCAGCTCTACAGCAACGTCGGAGGACACCCCTCCAATAGACACCATTAAAATTGCTTGCTAGGAATTCTCATCAGTGTTTAAGTTTTCTCTCTCTCCCTCTCATTCCTTCCTATCAGAATGAAAATGTCAGCTCCTCATTTGAGAAGGCCATTGCAAAAACAGTTGACACAGAGCAGGCACCTTTCAAGGACTTTTTGTTGTCTTTCCTTTCAGCAGGGAGAATTTTGAGGCCTCAATAAGCAATACTATTGTAAAAGAACCGAAATCTCTTTTGCTAAAAGCATCTCGCATTTTACAAGGGAGTTTAGCCTTCTAGAAAAGACTGAAAGGCAGGTCACTTTTCTAGAGACAACGAATTAATGCGGAGGTAGCGCACACACAGATTCAAACTTAACGTTTTTTTTTAGTTCACACGAAGACAGCATAAAAAATAGATTATTTTATGACAGCGTGAGCAATGGATCTGCCAAACCGAATTTAAACTCAGCTCCATAACAGAATTATATCCCATCAAGTGGCATGACATGTAATATTTCATTTTCTGGCTCACTATACACTGTCTGTGAGAAAACATAAAACCAGTATCTTTGCAGACTCTATTATTCACATATTCTGAAACTGGGTGGTACTAATTAATCAGAAAGGAAGCCAGAATTCTTATACAAAATATCTTTCCATTTTAATCCTAATTAAAACAAGCTGAGCCCAAAAATCGTAAGAACTGATCATGATCACTAATTGCAAAAGAGGAAATAGGAAATATATTTACCAAAAAGATGTCCATTGATTCACTGTTAATTTTACTTCTTTTTTTTTTTTTCCCTGAATGAATAATGGAATTTCATATTTCATTACCTATTTTTCAATAATTCTCTTCATTAAATTGAAAAATTCAAATTTTTGATCACTTCTATTTATTATTGCACTGGAGAGTAAGTTTCAGGACATGACTGTTAGTTTATAGTTAGACAAATGATCGCATTACTTTAAAGCTACCCAGAACCCCACCTTCCCGTGCTGGCCCTACATAGCCCTTGGGATTTCCAGAAGAGAAGTAATGCTGGCAAAGATGTCCTTGTTTGAACATATATCCCATATTTTTCACTAACGTGTGCATATATTTATATTCCTTGGGTGGTGGATTTTTGTGAGATAATTGTTCATATTTTCAACTCTTTAAATAGCTGATAGGACATCCTGGCCCGTAGGATGTACTGCAACAAAAAATAAGCATCCTTCAAGTATGTCATTTGCAGCTGTGAAGATAGCTGGTGTCAGGTCTGAAGTAGCTTTCTGTATGATACAAACATCCAAAATTGAAAGCATTCATCAATAATTATTGCCTAGACAAGAAACACACTTCTAAGGTACAAAATTGCAAACCGTGTCAAAACCATGCGCTGAGCAAGATCCATGTTTGTGAAACCTGAGCCAACTAAAAGCATAGTAGCAGAGCAATACAGCTTCAGAGAAATGTTGTATTTGGCTTCTATGATATGTACCTTCATTTTTTCATTAAAAAAATAAAATTTCTATTAGCACAGGAAATAAAAGCTGATGACAAATCTATCAGCCAACTGACTGCTAACTCAGTTTAGATCTTCAGTAAACAACATTGCTCATAAGCATGGAAGGATAGCTTTCTTTGGCAACATGTTATATCTGTTTTAATTTCTACATGAAATATCTAATAGACATATCATTTTGTTTTCGGGCACAAAACTCTTGGCAAACCAGAGATTTGCTTCATGGTGAAGACAGAGAAGAAGTGTTTTTCCCAGTCTTGTGCTGCTGCTCTCCCACACTCCTTCACATCTCTAACCCTTCCTCAATAAGCACCCCAGATCCCTGATGAGGACATTTCGTATGACAGGCTCCCCGCTAAATATTAAATTCCAGCCCTTCTTCCAGCTCTTTCACAGAAGACCCAGTGATTTGGACAGAAAGGACAGCAAAGGAGAGACAATCCAGGAATATCTGGGGGAGGATACAGGAACAGAAAGAGAAAAAACATGAGTCATTGCATTCCCTGTGCCATCTGGCAAAACTCCTCTGGGGACGTTCCTCAGGTGGGACCTGGTGAAGACCTACTGGCAGATGAGTTCCGGGAAGTAACATCGCTTTTCCTTATTTTCCTTTTCAGTGTTGAGTTTTTTCATTCACTGCCTAGACTGTATTTTAGCCCATCAAACAACATAGTTCTGTCAGAGCTCTCTTGGGCTCAGGGGATGGAGTTACAAGCTGTCTGTCTATCATTTACTACTTACTCCAGAGGAACCCAAGTGTACAGAGGGATGTTTGGTTTGCTTTGCTTTCTCCAGAGCATTTATCCAAGAGCTAAAGCCTTAAGAGCTTTCTGTTCCTTTACACAGGAAACTGATGTTTCTAGATTTTCATTGTTGCCTTCCTCCTTCATTTATGTAACGATATCGTAGTTACACATTCATATATGTTTGAGTTGCTGTGAATACAGCATCCCAGAACTCCTCAAAATACAATGATACTCTACACAAGACATTTTTTTCAAACAAAATCTGCAGCAATTAAGACTTAAAAAGTGACAATAAAGCCATTGAACTTAGAACACTGACCACAGAGGAAGTTAAAACTAAAGGTGCTGAAAGACTATTATTTTACTTCCAAATCTATCAAAATAGTAAGCATGTTTCTAGTAAAAAGAGAACACAGAAAACCAAAGGATGCTGATATTAAAAAGTTGTTTGAAGCCTTAAAAAAAAAAGAAAATCACTTGGCCAAAATTTTTTTATCCCTGAATAACTTTGCAGAAATCATTTCTCATAATTTGCCACTTCAAGACTATTCTAAAGTGGTTACCAGTTGCCACAGATAATGTACTGTTCTTTGACCAAAATAAAGAAGGAAAAACAGATATGTCTACTGTAGAAATGTGCCCAAAACCTGAAAATAATTGTGGATCCCCAACGGCCCACCCACAGACTCAAAAGTAGAGCGAGTTAAAATATTTCTTCCTAGACTACAGTAACTTTTGCACATCTTTGATTCAATAGAGATCAGTGTAGCATCCTGTTAATGTAACACAGGCTGCTCATTACAAAAAAATGCTCTTAAGAGGTGACAGAGTTCATTGAGTACTGGACTGGGTCTGGGGTGATTCTGTTGCTGGATACTCTAACAGTCTTCTAGGATCTTAGAACATTACCCTACTATTTTGTGCCTCAGAGTAAGAGTTTGCAGTATCTTCCTGCCTTTTCAGAATATTCAGTAACCTACACATGAAAATGTATTCTTCTTTCTATGTATCTCACAGTACATACATTTTATACCAGAAATTCTAGAATTTGGTAGAATTTCATACATTAATAAAAACCTGCATCTCTTTCTCTGCCAATATTCCAATCCAACTATTTTAACATAAATATTTTTGTATTGTTCCACTGCTAGTCTCTGTAGGATTAGAAACACAAGAAATATATGTGACTCAATAGGAATATTTGAGGGCCAATTTTTCAATTTGTACAGATGGTCCAACTAAAGTTCAAACTAATGGAACATACCCTAGCTGAGAATCTAGTCCTTGAGTCTACTGAGGTTGTCTAAACACAGTAACATATACATAATCAATTGTAACCGTTTGCAATCATAGAATCATAGAATGGTTTAGGTTGGAAAGGACCTTGAAGATCATCGAGTTCCAACCCCCCTGCCATAGGCAGGGACACCTCCCACTAGACCAGGCTGCCCAAGGCCACGTCCAGCCTGGCCTTGAACACCTCCAGGGATGGGGCCTCAACAACCTCTCGGGGCAACCTGTTCCAGTGCCTCACCACCCTCAAAGTGAAAAATTTCTTCCTAATGTTTAATCTAAACCTGCCCTCTTCCAGTTTAAAGCCATTTCCCCTCGTCCTATCACTACATGCCCTAGTAAAAAGTCCTTCCCCAGCTCTCCTGTAGGCCCCCTTTAGGTACTGGAAGGCCACAATAAGGTCTCCCTGAGCCTTCTCTTCTCCAGGCTGAACAGCCCCAACTCTTTCAGCCTTTCCTCATGGGAGAGGTGCTCCAGCCCTCGGATCATCCTCGTGGCTCTCCTCTGGACACGCTCCAGCAGGTCCATGTCCTTCTTATGTTGGCGACTCCAGAGCAATACTCCAGGTGGGGTCTCACGAGAGTGGAGTAGAGGGGCAGAATCTCAGTGTGACTGGTAGAGCTGTACAGTCATCCTGCCAAGAGCTCATTGTGCAATATAGGAGTTTACACCACACCCAGCAGTGGCGAAGCCCACCGTACTCTCCCCTGCAGTAAATTTGTCCCTGGAAGCCATCTAGGTTTTCTGCATGTTTTCAAAACATTGAGCAAAACAGCAATCTCACTCTTTTGGACATGTGGGGTAGAATCTCACACCACTGAAGAAAATGCCCGCATTTCCTATGCATTTAATGGGTTCCTGGTATCCCTTAGGGATAAAAGTTTCTTTCTTAAAAATATTTTGGACACCAATGCTTTAAAAACACCCACTGGAAGCACATTACACTAAAGTTTCGTTATTAAAACAAATTAAAGATTTAAGAAATGTCTTTTAACACAGACTTTTAAAATATAAAGTCTCTTCCTGTCTAAAACATCGAGAACCAGAATTGTGCTGAAGTTTTGAAGAGCCATGGCCATTTTGTGATTTGGAATCTGCATTCCATAACAAGGACTACAGACTTGTAGAAATGGGGATCGAGACAAAGAAGTGACTGCAATGGGACACTAGTAAAACTTCAACTCTTCATAGAGCTGAAATTGCATCAAGTATCCTTTCCTTGCCCTTTGTTGTTTACTTTTAAATACTGAGGAGTGGGTTTTGGCACTTCTTTTGAAAGGACGCAGTTGCTCTAGTCTCTGAGTTTTTCTTCAGTGGTGTCTTGCCAGTTGTGCTAACTGTGCTACATGGTGTAATAGAGAAAACAGAGTCATTCCAGGCTGCTAAACTCATTTTCACTTTTCAGTGAAATAAGTTTTAACTGACTTTTAAAAGGTGAAAAGCCAGTGCATTAACACACTAATACAGACTGTGAGGTTTGCAGTCTAGAATTTAAAGTCTTCCATTGTAAAACCAAGTAATATATTACATGCCATACAGATTAAGCTGATCCATAAGCAACCTTTGTTCCAGAGACTGAGTATTACCCTCCATGGAATGGAATTCTCAAATCTCTGTGGAGAAAGGTTCTTTTTACAGAGGAAGAAAATATTTCCTAACGAGAGTATTTACTGGAAATACTGTAAATTCATGCCACATAATAAAGATGACTGGTAACTCCTTCAGTATCTTCAGGAAGGACAAAACCCAAAGCCAAACGGTTGTCAAATTACTTTAAGGCTTTCCTGTGCCTGATCTGGATGAGAACTTGAGGTTTTATCATAAAGGGAGAAAACTGGAAACTGAACGGCCTGGCTTGCGATCGTTGAGAAAAGGCATCAACATCTGTTTCTGGTCTTTTGCTGAAGAATCCCTTCAGCTGATCATTTGGATTGAAAGTAAATTGGTTTGTTTTCATAGGTCCATTTCTTCCAAGTTCAGATAAAACAAAGCTCTCCTGTGGGCCTGATGGTTTGTGTTCTGAATTCTTGGTTCATGTGGCAGATTCTCTGTATTATATTGCTAACATACTATCCAGCTTGAAGAATACAAAGCAGGCGATGCCTTGGCATGTTTCTGTAAGTTTCCTTGTCTAGTTACAAGATCTGTGAAAGCATGAAAATGGGATCCTGATAAATTCCCTACGGTCAAGGAAACATACATGTGTGCCCATGTGTTTATATATATATAAAATGGCGTTTGTCACAAATGTCAGCTACAGCATTCTAGAAGGAAATCTAGTAGTTCTTCCCTACTAGCAAATTCTACTCCTAGACATGACAAATACTGTTGAGGTCACGGGGTTACAGCCCTGCCTTAGCCACGAATTCAAGGTTTGGCTATAAGATTCCTGAAAGTTAGTGCCTATGTGCAACTGGAATTATATTCAAGCCCCATCTCCAATGAACAGGAATTAACAATAACTTAGCTGTCTTATTGTCTTAGTTGCCTGTCTGCCCTTTATAGAAGTTTTCTGAAACTTCCCTGAAAGCCTGAATAGGAAAATAGAAGAGCAAAATGACAGTTTAAAATGTTTGTCCTCAAGGAGGGTTTCAATCTCTTGCCCCAAAGTAAAATGAAACCATAAAACATGAATCTTACAGTAAGATTCCCATTCTGATGATTCTCCATGGGACTTTCTTAAGAGCAGAAAAATGTAAAGTCATCAGAACTTTAGTTGGGGAGACAAAATTACAAATATACACCCATTGTAAAGCTGTGATTTCTTGTGAAATATTTCACTTGAGAACTGTAATAAATGAAAAGTAAGTTTTCCATTTCTTTAGATGTCAGTGGAAGTAATAATACAAGAAGAATCAGGAAACTACCAAGTCTAGTTTATGAGAAATATATTATGGTTACCATAATTCATCAACAGGAGCAATTCTGTCAAAGACGCGCTCTCTGACCACCTGTATAATTCTTCAGGACACTATTAACATGGGGCAACTACACTCAAGAAGCTAGTCAGGGAAAAAGCAGTATTTTAACGTAGTTTAGCATCTTAATATAGGATGAATGAAACTATTATTTCGTGCTTTTTTTTAATCTCCAGACTGATGATATTTACATATTTACAGGATGATATTGACAGTTTCATCATTTTACTTCCCGTGAAGGAAGAGCAAGCATTTTCTTTATTTTTATTACAGTATTAAAACCCCAGAGGACCAACGGAAAGCATGAACATTTTGCTTATAGTGCCTTCTGTTCAGACTGACACGGCTGTTCGAATGCTCTTAGGAGGGCACAATGACAGCTGAGGCACTGCCCCTGCAAACTCCAAGAGTTAGAAAAGGCTGCCATTGACCATCACGTTCCCACCCGGTCTAGCGTGTTTTTCGGAAGGAGGTTCAGGAGAGCACTATTATCAGGCGGTCGGTAGCAGCACCCACCTCAGCATACCCTTTAGAGGTCTCCCTGCTGACTTACAACCTTCTGACAGGCCTGTTGCCCATTCCAGAGCAGAGCTCCATGCAATCAACCTGCTCCTACATGGAAAGTCCAGCCTCCCTTCTTTGCCATTTTATAGGCCAGAAACGCATGTTTCGGTGCACTTCAAGCATTTTTCTTTTTTTTTTTCTGGCTGGGGTTTTGTTTGATTAGAAACTATATATTCTTTACTGTACTAAAGAAAAAGCTGATGAATTCCATTTTCACCAAAAAATTGAAAATACTGGTAACTCTAGAAGGTCTCAACTGACCACTATCATTACTTTTAGCAGCATTTGCATTAGATTTGTTAGATAAATCCAGTCACAGTTGTGCTGAAAAAAAAAAGCTTGGCTTCTGAAATCTCTTTAGATAAATGCAAGAAACTACATGTATCACAGTTCATTCAGAAGTCAGGGTTTAAATGGATGTAAAAAGCCCTGGTTTTCCAGTATCAACAGCATTTGGAAATGCAACCAAATTCTAAGCTGCAGAGGTACAATAAAACAAAAAGAATATAATAAAAATACTATCTTTTTGTTATTTAACTTCAGCTATATACAGACTTAAATGCCAAATGAAGAAGACTCAAAGCTTTAGTCTGATTTCTAGTCAAAGTACAAATACAGACTTCTCTGTACATAATGACCAAAATTTTACTTCTTTTAAGTAAAATAGTTTTGTTTGGAACTTAATCTTAATTTCATTGCACCAAATATAAAAAACAGTTACGACTTACTGAGAGGTGGTCCCTTCCTTTGCCAGGTAGCAAAAGAAGAAAGAGGACTTCATTCGATTAAATAGTTTAAATGTATAATTTAAAAATGCCAGGAAAATGCTTACAGACATTTCCAAAGACTCAGGGAAATCTGGTCTCAGAACATATACCTCAAGAACCCCTTCTGATGTACAGAAAATGCTCCAAGAGTGGCATGTTCTTGTAACATAGGTTATTTACAGTGTGAAACAAAACATGGGCAATCTGGGATGACAGTGTTACCCAAAGTTCTGTATTAGGAAGTTCAAAAGGAAGAGATAGTGTCTACAGACATTTACAAACAGGCAAAGTAAGTATCCAGGTTAGAAATAGGACTGTATTAGGGAAAAAAAAAGTCTCACAGAAGACTTCAGAATTTCTGAGTGAGATCTCTTGAAATTCTATATCTATTGATAAATATCAAAAACACTAACATAGCCTTCAAAAGCTTAGAGAAAATTTTTGTATTTCACTGGAAATCCAATTTTACATTAGAAAACCATAATTCTAGTCAAAATTCACTTCTCCGTAAATATTAGTAAGAATTCTGAGGACACTCCTCTCACTTAAGAGACCTTAGTACCCAGCTAAACTACCTATTTTACAGATACTAAGTATGGAATTCTAAATGAAATTAACACATTATGCTTTTTTAACTAGAAATCCATTCTTACTACACAGGATGATTTCTTTCTTTCTTTCAGTAATTTTAAATGACTTTGTCATCCAGACTTTTATACGCAGGCCACCATCTTCATTCAAGATTTGGAAGTGTGGCAGCTAAGTGTCAGCAGCGCCTAATCCAGCACTCCTCTCTGCCTGCCTGAACAAAGAGCAGGCTGGTGTTTATAACGCAAGCGTGATACAGTGGACAGCATGAAATGGTGAGTCACCAGACCATAACTGAAAAATAAAAGGGATATTTCTTAAGGCTTACTAATGACTCAAGAGGCCATCTGTAACCAGTAAATCATCACCATCTTTAATATCTACTAATGTCGTTACAAAAATTTACTCACATAGGTCATTTTTAATGGCTAAGTATAATTTTTTTCATCAACCTTCATCAACTTCATGGTAAAAGATTTTGGCTAAGAAAGTACTGCACAGTCTGGGAAGGCTTCTTTATAAAACCATAAAGATGATACTTAGCATTACATTTTGCTGTCACTTCACATTTTAAATTGTGTGCTAAATGCACAGGCAACAATTTCATTTGCCTGCCATTTTTTATTGCTAAATATCCTAGAGCCATCTATGGGGGCTCTGTACAATCAGAAAAAGGATGTTTGCATCTTCTGATTTTACTTTTTCTATAAGACACAAGTTATTTTTCAGTATGAGCATTTGAAACATGAAAACAATCTGAAAATGAGTACAACGAAAATATGCTACAAATATGTTAGATCACTCAAGATCTGCAATTAGAAATCTTCATTCTGGACTCTATATAGCTGTCTGATAAATTGTAAGTGATTCTTCAGCTGCTGGAAATTAAGAACCCAAAATTTCCAGTGAGTTTTCTACTATACCTGATTAGGTTTTCTGTAGGGTTGCCAGCATTTCTTATGAAAGCAGCTGAATTTTCCAGATGTTTCTTCAACTGAGAGCTACTTCTGCTTTCCAGTATCAAATCTTTCCTAAATACTATCACTTTCTTTTCACAAGATACTATCCAACATCACAGCTATCACTATTCTTCCAGCTCCACATTTTACATTTATGCTGCTGAGTTAATTTAGCAAAAACCATGAAGTAATTCAAACATGGCAAGTTGTGTTCCAATTGCGAGTTCTGGGGAATCTTGCTGTTCCTGAACTAATGACAGCTTCTTTCAGTGCTCCTCATAAAACAACCAAGTATATCTAATCGGCTTTGTAATCTAACTTATATCTTAACATCATGGGGTATTGAGACTTACTTCAAAGTATTTCAAAGTTTTGATCATCGAGAATCCTGCAGCTTGCATCACCATTCCAGTAAATCTTCAAGTTCCTGCTAAACTTGCTTTTGAGCATATTACCTCCTGAAACGTAACAATGCAAATCCTATTATTAGGAAAAAAATGCCTTAGAGTTGGTCAGGCAAAAATCTCCATCTACTTAATTAATAAAGCATATAAGGCATTCATATCTGATATAATAAATATCTGAAGTATACAAAACAATGTCTTTATTTACACATCTGCCAAACCCAGAAATACAGTAGTGCTAGCCAATTTCTTTTCTTCTACGAAATGACATAGGGCCTGGAGTAGTTAGAATGGAAAAGAATAAAAATTCAAAATATCATTAAATATTAATTAGAGCATTATGAAAATGTTCCAGTAGTAATTTTAAATTTCAAATAGCTTGCTTGCTGTTGATCATCACCACAATAACACTAATAATGTCAAGATCATAACATCTTGAAAATAATTGAGATAATTTTTGATAAGATAATATTTGAGAGAAATTCAACTGTTGGCTGCTGACCATGAGAGTATCGAAAGACAGCCAGTAGATGAGTGGGACCTAGACTGTTACATCTGAGACAGTTCTCAAGAACCCCTTTATAGCCTGTGGAGAAAAATCAGTATTATTAAGGCATGAGACATCTCATTCCAAGGTTACATGGGTTAGATGAATCACGCTCAAGAAATGCCTATTTTTTTCCACTTCTTTTAAAGGGATTTTAGTGACTAGTTCATGTATTGGTCCTATACTGCTGATGTCTAGTTAACCAAGGTGAATCCCCCCCAGGATACCTGAACTGGAGCTATTGGAGGACAGAAAGGAACATGATGATTTGAGCACCTAACACTTTGTGAAGAAGTAGGAACAGAGCCTGCATCTGAGAAGTTTCATGAACATGCCTAACTTTCTTAGTGCTTAAATGAACCAAACCACGAGAAATTTGAGGCTTGCCCTTCATGAGCTGGCAGATTAATAATTTTTGGCACTCCATTTTTGTGATGATGTCAGATTGATTATTTTATCGCAATCAAAATTTGAATGTATGTGACATTTTGTTTATGCCAGTCCTCTTTTTGTTCTCCATGTGTGTATAAACAGATATACCAGTGCTAAACAACTACAATTTTGTGTCACAGACACAGATGTGGGGCAGTATGGAGGCTTTCAAAAAGTTCAGAGCTGCCAAAAATAATCTTCCACCTACCACCTTGCGCAACAGCATTTCAGAAGACTGTGTACACCACGTACACTGCAACCTACTACTCACATCAAGAGAAACTAATATTTTGCAGGATTTGATTTCACAACAAAGAAGATGGCACACCTAGAAGTTCTATAGTGAATATATACCTAAACATATTTTAACAAAGTTTCAGCCTCATTCTAAACGTCTGAATTTTATCAGAATTTCATAGCGCTGAGGAACATTGTTTGAACAAGTTCAATGCTCTCCATACATCTTAATGTGTTTAGTACTGTTACTGTAACTGGATTTTGCAACAAAGCACTTATTTGAGCTGTTTTCCCACAAGTACACGGGCTATTTAAAGCTCCTTATTTCATAAGTAGCTTTTTAAAAAAGAAACCCTAGAGCTTGCAATCTGCAAAGGTGAAGCTCTCACTGAAAACACCTTCACCAAATTGAACAGCAGTTTCCTTATCCATTGGTTCTTTGGTGTGTTAAATAAAAAAAAAAAATAAAAAAAGAGGTGCCTACGTTGCAGCCCGAGGTGTGACAGTGGTATGTTTAGACACCCCTGAGGTAGCCCTCATCTTGCCAATAGCACTGTAAGTGTAGCGGCAAAGATTCCAACACAGGCTGTACAAGCCCGTTAGATCGTGGTACTCCTGCCAGCTGAACTAAAGGGAGCTGGGATAGGTCGCTTTCTGCTGCAGGCACACTCCTGATTGCTTTGCAGACATCAGTCACCCGGCTTGATTTTGTGCATCTACGACTGAGTCAAACTTTCCTCATGCTACCGAGCGTTATGCTGGCAAGTTTTCCTTCTGTGTACAGTGAGTCAATGTACTCTGACTCGACTTTCAAGATTCTAGAAAGACAAGGCTGGAAAAGCAGTATAAATCATTCCATATTGGAAATAATTACTTACATTTGAATTCTGTAATCCTTATTTGAACAAAACTCACATAGACCTTAGTGGGAGTTCAGCTCAGTTAATGACTGAAGTACTTGGCCCTTAATTCCTTTTTCTGCCCTGCTATCAGATGTATTATTATTATGGGAAACATCTGTAATAATACTTTACACTTCCATAGCCCCTGACATCTGGAGGCTTCAACAAACTCTCTCTGAAATTACTATTAGGTATTCTTATGTTACTAAGGATGTCAAGTAATTTGTCCAAGCCAGAGATATAATGTTTATGCTTTATGCAGCTCTTAAAAAATTAAATGAGGTTGCATTGATAAATACCATCCATTATATAACCCGTGTCTTTATTAACCAACTGGAGAGAAAGACAACTGAAAAATGACTGATGCTTAAGATTAAAAAGAACTGTAGACGCCTAATATCAAATAATGTCAAATTCAGCTATCCATACTTGAAAATTCTTGTTTTGCCTTTCAGACTCTAGAAATCACTTAACAAACACGAGGCCAGAAGTCTGAGTGGGACAATAATGTGGTTTCTGTTTATGCTTGCTAGCTTGCCTGTCTGTGTTTATCTGTGGGCTGCAGCTAACTGATCACATACCGTATCTGTTCCACTGTGGCAAACCAGCACTATTTGCTTTGGGGTTTTTTCCTCAAGGTACTTTTTAAAATGCTTCCAGATATCAAGCAACCAATTATTTTAGAAGATCTTGGACCTGATCACATTCCATCACACAAAATGTGGCACATGGTAAGCAAACACTCAAAAATGCACATGAAATGAGGTGCACGATGTACACGTTGTTCCAAAAGAAAACCAACAAACCTATGTACTGTAAGGAAAAAAATTACAGACTCGGCTCATTATAGAGGTGAAAAAAAAAGAAAAGCTGTAATACAGTGAAGAAAGTGTCTGGCAAACCGATCATAAACAGCAACATGTTCATGACAATGAAAGGGAAGGGTCTATTTTCAGTCCACAGCTAGCTACAATTCATCCCTCATTATAAGGCACTCTGTTATCAAGACTCAAGAATAAATAGTTCATTGTTCTTTTAGTTCTTTCAGACACTCAGAACCACAGGATTGCAATCCTCTGAATATCCCGGTCACTGTAAAATATAGAATACTTCAGAGCTATGTATGTCAGCTGTTATAACTGGTTGTACTTTCTTTATGTGATAAGGCAACACAGTACTTCACTTTCTGGACACTTCTAGCTGTAACTTGCCCTTTATCAGATGAAGAAATACTGCATTAAGGCTGAGAGTAGCTGTTATGATGAAACATGAATGGGGCCAGAGCCAAAACAAGTACTTCTGCTTTAAAATACAATGTATGACTTACCTGTATTAACTTAATCACGTAACAATCTACAGATGGAAACCAATTTGGTTATCTTAAAAATCTGCTAGGATGCAGTGCCTTTGAATGGCTTAGAAATGTAGAATGCATGCTTCACAACCCGAAGTCTTCACAGGCATGTTCTTTTCAGGGTAGAGGGCTGTCTGAAAGCATTGCCTTAGAGGAGGGGGAGTGAAAGAAAGTGAGACCAAGTGTGCTGCCTAGCTGCTTACAAATTTTGGCAGTGGATCAGACAAACAAGTTCAGCAGAAAGTCGATGTAATTTTATTGGACCACACTGTCTCAAGCAATTAGAAAAATATTTGTAAAACATCAGATGAGAAGGGGAAACGTGGAGCCCAATAATGCAAAACAATGTTTATAAGACAGAAATTGTGAAACTGGAAGAATAAACACAATTACTCTATCAGCACCTCCAGTTCTTCTGAAGATTACTTAGCTTAAAAGCAGAATGTTTTCCTGTTGCATTTAAAAGAATTCATAATTAAAAAAAACTTTACAAATGTACATGTATGTAAAAAAAGTGTTCTATAAGGATTTTTACTGTGAAGCTATCAGCGTTCATCAACAGAAAATTACATGCTACATGAGTGCACTTTATGTACTGACATTCACATGCATATTTGGGCAAGGAATTCAAATCCACGGTTGTGCAAGAAGGATAATTTTTAGACCCACAGATTCTTTTTAAAAGAACTACAGATCATCCAATGTATGTGTAAGCTGCTCAGATAAATTAATACTGTGTGAGGTAACATCCTTCTTTGTAGTTATTATGTCCCCCCTTTAAATACTATGCTGAGAAAAACAGTTTAGACAACTTGCATAGTGCAAGCTTAGACACACACAAGAGTAAAGATGGCCATATGCATTTCTTTTTAAGTTGCTGGCGAGTCAGAAATTTGTTTGCATCTTAAGTTGGGACATTTGTTCTTTTCTACCAAGTAGAAATATTTCATTTTCTGCCCCAATTAACATCATAAGACTTGTCACATTAACTGTTCTGGTAAAACTCCAGCTACTTAGGCATTAGCGCATGGGGAAGATTTATCTGTTAATTCTAGGATAACACAGTACTGCCTGACTGTTGGCAGTTATCTGAGTAATAGGATTGGACAAAATGCAAATATTACTATGTCCATTAGAGGTTCTATCAAGATTAACGATGGCCGTTAATGAATCAGAAGAAGATTCTGAGCTCCCTGGAATTCAGGTGTATTGTGCGTATCAATTCAAATCTATCTTCAGCTGAGATGGAAACCTGCTGTCTGTGTTTACGCTTTGTGTAAAGAGTCAAAGAATTCAAACTGTTGAAAGGACTGTTTTGACCCAAGTCCCTATGAAAAACACAGCATGCCAAATAGGAGATATTCAGGTGAGAGAAGGGTGTCCTGAGCAAAGATTCATGGTGCTGAGTGACAGAGGCAGGACTTTCACACATACAGGCTGCTTCAGGCTAACGAGATGGCAGCCCAGGCTCTTGAGGAATGCTGCTGTTCCAACAGTGGGAAGAATTCTCAGTATAGCAAAGATAGGGATCCAGGAGCTGGAACTGCTAAGAGTTTCAATAGCTTATAGACTACTACAGTTACTCAGCTGCAACCTCAGCAAAAGCAGGAACAGGCCTTTATAACACCAATCATCAAGTTTACCCTCTGGGCTCGAATCCAGTGCCAACATATTCAAATAAAATCCAGAGAGAACAGCCTGTGTTGCCCGAACAGTCTACTTGTACCTAACTATACAGCAACGATTTCGGGGCAACGGTGAAAATTATCTACAGTATAACAGACTTTTCCCACAAGCACATTCACAATGAAAACAAGCTGCGAATTTGAGCATAAACGTAAGTCTAGAGAAAGCAGCTCTGTTTGAAGTTGTGTTTACAGTGAAACTTTGGCAGTCCCAAAAAACAGCTAAGCTCCGACTTCCGTACATCTATATACTCTGCAATATATCTTGTGCGGACTAGAAATGAATCCTTTGCATTCCAGAAGCATCAAAGAACGACTGCTGAAGAAGACTAAAACTTCTGTGAGTGATTGGTGGGGGGGGTGGGGCTGACATAGCTGTAACCAGACAGGACATTAACTGTCCCAGCAGAGCTGTTGCTTACACACATCCTTTAGTGTACTGTCAACACTGGAAAAGAATCTATGCTGGGAAATACTGAGAAATTATATTTTTCAATACTTATTACATAGTCAGCTGAGCTAAGAAGAAGTAAAAGCACAGGAATAAAAAGTTCACCAGCAGCACAGAAAAAAACATGAAGACAAAACTGGACAGAGAAAAGGAGCCAGGCAGATGAAATGAGAGCATGAGTAGAGACAGAGTTGTATGAATAGATTACATTTGGGTTGTATGAATTTAGGAAAAAAAAGCTTAAAGAAGCACGTCATAGAAAAAAATTTCATTCTGAGAGAGGTACTTCAGCAGATCAATTTTCTCCTGGATGTCTTCATTGACCACATAAGATTTTTTTTTTTCAAGGATTAATGCTGAGCAAATACACGGTAAAGAAACCCTTTGCAAGAAGTATTTACAAACATCCATTTGAATAAAACCACAAAGTGCTTTAGGTGGTATTTGGTTTACCTCATCATTCATACTCTAAATAATGAAAATTACTTGTATTTGCAGAGAAAAAAAAAATCTCCATTAATATTTTTGAGACTATTAAATAGAATTAAACACACAATAATACCTTTCAAGTTTGTGTCTGGAAGTTACAGTTGTATAAAGGGTGAGACGCAATGACTACGTCTATGAAGCCTTTCAGGAAAGGCTGCAAGAGTACACATATTGTCGACTTTCTCACCTTCCATACATGTACCTTCACCTCTTCAGATAGCTTGCAAACGTAATTATCTGCACACCAAACTACCTAATAACAGAGCCAGCCATCATGTATGTTAGACATGCTGGCTCCCACACTTGCAAGCTCACTATCTGTTTGGAGAACAAATGTGGCCTCAGTGGAGCATTCAAAGAACAGTGTAATGGGTATCCAGTGCTTTACTGTCTTGGTCAGGACTGCCTTGTTCCCAAAATCAAAGGCAAAGGCATTAATAGAGCTATCAAAACATATCTGATAAGGTATCCTGTGCATATGGGACCCTGAACCTCACTGGCCTGATTCCTTGAACAATTAGCGTGCTCCATAAATTTAGCTTTTCTATACAGACCTATTTTAAAATTAAGGATTCACAAATTTAGCATTTTTAACATTTAAAATTTCCTATGTTGACTATCTCCTACTCCCTCCTTTAAAGAGGCCCAATCCCAACTTCAAAAGAGCTTCCTGGAGTTTTTCAAGATTTCCTCCTCCTTACGAAGCAACGTTACTTAATTAGAAATAACTACATTCTCAGGGAACTCAGGAAAGAGCAAGATTAGACATGTCTGTGGATAATGAAAATATCAAAAGTTACATTAAATTTTCCTTTTTTTTAGGGACAGTATAACTCATGTACTTTAGGAAATATGCTAAACCGTAATTATTTGAGGATAGAAAGTTCCTTTCTGGATGTAATAGTCATAGACCTCCACTACGTTTTTTTGTTGTTTGGGGTTTTTTGTTTGGTTTTTTTTTATTATTTTTCTATTTTTAAAAAAAATCTTGTTGGAGCATTTGCTATTGGTCACTGTCAGGACAGAGCACTGGCCTAGATAACTTAATGTCTTCCTCCAATAAAACAATTCACATGTTATTATGCATTAAGTCAATAGTCTGCCTCGACAGAGTACTTTTTCCAATCCAGAAGGGAAGGGAAGGAAAGGAAAGAATAATGCTGCCAATTTTTCCTGTCTTACAGCACATTGTTTTTTCTTGTTAATCTCTCCGCATCTTTTCTTTGTGGCATCTCTCTGGAACACAAGCAGCGTCATTTTTACAAGGCAGGAAACAATCTCATTATCCAAGGACACAACTTCATGAGTAAGTGACAGAGCCAGTGAGGGGCATCCTAACATATCTTCCTACAGGCGGACATTAATTTCCCTGAAGCACTCAGATATTCTCCCTGCATTCCTCTTCATCTTTCCCTTCATATTCTTGATGTACAGGTAGGGTTGAGGGACTTTTTTGTGAATAAATAGAGAAAGTGCTTATCATCCTTGATGTTAGTAAATATGGCAAGATAATTTCTTCTGAAAATACTTCCTTTTCACTCAAGCACAGAGCAGAGGCGAGACTAATTCTGAGTCAGTTCTGCATCTGAAGGAAAAACACAAGTTCAGCTATGCCAAATTTTTATTTTTCTAGACAATCTCTTTTTTTCTAAATTGAAAATTTGCTTCTAGGGGCAGTCAAAGATGTTTTACCTTTGTGGGTTCTGGATAGCTGGCAGTCCAGCTGATGCTATTGTAGTTTGTAAAGCAGCATTTCCACAGAAAACGGACATTTCTACTGCAGAATACATGAGAAGTACGTGCGTAATTTTGTAGAAGTACCAGATTTACTTTCCCTGCACCACACATTTGATTTTTGCATGCACAGTAAGTGCTTCTCAAATACACTAGATCTGCTCACATGCACTTCTTTGCTGTGTCCATGCGTTGGATCAAATACTTGCCACGTATACTTTATTAATGCTCTAAACTGTATTTGCATGTCTTCCTCTACTGGAAAACTCAGGTGCAAACTTGGCAGCCTTACACATTGGATGCCTGAGATGTAAGTATTAGAACCTTACCCCAAGCCGAATTCAGGCAGCCCACCTTTCTGAAACATGTAGGTGAAGATCAGAAAACTACTGTTCTTCAATATGGCAATGAACTATAAGACAGTATGGAAAACAGTCTAAACTAGGAGTATCATTTTCCCACTGAAATGTTAATCTGTTTTCCTCTCATGGTAAAGAAGTGAGAACTCACAGCAACAATGCTTTAACTGGGGTGCTCCCTAAATTACTCAAAAATTAGGGATATTCCACATGGAGTTCTAAGATAGCCTTTGATTCCAATTGCATTGTTTCAGTCAGCTTCAAATACAAATCAGCATTTTTCAACAGTTTTTCCTGTCACATCTCTTGCAATCTCAAGAGATACCATGTACTACATCTACCCCAAGGCAGAGCATAAAAAGGAATTATTAGGGTGATCTTTCTCCTGATGTAGTCACCTAACCTGGCAGAGTATATACCATGACATGATTACAAACATCCCAAAATACAAGATACTCAAGTACAGATGAAAATACCATTTCTGAAAACACTCCAAACAAATCCAGGACACATTTGTGAGAAAGTCTGTACTCTTTTCCTCCTTCCCCATCTTAATTACCTCCACAAAAATGTCAACTACATATGGCAATAGATGAAGAGTAGGATCTACAATACAGCCTAAAAGCTGAACTAGGAAAATGCTGTTTCAATGGAAACTAGTTCAAATTACTGTAAAGACTTGTATGTTAACTTCACCTAGACTAAGTTACTAATCCTGAATGCCAGTTCATTCTAGCTGTTTAGGTATGAGGCAGTGAAACAACCCATGAACAAGAAAAATACACACAGTGGTTCTGCAGTATGCACTAAATAATCTGAAGCAGGAGGCAGCAATAGCAGTTTTCTCTTGCAAGTTCCCGCAGTGGTTCTCTAAAGAAGAAAGGATGGAAAAGAAAATGTACGGCTCACACTTTTACACTGAAAAAAGTAAATGGAAGAGGTTTTCAGTTGATCACATACAGACGCATTAGCTTAAACCTCTCAAAGAAAAAAAGAAAACCAAACAAAGCCATCTTTGTCTTGCTTACTTGCATCAGTTGACAATCACGGTCCATCACAATCAGCTTACACTCAGGTATAATAAACAGCATCGAGGAGGTTATATTTTAATGTGAGAGATGTAATTTGCTGCTCATGACAGGTTCAAACCATTCCTGTCAACCCATCATATAACACATCCTCTTTTAGTCCTACTTAGATTAAAAATAATAATAGTGAAGGATAGGTTTTGGCTTTGGTACTCGCTGCAGGCACTTCAAAAGGACACACAGGGAAACTGGATGCATTTTGATTGACTCATCCAGAGGGCTTTCTGGGTGCATCCAAAAAACCAACTTAAAGAAAGCGTGCACATGTTCCCATCACGTAATGGTGCTCCGTTACTTTAGCGCACGTAGGGGTATGCATGTCTGTGTAGGAGACAGAGAAAAAGACACAGAAGGAGGAAACTTCTCACCCCATTAGGCACTGAGTGCTTCCAGAAGCTCGGCAAACCATAACAGCAATTTCCCTCTCTGCCCTGCCCCCAGGGTTCATCTAGTCCTTGCACCATCATAAAAGCAGGAAAGCTGTAGAATCACACAATTCTTGCTCTATTTCTTACACTTATTCTTTAAGCATCTTCTTGTTGACATCTTAGGTTAAATAGACCTCTGGATCGCTCCAATACAAACATTGTTACATTTTGATGTTACGTCCCTCTCTTTTCCTTTGTGGAGAAAAAAACCTGTGAAGTCAAGCTGAAGAAATTCCTGCTTTGATGTATTCTCTTGTATTAAAGGACATAGCATTACAAATTAACTGACCCAAAACCATAAACTTAAACTATTATTCAGATTTACTAAGCCTGTTATCTCAAATAAGTGTGGGGAAACCAGTTTTCCTCCAAATATTTGCCCCAAAACTAAAATAAGTCAAGCCTTTGTAAAAATTTAGTTGGTTTATTTCATTATTATTTTCCATTTTCCTATCCGTGGCAACAACCAGATCAGATCTGAAAGGCTGGAACTTTTGCAAGAAAGTTTGCCTTCTCAGATGGTCTAGTCCCCCACCTCAGATTCTGAATGTCAGGGCAGTTTAGATAAACGTTCGTGATTTTAGGCACCCATCCAAGACTGTTGCTGTTTGCTTATTAGGATATAAGAAGTTAATTGGAAGGACACACTTTTCTTTAGTCGTAGAAGCAACTGATTGATTACATTACGTGTAATCTCCTATTCATAGAAACAGCAGAACATCGCATTCTACAGGCTGAGATAAAGAGTGTTTGTGTGTGTGTGGCTGAGGGGAAGGGGCACAGCAGGGGAGTAAAATACTAAGAATATCGGTGCACCAGATGAGATGTCAGTGGAATAGAAAGTCATCACAGGATAATGGTCTCCTGCTGCTAAATGAAGGCCAAGGCAAAGCAGATGTTGACTCAGAGCAAAGAAGTTTATTTTTAAAGCACAAGACACTGATCCTGTCGTAGTAGTTACTCTGCTAAACTGCCAGTAAAGTATCATTCATTTCACTTGACAGACATTTTTAAGAAAAGCATTTCTTATTCCATGTTATTATTGAGTTGTTATATTTCTATTGACTTGAAAAAAAAAAAACAAGAAGAAAACCCACCAACTTACCGTTATGTTCCATCAAGCAGAAATGAAACTAGTAGTGAAAATACAACTTTACTTGAAAATTGCACTGAACTTTCATGGTTCTGCAACTTTCTGACTGAGGTTGGTTTACTGATAGGCTTCAGGCCATTAAAAACTAAGTTATCCAACAGTGCGATTGGCTGACTTCAGTTACATCTACTCTTGTAAAAATCAATCGGTTGTCCTAACGTGCAAATGCAAGATGGAAAACAAGAATGTTTGAGTAAGGAACCCGATCTTTTCGTTAAAGTAGACGCTTCTATTTTTAAAGCTTGGATAAGACTGACAATTCTAGATAGACATCTTGCTTGAAATCTTAGTTCCGCTTACATCAGTGGCGATATACCCATTGATCCATAAGCACTAACGATTTCATCAAGTGTTAGTCTGCAAAAAGAATGTAAATACAAAGTGGCCAGTGCTGGACATTCTTCTGTCTGCTGCCCACTGATACACTTCAACTTTGCTGTTGGCAAACCACCTCTGTAAGGGATCTAATACCTTCTCTCACTTGCTTATGGCCTTTGGCAAATCCTTTAATCCCCAGTTTCTCATTTGTTTATTATACGATCCCTTGTCTCTCTTAATTTTGGTTACAGGACCTTCAGGGTATAGGGACTGTCCTGAACAGAAAATGCATGGAGAGTAGCTAAAATTCTCAGGCACTGATCTCAGCTATTGCCACTGAAACTACTATGCCAAAAGATAATAAAAATGTATCTGACACCTCATTCAGTATGTTTGTCTGTTAACTGGCTTTCTGTTGAATGCAAAGACAAATGAAAGGCCTTGACAGTCACACCCAGAATCTTTTACAGATTTGGGTATGGTTATTTGAAGAACTATCTCAACCTGAGTTATGGACTTTTCATCAAAACTCCATTTGGAAGAACAGAACTCCTAAACCAAGAGGACAAGAAACTTTCCTAGCAAGTTCTGAACAGCTGTGTTTCAGAAGAATTCTACTCTGGAAAAAACCTAACAACTACAAAATTCTCTAGGATCCATTAGTAAATCCATCTTTAGAGTCCACATTTTAAAAAATTAGGGACACTTGTGGGTAGAGATGTCCTTAAAAAACAATGGAAACAAGGCTCCCAAGGGTCTGTGTTCCTCTAGAGAATCACAGTTACATTTCTAAGTCACTCAGGTGCTTCAGAATTGTATAGCTGTCCATCTCTCAATAACCTCTTGGGTATAACAGACATCATTCCTAAAAAATGAGCTCACCTGTAAAACTCCTCTAACCAATGCAATAAAAGTATCAGGCAAATCCATTTAATCTGGTTTTCTTTCTGAATCTGATGTATACTGACCACCTCTTTACTAAACTAAACACACTGTACTAAAGTAAACAGCTGTACTATAATTTTCATACTTTTCCCAACATATTCTCATCAGTCAAAGGATAGCTCAAATGTACACATAAAATATATGCTCTTACAAAAATCTCAATTGCAAAAACCGGTATTACACATAATTAACAACACAGACAACTATGTCAGAACAAGTTAGAAACACACACATACTGCAGTACCAGTATACTGCAGCTCTAAGAAACAAAAGTCACCACTACTCACAAAATAGTATCTATGTGATTGACCACAGCCTGTTTTTAAATACTAATCTGTTTGTGCATCTGCTCATTAAAAGATGACTAAAAATGGATTCATTAAAATGTGTTACCTAATGAACCTGCTAAACTCACCTTAGTCTCTCAGCCTAGACAGAGCTTTAACCTGTTTGAATTTACATTCGCCCAGCGGTAAAATAGGACTAACGATACTTTCTTTTCTCTACTCTTTAACTTGTCCCTGTTAACTCCACTGGGGAGGAATGATCTCACTGGGCATTTTACACCACCCAGTACAGTGGGCCAGTAATCTTGGCTTGCACACTGAGATACTATTATAAGTCACCATTTCTCAATGCTCCTAACAAAGTCCATATTTAAGTGAATCCATTTTATTGTTAGGTTTTTTGTTTGTTTATTTTGTGTTGGGTTTGGTTGGAAGTTGTTCTTTTTTAAATATATACAAAAGCAATTCCCTTTACATTTTTACAAATGAAATAAAGATGACAGCATGCCTCCTAAAAAAATAGATCAGCAGTGCCAGAAGAATCATATAAAAATATAAAAAGATATTGTATTGCCAATTAGGCAAGCAATTATGAAGTAGGCAGCTATACATTAGAAATAACCCAGATAGCTCTTTAAACAGAAGCAGTATGGTACTGTAAAACACAGACAGAAAAGATAACAAGGTCTCCTTACTGGGGACAATGGGAAGAATATAAACTTTCTAGGAATGCAATTATTTTACATGCAAGTATTCTCACTGCAGTTACGGATCGTTCAAAGCTAAATGTTTTAGCCTCAGCTTTGTCTTCAAATATGTGAGGTATATAATACCCAGTGAAGGCCTTGGGAGCTGTGAACATGTACTGAGAATATAACTAAGCCAAATGAGTCTAAAACTGGGCCAAAAATTTGCAAGGTTTTCGCCAAATATTTGGTGGTGCTGCTGTTGTTGTCATCTGCAGCTAGGAAGTTCAGAGGCATGCATAAAAGAAAAATAACTAGAACAAGGACTAACAAAAAAAATATATGAACTTTGATTATGAAATTTAGTAGAGATTTATTACTGTAATTTAACACTGGCAACAGATTTGGCTTAAACAGAAGACATAATGGTCATTTAATGAGAGTACCCTGCTGGTCTCATAGATCGCCATGTGGCATTGAGCCAGCCGGTGGTCTAGATTTCCACAACTCCTAGTAACCACTGGTTCTGCCACAATAAAACTTTACTATTTCAATAGGGTGTTGCACTTAGTTTAAATATTTACCTAAACAAAATCGGAGGCTATCAGTAGCACCACTGGCAGCTTGGAGTTGACTTTGCTTGAACTGCTTCATAACATCTCACTAACTCACAGAATGCAGAACAGTACTTCTCTGACAAAAGAGACAAGAAAAAATGTCAAATGGACAAACCTTTTTGGATAAAATAATAAGCAATCAGAATACTAATTTAGAACGGGAATGGTCTGGAGTAGGGACTAATGTTTAAATTAACCATTCACAGACTTGTGTAAATGCCTGCTGGAATTAACCACAATCTTCTACATCTACTCCATGGTCAGGACCCAAGTATGTACATTCAGATTCTCACCTACATAGATTGTTATCAACTCAGATAAGCCAACCAAGCTCTTAGAACTAGAAGACCATCTACTCATTAGAATTAAAAAGGATACCGAGTATAACATAAACAATTGAAGTATATCTTTTTCTTAAAAAGAATCAAGCATTACATCAATACAGAATAGTAAATATCTCAGGAATTGTGTCACTTAAATTCAAATCCCAAAGTATGACCCCGAGAACAGGATTCATCTCGCCTAATTCTAGCCATCTAAAAATCGGGTGTCTGATCTGTCAGTCGGGTTCCCAGTTCAAGGAGTAAAAGAAATGGATGCTTCCAGATGCAAACCACCTTATATATCCATGTTATGCTTTTAAGACAGGATGAAAATTTATTAAGTGCTATGGATATCCTACTCCAGAATATAGAGAACCTTGATAAATAACTTAGCTTTGTTGTCCTAACTTAAAAATGGCTAAAAGCAGGTGAGATAAATACGACTCCAAATGCCCAACTTTAGACATCCTGTTTTGAAAATTCTGCATTGACAAGTCTTGATAGTGTGTAATTTTTCTGTTGCTTTGATTGATGAAGAAGAATGAGCACAACATTTAGTCGTTTTCAATTTATGAAATGCCACAAAATTAAATCAGGTCATTTTGCGATATTCTAGTCTGTAATTTCATGACTGTCAATATTACCATTTGAAAACATTTCATACTTGTAATAAAGTATGATTTTAAGTTCTTTTCCTAATAGCTGTAGTAACAGTCACAAACATGAGATAGAAGCAGAATGTGCATTCATGACTTTTTAAAGCATGTTACACAATTACAGCACTTGCTAATATATTTCAGCTACTGTTGCATATTTGCCCCATGTTTCTAGAAAATGAAACTTTAAGTTGTGACACATTATCTACCATAAATGGACATTAGAGACAGGACATGGAAAGATTTATATTATTTCAATCAGTTATTACTGATAAAGGATTTTTCTGTAAGAACCTGAAGAACTTGGGTGCAACCGAGAAGCTCATTTGTCATTTAAATATTTCAGATGAACCTTTAAACTACTTTAACACTGCCCAGTGATAACAGGAATGAAAAAGTACCTTAAAATCCAACTGATTTTTTCCAAGACATTACACTAAGATATTAGTACTAGTTAACACAGATACATGTTGTAAACATGAGTGCTGTTATTTAAAGCATGCTACTTAAATGCTACTTCATTTAGTTCCTAGTTAAACACCATTTCTTACTGTAGTCAACTTTCAGAGCATAGGTAAAAGTTGGCTGTTCACTGGAACATCCTTTTTAAAAGTGGCTCTGAATCCCTTTTGCGCTTCTCCACCTCTGTCATACTCCCCTGTCCTCACAGCTTTGTGGGGCTGTGCCGAAGAACAGAAAACATGTAATCCACTATTCATTTATTCCCTGGTTATTTTATATGTCATTCTGCAGGCAACCACTGCAGATGTTATAAAAAAAAATGAAAC
Source organism: Anarhynchus alexandrinus (assembly GCA_008711295.1). Classification (NCBI taxonomy): domain Eukaryota; kingdom Metazoa; phylum Chordata; class Aves; order Charadriiformes; family Charadriidae; genus Anarhynchus; species Anarhynchus alexandrinus. Next base: position 1,357,261 of record VUYV01000160.1, read on the forward strand.
TCACAAGATATTTAAGAATTAATGATTGGAAAAAGTAAGAGGGACAAAAAGACGTCGGGGTTAAAAATGCCTGCTGGATCTAGATGTCACTGAGCTGCGCACCAGAGTTAACTGGTTGGGCCATCAATCACCATGTGCGTAATATTACAGGTAAAATACGACATAAGACGATGGTGATGAGTTCACATTTTGGGTATAGCTGACTGCAAGTAAAAACTTACTTGCCCAGTCACAAAGTGAAGGGGGGCTGCGCACACGAGCAGGGAAGCGGCAGAGTGAGCACACACAGAGCCTCATTCAGGTGAATCTGCGTGGTTGACAGAAATCCTGGTGAATGCAGATTTCACCATCTGGAAATGAAGCTGCTATATGTTTACTAGAGTTCTCACAAAGAAGATTGATCATTTCCAGATTTCCCATTTTGTTGGGACGGATTAACATCTGGAGAAAAGAAAAGCCATGTTTGCTCTTGCAGAAATTTCTACTACTTGTATGCATTTATTGAAGCCTGCAAAGTCCTGAGATATTAGAGATTCCAACTGCTGACCAAATCTTTACACTTCCTAGACAGTGAAATTAAGCTAAGAAGGATTTTGTGTGTTCTTGGTAAAATAGTTACTGCTCCTATATAGAGTGACAGGATATAGCTCACTTTGAGAAGTTTATGTTAGATTCTTGCTCAAGGAAATGTCTCGTGACATCAGTGCTTTTGTCAGAAATCTGTTTTGGTGAAAGCAATGGTGGGAAATTTTTTATAAGAGAGACAGTCAAGTCTAACTGCTATCAGTCTGCCGGGTTTTGCTGTTAATCTCTTCTGAGTAATTGTCCAGAGTTCTGCATGACAACTATTCACAAGCTATAAATATTTAAAGAATCAAATACATACTTAGTATCATTGATACCACAGATTAACAATTCATCTATCAAAGTCTTCTTGGACAGAAGAGTTAGAGCTAATTAAAGTCACAGATTTGCATTTTTATTTAACCATTAAGTATACGACTCATTTTGTAGACTGTTTTACTTAATTGCACACCATTTTGAATACGAATCACAAGAAGGTACTTTTCTGAAAAAATCTGTTTCATACATTTTTCATAGTATAATCTGGAATACCTCCTTGCACGTCAATGAGAATCTGCGATGGTTCCGGACAAGCTTTATGGTTCACCCCATTTTTTTTTCAGATATATATAATTTTTTTAAAAAGATGGAAGATATTTTCTAAGAGGAAACATGGGCATTAAAGCTGATGTATTGATGGAAATAAATGAAAATTATTTTGAAAAGAAAATGGCACATTGTTTTTAGAAAATATAGAGAGCTTCTTATCTTCAGTCTGATTAGGAATTGCCTCTATAGATTTCAGGCAAAAAAAGATAGCTTCTATAAGCTCTAAATCAGCAGTTTGTTTGTACTCAGCAAAGTGATTTAGTACATGTTTAACTTTAGGCACATGCTTAAATTCCATTGATTCCGATGGAAATAAAGCAGATGTGCTTGGAGTTGATCACATGCTTAAATAGCGTTGAATTAGGGCATTTATACTTTACAAGTTCAATATACCAAATGTTAATTAATCCTCACTGCACTTCTCAAGGAATGTCTCATTACTAAATGCAACTAGTGGGAATGGAGATTGCCTAATAACTCATGTAGTAACTAATTAGTTTATGCTACAAAATGTAGCTGCAGACCTCCTAAGCTGTCTCATTTTTCTTGCATTGCAGAATTGTGGATAGGAAGGAGGTGCTAATGGGTAAAAAAAAAAAAAAAAAGATTCTTGTCAATAGGAGAGCTTCAGTGAATGCTTCTGTGTTTGTGTGCATTTATAGTAAGCGGCCTATATTTCAATCATAGTTGGTGATATACTGAGAATGAGAAAATAAATACATGTAGTATGCAAGCAGAATGTATTATTAGTGGTCAAAACTATATAAACAGGAGGTGAGGAAGAATAATAGGGAAAAGAAGCGAATTCGATAGCACACTATAAAAACTAAAGCCTCATTACTGTGGAAATGTCTAAAACAACTAGACTCTGGCAAGCAAAATCTTTCGAACCTTTTAAAACAAATAATTATAAACAACAGCTTGTGAAGCATTTAATTGAAACTTGCCATTACTTCACAAGCGTAGTCCATAGAAGAGAGTAGGAGGGCACTTCCATCATGTCAAACTGCCAAACAGCCAATATTTTCTAACATCAGAAAAGGGTTGAGTAAAAAGGAGGCTCTTTATATTTTAGGTAGTTTGTGGTAAGCATGGTTAAAAACTCCGAACCAAAGACAACTAGGCTTTCACCAATCCCACAACAAATTTTCAAGGTTGACTTCATTAACAAATATACATATGCCTCCAACTAGATATTTCAGTTAGTTGACTTAATCAAGAACAGATTAAGCTTTATAGTTCTAGTACAAGACATATCCAGACTTAAACCACTTTTGTAAGATCATTTTCTACAACGCTTTAATAACACACTACTTTATTACTAGATCTACATAGTTCCATCTTCATCTAATCCCTCCTTTACCTCAATTTGTCAGTCGTTAATACTCCCATAGGTAAGAGCCTTTCAGTATTCATCAATGTGAAAGGGGACCCATATGCAACCTTGTTTGCACAGAGAAGAATCTGCCTGAAAATGCTCGGACATCTGACTTCCCTCTCTCTCCCCAAGAATTTTAAGAATGGATTTGAAAAAAATTGATGAAGAATATTTTAAAATTAATAGCTCAGTTCCCTTACAATTTTTCTTCCCCCTCCCTCCCCCGCTAAACAGTCTTAATGTGCATGAGGTTTCTGAAGAAAATACCAGCATCCAGCTTTATTTACTTTGAAAAGCAAGAATCTCATGTGGAACAAAGCATTCATTAGAAACAGGACATCATGAGGAGCTTGGCTGTTTTTACCCATACTCCTGCAGTTTCTTTAAAGATGTGCTGCCTAAATTCATTTTTCCATATTGGTTCTGTGCTGCATCCTTCCGACAAAACACCCTCGACGACATCTCTCTTTAACAGGTAGCACATTTTTTAGCGGGGGGGAAAAAGCCTTCCCTAGGAATTCCCCGTGCCAATACTGAAAATGTGACTATAGACAAGAAATCTGTTGTCTGATTTATACGTCCTGGTGTAAACTGGGGTAAAAGGTTTCCCAGTGCCAACGGGTTGGCTCACTGAAATAAACATAGTGGTCAGTGGCTTGAACCTCCTGTGGCCAAGTGTGTCATTAAAACCTGGTGGTCCATGTGTAAGGTGAAACCACGGCCATATAAACACACATGCCATTTCCCACACGTCCAAAGGAATGCTAGAACCTCCTACTTCCCCACTGAGTGATGCTGTTTTGTGGGCAATGGAACCTGGGAAGCAAACGTAACAGGCTGCCTTTTTGCTGCCTTCAGTTTAAAATTCAGTCGCTCCCCAGGAATACTTCTGTGGTAGTGCAAATGACCAAATGAAGCATCAAAGATCATCTCCACAACAAAAACAACTGAAAAAACTGGATCATAGCAAATACAAAATTTCTCTCCAATGTGTGTTCCTGGATAAACACTTTTCCACCAATGAAACAGAACATTTAACATGAGACTCGTACCATTAACCCACAGAAACTCTTGATGTTCCTAACGTTAACTGTTATTTGGGATCAAGGCCAGAACACTGACATTGTCACAGGATCAAGGCCAGGTTTAATCTAAGAGTAGTACAGGTCCTTGTAAAACACTTTGCTGCAGTGACACAGAAACAGCAATATGCTAGGAAACAAAATAGAAAGCTGAGGCAGCAGTACCTCGTAATTTTCAAAAGTAAACCTAAGATGAAGTTTTTGACTGGCTAACTGCTTGGTTGTCATTGCCTTCAACTCTAATATGTCACTCAGCAGGCATTATCAAAGCAACTATCATAATCAAGAACGCTTATGTGGTGGGGGCACAGTGGAAGTCTAGAAAAAGGACTTCAGTCTTGCTCTAGTTACTGCTGATTGCAAGAGTTGTTCCCTCTTCTGCCAGGAATGGACAGAATACTGAAGACGGCAAGAAATAATCAAGGAAAAAACCCTAGCACAAATACACACACCAGGAGAAAATATGAAGAAAAAGAACGACATGGAAATAAAGATAAAGCTATGTTAGCAGAGCTGTAGGAAGAGAGATCAGCACGCACTTTATCAGTTCTTGGCACACGCAGCCCAGCTCCCAACAGATCCAAAGAAACTTGTGTTCAGATTCAGAGTGAAAAAGGATTGGGCAACACCCCCAATGGCAACTTTCAGGTGACTTTCCTAGTACTTATGAGGGTTGCCCTGGCTGGGAACAAGTTTTGCTCAGAAGAGCCTTTAATTCCACTATGAATTCTGCCACGCAGTACCTCAAACCTGAGCTGATATGCTGCCTGCAGGATTATCCAGGCAGTAGCTATGCAGCTTATTTAGGATAATCATTTTGTATGTGGTCCATTTAGAGGCATTAATTGCAGCAAAAGCATGCTTTCCTTTGACTCTCCAGCAAGCCAAAAAGAAACAACAACATAGTGGCAGAATTATCCCAGAAGTATTTACATGCTGATGTATTTTAAGAATACTGATTATTTATTTTAGAATGGCTCTTTGTTCTAATTTTCCTAATTTGGAATGATCTTTCGTTAATGCTTTAAAGCCATATGCTGTAGTAAGGCCCAAAATAATGTTTAATATGTATCTTAAAAACTGCAGTGAGTGGTGCAAAGTAAACACTTATGTTTTGATTAGCTCCATTCCATGCTATGTGTCAGAACAAAAACTCTTAAAAACATTGGCCCTACTGTATTGTAGGACCTATGCATAATTATTTCAAAACACACAGAAAGTGGCACACAGAAAAGTAACCAATAAAATATGCAAAAAAAAAAAAATCATCAAGAAAAGTTTTAGATATTACAAACAAAGCACTTTCTGTAGGACTAGCTTCTTTTAAATCCAACATATTTATAAGGGTACCCTGCTTTAAAAAAAGAGAAGCTGTATATAAACTAGATAGCATACATAGCTGCTCTGTTTAGAAAACAGCAAAGTACCATGTAAAAAAGTCTCTGTTTAGTCAGCCCACCCACTATGAAAGAAAAAAAAAAAAAAAAAAAAAAAGCTGACATTTAGAAAACAGGATATACTGAACAGTTTTCACAATTGTGCCCAGCAAATCTGATAGAGCTTTTTGTGTACATTCTACAGCATGGGCCCAATCCTGCAAGTTACCACCTTCTGGGAAATGAAAGGTGTTCAGGATAAAAGTTAAAACAGCATTATAAGCCCAACCTTCCTTTACAATATGGCCTTTAAAGAAATCACTAGTTATCAGTGAAACAGGAAATCAAACAGTAAGTGTGAGGCAAATATCAAAACAACCCCACCTTCTGGAAAAGTGATCTTTTCAGTCCTACTATAGATATGACAAAATATTGTTACTGACAGACCACAAGAGAGGGTAAAAAAACCTGCAAACGCAAAGTAAGTACATATAAACGTGAGAAGAAAATCCAAATACTGTTACATAAAATTTTTGGAGCACAGATTTTTCCTACGTGTTTGGAAAACGCTAAACACAATGAGGTCCAGATGCTGTTGGAGCCAATGAGCTTAATGCAAAGCAAATACCGCGTAGAATTATTACGCACGTCACCTACACAACGCTGCCTGACGCGGAGGCAGCCTGTGTGCACCGCTTGGCGTAGTCCCCACCTGGCTCTGACGTCAGCTGCCTAATGCTGCAGTGAATTAAGCACGTTACGGTGCGGCGGCGCGTAATCTTCTGAGCGCAGGTACACTGTGGGTGACATTCAACCTCTGAAACCACATCAATATTCACAGCCCTTCAAGTTTCAGACTTTCAACGGTCTGTGAAGACTTTCAACATGAAGTCTGTGTTTACTCACAGACGCACACACGTGCACGTATCTACGCATGCATTTCTGGTTGAAAATACCGCAACAGAGAGCACATTTAATGTGGAAAAACAGAAGAATAAGGAATGTCACTCTTTAGCCAATCCAAAATCGTTCCTAAGAACCGGGCCCACCTTCATCTCCGCTCCTGGCTTGCCTGCCTGCCCCCTTCCACCCCTGCCCCCAGTCCCTGGTACTTGGTAGTTTGACCTGGAAGGTGAACAGAAACACGCATATACAACTAACAACGCAGCGGTTATGTATACAAAGCCCTCCCCAGTCTCCACTGAGCCAGCCAAGGAGCTCTCAGCTCCTCAGCACTGCCCCCTGAAGGAGTCTAATTAGGCCTTAAGATCGGCCACCAGAGATGCTCATCTGAGCCCTCCGGCCTGTTCCCCTCTATGTGAGATGGGTTAATTTAAACAGCAGGTCTTTTCTATCTCCCTCAGACCTATGAATGATAAAGGGCATAGTCAACAGATAAGGAACAACTTTAAACACTGCAGAAACATAAACAAAACTTTAACTGCAAGCTGAGTGATTTTTTTTTTTAAAAAAAAAAAGTGCACACAGTCGCACAGAGCCATCCTATGCTAAAAATTCCAACACGGAATTCCTGCAAAAGGCAAAAACCAGTGCCAAGGAGCCTTCCCTTGAGTTCTCACTGAACCTTACTAACTAGACAGCGGTTGAAGGGGATTCCATTGGGGCACTCACAAAATGAGCCCTTGCACAGATTGGTGTCAGCCTTTCGTCTCAGAAACAGAGCAGCCAAAGAAACAGCAGCACACTGTCAACTCAATGGCAGGATGAGCAATTCGGCCCCTGACAGGTTAAAACAGTGCTCATTGTCTGAGCAGCAAGTCAAGGCAAGCCAGGAAAAACTTTCAGAGATCAGACCAGTGGCTAAACTTCAGGGAACAGAGGAAGTTATGCTGAAGAATCCACTGCTTTTTTTCTTCTTTTCTCCTTCCTGCCAGGGAAAAGAAGGTTGGAGCTGCTGTGCAGGCCGGCAGAAAAAGCAACAAAATGAAGGAAGCTTCCCTTTAGCTCCTTCTCATCCAAAATTATTGCGTGTTCTCTCACTTTGTTTCCTTGAATACCACTGAAAGATAAGAAATTACTCACTCAAAAAGCAAACGTTTTCCCTTTGTCTCCCAAACAGAGGTAAAGGGTTTAACTCTTTGAAGAACCACTAACTGCAGGATCATCCCTAGGAATAAGTCCTAAAGGGTACTTTCAGTAAGAATGTGTTTGCTAAGCTTTAGATCATCCTGGTTTGGGGAATCCTAATTTCAAATTATAATTTCAGTAAAGACGGAAAGACTACATACGCGATTTTCATTAGTGTCTCTCCAAGTTTAAAAAGATATTTCATATTTCTCTTGTTCAGTGAATGGGCACTTAGGTTCCGTATGTCCCACCAAGCAGATGTACATCAGATAGTGAGATGCATTACAAGTGACTGAGCTCTATTAAAAGGCCTTAAGCCATTAAAATGCTGTTAAATTAAACAAACTTTTTAGATGCACAGGCTATTCTTTCCACAAAAAAAAGTCCTAGAATTTTTCAGAACCCGACATTCAACAGTTAAAAGCTGGAATTCATTAATGCAGGGTTCAGATAAAGAAGTCTGACCATCACTTTTTGCATCCACTTGCCCTGGAAGAAGCAATGGCACTGCTATTAAAAACTGCTATTGAAGATGTCCAGAACTTTCACTATTCACTTCATGCTTCTTCAACTGAATTTTTGTCATACTTGAGGACATGAACATTTGGAGTTTGGTCTAAATGTGGCAGAACTGAGAGCAAACAAACTTAATCCAAGTGTCATTGAATAATGATATACAGGAAGAGAAGATAAGCAAATGAATAAACCCTTGTTTTTTTCCTGGAGTCTCAAGGACTGCACACTTCAGGAAAACTTCTGTTGTTTTTCAGTTAGTGGACAACTCCAGGTATGGGAAAGTGCTAAATTCATCCACATCTTCTTTTTTAGACTCAAGAAGAGTTCCTTGGCAATACCAGAAGGGAGAGAGAAGTTCTATTCTTTGCCGATACTATATTTAGGACCACTATAGGAAGTGGTAAAACAATGACATACATGTGTTTCTTTTGCCTCCTCTTCCAAATTTTATGGTTATTCCCTGCCTGTCTCTAAATTCACTTCGGGCATTGCTATCTGCTGCCATATATTTGCCAAATTGAAATGAATATGCCACTGTACTTGTACGTACTGAATTAAATGACCAGCACACTAAAGAACTTGCAGTCTGGCAATTGGCTACAACAGGGTGGTTAATAGTGGGGGATATGCGTCAGAAACCATACACTAACCTAAAACAGTGCCTCCAAAATGCCTTGCACAAAACCAGGTAAAGGTGTAATACCATTATCAATGAAAAGCAAAGTAGAATCTATTCACTCTGAAACCTGATAAAGTCTCAGTAAATGTAAGGATTATCATTCTGTATCTCTGTTAAATGTGGTCTTAAAAATATTTACTAAATGGCTAACCACGAGACTAAACAAAAGCATTACCACCATTGTAAATCAAGATCAAGGCAGTTTCATGCCAGGCAGGGAGGCAGCTGATAATTTAAGAAGAGTGCTACAGATATTATGAGAGGTGAGAGATGATGACGATCCCATTGCTGCTTTTTCTTGAGATGCCGAAAACGTATTTAATAGGGTAGGATCAAATGCTGATATCTACAATATGCCTCTTGCAAGTTTTGTTTTGGATTAAAACTCAGAAACCTAATTAAAACAATTTACTTTCACCCATTAGCCTTAATCCTTATGAATGGCTTACTGTCTTCTCTGGTTATTTTACCAAGAGGCACTTGAAAATGATGTCCTCCCTCTCCTGTCCTACTTTGCACTTGACCTTGAACCTTTGGCCATCTCCTGCATTTTTATTCTGAAAAAGTATTTGGCATCCAGAAACTATTGGTATGTGTAGGTGACATTCGGACAGTCATTAAAAGGCATTTTCAAAGAACAACAAAAACTTCTGAAGAAATAGCTCAATTTCATTTTCATTTACAATACTACTCTCTTTCATTCCCTTGCAAGACCAACCTCTCTCTCCATTACAGTGCACTGGTGTACCAGAGTTATAATAACCCAAATACCTTAATATCTAAAATTTTGTGTAGATACACAAACAGCTGCTTTGCAGGACTGTAGATTAGGGCCTAACTCCCACTGAGATCAATTAGTGTTACAAGCTTTGCTTGGTTAGGGTTTTTTTAAAAACGTAGTAGATGCTGAAGATTTTAAAAACATGGGTTGCTTCTCTAAGTAAGAATCAGGCCTATCATAATTTAATAGTTCAAAGAAACAAAGCTCTGCCAACTGCAGAATGAAGTCCCTAATTCTAAGCACTTGGCTTTTAATCTTCAATAATTTTTCCAAAGTGTAAAATGCTTACAAGTAAATTTGGAACTCAAACAAAAGGAAGAGAGATATACAGTGAATGATAAAAGCATAGAAAATCATTTAAAAGGTTTCAAAACTGAAATCCTCTAAACTGTGGCCTTTCAAAGAGACTGTTAACATTAAGAAGCTTATATAGAGACAGCTTAAGTTCCTCTCGATTTGCAAGCAATATACAGTCCATCCCTTTGCTCTAAAGGAACAAAATATACTTCTAGCCTACTAAATCCATACCCCTGGGAAGCATGTGAAATGTTGTTTCGGTAACTGACTTACCCAGGTTCCTACTCTATCACCAAAGAAAACACCCATCTTTAAAGATGTTTCCAACTAAATCCCTAGTAGCATAGTTATGGGCATGAAAAGGAGAAACAAAAGAGGATACAGATTGTGTGATATACCTCAATCCAGGGTGACCCATAGATTTCTTAAGGGAGGGTTATAAACGTTCTCCCAATGCAAATTCTACTCATGCCAAAGAAGAAAAAATTAAAGGCTTTGTCGTGCCACTGCAATACTATTTCAAGACGGCCTTCTATCCATTACAAATCTCACCACATACTAGTAAAAGGGCTTTCCTGACAACATAATTTCACCTCCTTGCAGCAGAAAATATATTTCAGATTATGAAGCATTTTTCAATGTTGCTTTATTTTTAGATTTTTAGCAGCAACATTTGGATATTTTTTTTTTGTTAAAGGTCCTGGCCAGCTTTCTAAGTCTACAAAGCCAGTACATACAAAATCTCACCTACGAACAAGCAAAAGATACAGCTGACCAGGCTTTATGACTCACTCAAAGGATCTGTGCATGTCAGAGACTGTCAACAGCTACAGAAATATCAGTAATCCATGTACAGTAGCATTTCCAGCTTTTAAGAAAAATAAGACTCACTCTTTAGTAAAACTGAGAAAACTGGATGTTGTTGAAAGAAATGTCCTTGAAAAATCTTAAAACACAGACAAAACTGAATAAAAAACTAAACAAAGATATTATTGCTTAACCTTTTCTTTGTTATGAATGGTTTTATACGTTTTCACTATAGTGGAAAGACCAGCTTGCCAGCGTGTGCTTCTGCCCTTCCAGGCTCTCTCACCGATACTCTGCCTATCTACCATCAGCTTAGTAGGATGCACATTGTTGGCTTTTGTTTCTTTCTGCCATTTTTCAATTTTTAAGCTCTTTATAAAACCCTACCTCGCTCAACATATTTTTCCCTCTGTGCACACACCCAGCTAGAAAAAATGCAGATAGGTCTCCAGGTAAAAGCCACAGAATTCCTGAGCTTGGAAGGGATCTCTGGAGGACCCCCTTCTCAAGCAGGGTCACCTACAGCAGGTTGCCCAGGACCTTGTCTAGTTGGGGGTTGAGTATCTCCACGGACAGAGACTCCACAACCTCCCTGGGCAACCTGTGCCAGTGTTTGAGCACCCCCACAGTAAAAAAACAACCAGCCAAGAAAAACCCACCCACGCACAACAAAAACACACAAACAAAATCCCCCAAAACCAAAAAACCACACCACTATTTCAAAAGCAGACTATATATTACAATCTTTCTTCCACTCAAAAAAAATTTAAAATATCTACAAACTGTGAGTGACTATTAAGCATATGCAAATATGAATACCTAGGCGCCTGCATATATGCAATTCTCTTCTGTATTTATTTAAGTATTTCAATAGGAAATTGTCCATTCAGATAAAATCTTTTCTCTCCAATGATGTCCTAGGGCAGGATAAAAACAAGACAGGAATATGTATCAGTATACATTTCAACATAGAAAACGTTAAAAAACAGCTGCACACCACATTTTCTTGAGAACAGAAACTGTAAATTCTGCCCAGCTGAAATATAATATATTTAGTGTAATATCTTATGTTACTCTATTCAATCTATGAACTTCTCTTACCATACACATTAATTTTCAAATATTCTTACTATGACTGGGTGCAGAGCATATTTATTAGATAACATCAAACGCAAGGCATATAATTCTGTATCTAGAAATGGATTTGATACACTCCATTTTGAAGAAAAGGATGGGCAGAACCACGGTTTACACACGACCCATTTCACTACAACATAGGAAAAGAACAGTTCTCAACAAAGAAAAACAGGTAAAACCCTGCTCTTAGAAAACATACCATTGTTTTCTTAAGTTTTTAGATGGAGTAAGAGAAAAATTCATTTTAAAGTCTCAGCTGATGGTTTGCCATCAATGCTGTAAACCCAAGGTTCACATTTATTTAGCACAACAGCAATCTCTCTCTTTCTTAACATCTTTACTTTTTTGGCAGTTGTCCTCCTCCACCTCCCTTAAGGCCCTGAAAAATGTGACTTTATGTGCTTTGAACAGGTCTGCATTTAGAAGATCTGAGAAAGATCACATTTCCTGTGTCATTTCAGGGAGCTTGGCTGGAGACTTTTCAAGCAAGAAAAGGTGGCACCCAGGTCCCACCGATTTTCTGTGGCACGTATTCTTAGGACAACCTCAGTTCTTACCTGTACGACTGTAGCAACGACTGCTCAGTCTTTTCTTTACCTATTGCTGCAGATAGTCCTCATCACTTGAACACCCACAATGATTTTCTCTTGACTACTTGTGTGTAAAGGTTATAATAAATTTCACCTGTTCAAATCCAACACTCTGACATTTGTTGTTGCCAAAAAGTTCAAATGTCTTTTCAGCCAATAATAATATTGGTGTCAGCTGCCAGGTCCTTTCCTTTGTGAACGTTTGCCCATTTAAACTAATGGCGTCTTATTTGTTTTATGACTGTTTTTTTTCTAGTAGCTGCTCTTCTGTGAAGCCTTCTCTTGGCTATGTAATTCATACACCAATCTGGAGGACACCTGCTTTTTTAGTACTCGCTGCCAGACCTATTTGAAAAGTCAGATCTCCACTAAGCACATCAAACACTCTGGTCTCACTAGATCAGAAACATTGTGAATTGTTTAAGAATGTGGCTTGACATTATACATAATCTGGTCTAGCTGCAGGTGGCTGCCAAAAGGGGAAATCCTGCTCCCCCTACCCCTCAGCCCACGAGCGGAATGCTCTTTCCCTCCCCTCACTTCCATTTGGAAGGGAAGACCCTGAGGCCCCCGGCTGAATCAGTTCAGTGAGCTGCTCCAATGGAAAACTCATTTCTTCCCCCATCAAGAAACGAAGGATGTTTGCTGAACTGACACCCTGGCAGCGGCACGACGTGCCAGACCTAATGTAAGGGAGAATGAACTCCTGGACAGGAGCGAAAGGAAGACGACAGGAGCACCTCCTCTTCTGGTAGCAACCAGCAGTGGGCAGTTAGATCTCATCTGAAATAAAACATCGAGCAGCAAGTACATGAGTGACCGGCAAGATGATGAGTAAAGATGCAGAGCTGAAGACAAGTACGAGAATCAGCTGATATGTAGGCATAATGCAATTTCTTGTAAAATATTTTGGCAAAGAAAGACAGTATTGATTAGAAAGATTAATTCAACAGAGAACATTCTGAGCTTCAAACCTACATCCCAACTGCGGTTTTCTTAGATAGAGTAAGATCTAAGTAGCTTCAAGGTGAATTCTTAGAACATTTTTTCCCAGGACTATTTATAATCTACTTTTCACAGACTGAGCTTTACTCTTATGTATTGCAGAATACAGAGTCTCAAAAGGGCAGATAGGGGAAATGAAGTGATCATCCTGTCCTGAGACTGTAGAATACATTTGGCAAATCGCCGTATGGGAGATAAATGTCTACATACTCAAACACAGATGAAGGCAAAAGCTAGTGCAATGAATAGAAAATACATTTAAAAAGCAAAGCAAAAAAGAATCTATAAGCTATGTGTGGAAATTATAGTGTCAGGGTCTATACCTAGCATTTACCGATGTTAATGATTGATTCCAAATTTGAAAAAAGTAATTTTAAATTAGGTAAAAATCCACAGAAATTAGTTTTCATAGTGACTTTCAGCTGAGGATCTGAAATTATTTGGCAAGTAGTAAGGAACTAAGATGCACAGATAACTTGGCTGTTTAGGGAATATTCATATACACATTTCAATAAGAAGAAATTAAATACCAACCAGAATGTGACATGCCCAAGAATATTCTATGACAGAACCAAAAATAAAACTCAAACCTCTTGCCTCTTGAAAACCCATACAAATTCAAGCTATTATATGATAGAGAATAACATCTACATGATCAAATATTTCAGCAAATTGATTGGTGAAAGGCAAAATTCCCAATTGTTTACAAAACCTTCTCCTGAACAACTGCATTGCTGACTTGTATGTTACATATTACTAACAATAGTTTGGTCCAAGAAGATGCATATAATAATCTCTGTGCTACAGTGTATTGGGTTTATGTGGCAACATTTTGGTAGCAGGGGGGCTACAGGGGTGGGTTCTGTGAGAAGCTGCTAGAAGCTTCTCCTATGTCTGACAGAGCCAATGCCAGCTGGCTCCAAGACGGACCCACCGCTGGCCAAGGCTGAGCCCATCAGTGATGGTGGTAGCACCTCTGTGGTAACATATTTAAGGAGGAAAAAAACCTGCGTGACAGCAGCCAGGAGAGAGGACTGAGAGCAACAGCTCTGCAGACACCAAGGTCAGTGAAGAAGGAGGGGGAGGAGGTGCTCCAGGCACTGGAGCAGAGATTCCCCTGCGGCCTGTGGTGAAGACCATGGTGAGGCAGGCTGTGCCCCTGCAGCCCATGGAGGTTAACAGTGGAGCAGATATCCACCTGCAGTCTGTGGAGGACCCCACGCCAGAGCAGGTGGATGCCCGAAGGAGGCTGTGACCCCGTGGGAAGCCCACACTGGAGCAGGCTCCTGGCAGGACCTGTCGCCCATGGAGAGGAGCCCATGCTGGAGCAAGTTGGCTGGCAGGACTTGTGACCCTGTAGAAAGGACCCACACTGGAGCAGTTAGTGAAGAACTGCAGCCCATGGAAAGGACTCACATCGGAGAAGTTAATGGAGGACTATTTCCCATGGAAGGGACCCCATGCTGAAGCAGGGGAAGAGTGTGAGGAGTCCTCCCCACAAGGAGGAAGAAGCAGCAGAGACAACATGTGATGAACTGACCACAACTCCCATTCCCCATCCCCCTGTGCTGCTGGGAGGGAGGAGGTAGAGAATTCAGGAGTGAAGCTGAGCCTGAGAAGAAGCAAGGGGTGGCGTGAAGGTGTTTTAAGATTTGGTTTTTATTTCGCATTATCCTTCTCTGACTTCTAATTGGCAATAAATTAAATTACTTTCCCTGAGTCAAGTCTGTTTTTGCCCATGATGGTAATTGCTGAGTGATCTCCCTGTCCTTATCTCAATCTACAAGCCTTTCGTTATATTTTCTCTCCCCTGTCCAGCTGAGGAGGGGGAGTGATAGAGTGGCTTGGTGGGCACCTGGTGTTTAGCCAGGGTCAACCCACCCCATATAAAGACTGATTGCCCACCAAAAACATTCAATAAACCACTCTACAATATTAATAGAGCAGCTCCCTCAACAAGGAAAGTAAGCCTTGAGGATGAAGAAACAGGCTACAGCCTTTGGCTATAATAATTTAACCGCACTAAACACCCTAAAACTGTATCATAAATTCTAGCAAGCAAAGGCATCTTAGCTGAGGTTTCGGTGACATGGAAGACAAAGACAATGTTCCCATAAACTAACAGATCAAAATCTTTCAGATCTTATGACTAGCCAACAGAGAATCACAAGAAAACACTGCCCTCAAGAGCAAAACCAAGCTGTATGGGAAATGATGCTTACAGAATGGGAACCAAAGGAGAACAAACAGAAGCAGCAAGTTATAATTTTCTTTACTTTAAGTAAATGACTGCTATCACTGTACAAACAGCAAAAGCAAACAGAGCATTTAACGAGACTGGCAGTAAGGGCTGGCAGGTAGTAGAGTGCACCACCACGCTACAGTCAAGCCAGAGTACAGATTACATGAAGTGACATGAAAGAGCCGTGACATGAAGTAGCTGATTAAATGGGACAGATCTCTTTGTTTTACCCTATGAACTCTGTATTCCATGAACATGCACACCCAGTTCTATAGCGTCCATGAGCAAGCACTGGGGGATTATGGTTCCAACGCAGCCTTGACGAAACTAAAAAATGGTTGATGAGATTTCAGTATAATGTATATCCCAAATGGGTAAAGATTCAACCCCCAAGTGTCATCTGGTAGTAATACTGTACTATAGCAAATAAAATAACAGTAATAATAATTTACATTTCTATATACTCCCCTTTAAGGCATCTGAAACTGGCTACTGTCAGAGAACAGATGTGGGACTAAATGGCACGTGTCCAATATAGATGAAAAACCTGATTCCCTACTGCTACATTTATATGAGGAGAAAAAAACCAAAGAAAAAGAAGAAATGAGGAAAACCGGCTTTTAACTGTAATATTTATGTGGGTACAGGCAGACCCCAGTAATTTATACTAGGACCTCATTATCAAAAGCTGAAATTGCACAAAGCAGTGAAGTTAAGGCAGCAGATCACAGAACACAACTGCCTACAACTTCTCTGAGTTGTATATTGACTTAGGTGAGAATATCCCAAGAGCTACTCTAGCTTTTACCAGTTGTCAATCACTACTAAGAATTTCAGAAATTCAAATAACTTCTCCGTGCCCTTCACATTTTAGTCACAGAAGGCAGGTGCTGTAATGATATCTGGAAAATATACTCTTCAGAAAAGATATTCCCAAGGAAGGATCTAAAGCTACCAAATGTCGCCAAAGCAGTTCATAGTGACACAAGTCACTATGTGACTTCCCAGGCAAAAAGAAAGCTACTGAACAGAAAGTTGAGGTTTTCAGTCAAGAAAGCCCAGAGTCAAGTTTACAGCTTGCAACCTAGAACTCCCGGAGTACTAACACAATCCTCATAAGTCACAAAAACGAAGAGGCTGTCTTCACAGGAGAGAGAAAAACATCCCAAGTCTGTACCATTTGATTTATACTCGCAAAGGAAAGCTGAGCCAGTTATATGTGTAAACAGGGGTTGAGCTGATGTGTTGCTTTTCTCCTCTTCCATTCTGGGAAATGACTGTGGGTGATCCCTCTTCTTTCTTTACCTCCCACTGTCTTTTCCTCCTCCACCAGAAAAAAAAAATAATAAAAAAAAAGATATCTGTTTGCCAGTAGACAGTGTGAATACCAGCTGAAACACCTGCATGCCAGACACATACAGCTGTCCTCTCCCATGCCTCGTGCTGACAAGGCATCTGTGCCGCACACCACACACACCAGTTTGCATGCTGTAGGTAAGCAGACTTTTAGTATTATTATTCCCACTGCTCTTATACAGTTCTCTTTACCATCCCCCATAGCCTGAAGAGGGGAACTTCTCCACAATCTACAGCAGCCCAGCAAAAACGCTCTGCACAACCCAAAGCAATGACTTTCCAAATTCTCTTATGGTACAATCACCGCATCATTCTAGGGTTGGGTTACAGGGCAGCATGAAGCCAGAGCCCTCCTCTAAACAGGAAATACAAACATTTATAAGGTTAAAAACAGGCCTGATCCTCTGCTACAGAACCTCCTCACCCCATTTTCACAAATTTCTGTGTTTAGATAACAGCATCGCTGCTGACTTCTTCACATTTTTTCATCCTGGTTGTGCAAGAATCAGGAATAAACTAAGCACAGCAGGAAGACCTCCACCTTGAGATCGCTAACCTTATTTCAGACAGCCCAGAAAACTGGACAGGAAGGATAAACTTCAAACCAGAGTCAAGCAAAAACTTCAAACCTCTGTGTCTTATGATTATGAAACAGAACTGTATGAATAACTTCTTTCGATTCCTGTCTAAAGGGAAAAAGGATTTTTAAAAACTGTTTCAGTTTAACAACCTATTTTCAGGGGTTTCACTTGACAAGATACAACCAATGTTTTGGAATTCATTAACATAAAAGAAGAACTACACATACACAAGATTGTTATAGAATGTAAAACTGAAATATATTCTTTTAATAAATGTAAAAACAATATACTTGGACTTTTTCAACAAAATAATTTTTCACTAAATAATTCACCATATTTGCCTACGCATATAATAGCTTTCACTTGATGTCCAAAGTTGACTTTCTGTAAATACAAATGTTGCAGGATTTTTTTCCCCCAATAATATTTATAAGTAAAAATGGCCTGAATTTCAGAACTGCAAAACACTTGCAGCAGTCTTGCACTTCAATTAATTCTGTTTTGTGGGTCCTCATCATTTATAGGCATTGATGCCTGTGTGCAGAAATATGATTTAGGATCCTAATATTTGTCATCTAGATTTTAAAACTTTGGCGACAAGACAAAAGTCTGCGAGACAAAATGCAAAGACATACATATAATGTATTGTTATTTACATAAAATCTGTTAAATTTTAATTTTTCCCATTTTCCAAAACTTAGTGACCAAAAATGGCCACTTTTGCTTTGGTATATATTTGATACTAAGAGGACATAATACATGATGTTTTCTTCCTGTCTGTACATGTTTGCCAATAATTCAATAACTAAAGTAAATACTAACACCAAATCTTGCTTTCAGTTATACTGGATTGCTTTATACTTACTGGAGATGACAAAGATCTAACTACATGAGGTCGGAAGGAATCTGGAATGTCAGTTGCCACAGCTCTGTATCTTTTTATTTTCCTCATTTTCTTCTAGATCTTTTTTTAAAAGGTGTGCTCCTTATTTTCAGATAACAAAGAACATTTTTCAGAAAACAAACAAAACCACTAGCAAAGTGTTTGTGATTAATTTTTAATGTTCCACTGGTTTTCACACATAGCATGACGAAAGACATTAGTGCTGGCAACACACAATTTCTAAATGCCTTTTAAAGACTACAGAACACCTGAATTTTTTCTCTCAATATAGGCTGTGGGGGTGGTTTTGGTTTCAATATATGCATGTGAAGACACAGTTACCTATCAGTAGGCAAATAAACATAGAGTACCATAACCTGCCCTTAAAAGTCAGCAAAATCCAGTAAAACTAGTGGCAGTGCTGCCATAATAAACCAGACTGATTTCAATTTCTTCCCAACGAAGAATATGTGTTTTTGCCATTCTCTTGAGTAAGGACAGAGGCAGACTCCTAATCTAACCCACAGTTTCATCCTTTAAATCAGAGACAGCAGTGTAACTAGTCTCAAGCAATGATGCTTGAATGTTGTCCAAACCTGTTTTCCTTTATAGTTCTAAGCAATATATAAAGAAATACAGTATTAGAAAGTCATGTTAACATGAAGAAAAGTAGGAGATGGGAAAATGTAAACAATAAGCCCCATAAAACTCATGAACAAACCAGTACATTTTGAATTGCTCTTTGGTAACTGATGAAAAAAAGCGTTATGAGGCAAATCCTTCACTGGGTCACTCACTGGGGAGACTGGTAAAAATAAATTGCACAGCTCTAATTTTCCTAGCAGCTTCCATGCTATTCTTTGAAACTGAGTAAGAAACCCTTGGCCTAATCCCAAGAGCCAATCTATAGTAAATAGTGCACACTTAATGCCTAAGTTCCTTTTTAGCACCATTCAGACAGTGACTTCAGCCACACAGCTTAGTCATAGCAGACATTTTTGTGGTGAAAGCATTAAACCCACATGCAGCTCTCTTTCTGTGGCCACTGGGGGTCATGCTCCTTTCCCATTAGCTGAATAAATCATAAAGTCTGCACAGACCACACAAGAAGCGAGGCTAGCAAGCCACAGGCAGTGCCTACAGCCTGCTATTTCTTTTCAGAATTAAAAAAAAAAAAGGAAGAAAAGAAAAACAGGAGAGAAACACAGCAAAACAGCCTAGCTTTAAGAAATTATTTGCTTTTTTTTTAATTTGATCTCTTTGAAGTCCACAGAGATTTGTTTGTTTGTTTGTCTTTTAACCCAAGCAGCTACAGTGAAGAAGAAAAGCAGAGAAAAATAAATTCCTTTGTCCTATGCTGCAACAGCAGAAGGTAAAATATTCTGCTAGTCTGTTAAATAATAGAGGCTGTCGTACAATATAGGACCTCATCAGATACCCACAGAAAACAAAATAGATGTTGATAGATAATACATAATAAAGGAGTGAACAAGGAATCAAAATAGTGCATAATATTTTTCTCATCAAAGGATTTATTCTGCCAATGAAAATGACAGTAACTGAACAAGGTCTGGAAGTCTAGAGGTTGGTTCAAGTTCCCATCAATCAGGAAACAAGATAAGAAGGAATTTTAAACATAGCCATTAGCATGCAACTAATGAACATGAAGAAGATACGCACAGCTCATTATGCTAAGGAGCGTTGCTTTAAAATGTACCAAACGCCGACATATTTTAAAAAGTGCACTGAACTTTAGAGAGACTTTACATAACAGCTTGATTGGCAACGAGAACATGCCCCGTTTCTCAAAGAACCCAGAGGGGGCGGGCGGGGGGAGTGTGTGGGAGGGTAGCTTTTCAAACTATGTTCTGTTCCATGATCCCGTCTACATCAGTTGGACATGCAGCGTTTAGAAAATAACATTTACATGCTTCACTGTCTACATGCTGAAAAACTTTTGCGAGCAGGGAGGACAGCTGAATCCAAGATTGCTGGGTCTATTTACGCACTGTCAGCTGAACCTTTGTTTGCCATCCTGTTTCGCGTTGGCATTTTTGGTGCAATATAGCATAGTTTTTAGTACAACAAAAAAGCACACCGGAAAAAAAATAATATAAAAACAAACCAAAAAAAGCCCAGAGGAAAACAGAACCAAAAAAAGAGGAAATAAAAGAAAGTAAGCACCAGCTAGGGTCAGATAGGCTTAGGCCAGAGTTTTGAAAGCTCTTTCAATCAACTCTACCAGTAATCCTATATCCTTACCTGCAATATAACTTACTCTTTAGCTATTATAGTCCTCCTGAGCAAAGACAGATAATCATGCTGAATTGTGACAAATTATACGGTGGTTTTGAGACGTGAGCAAGCACTCACAAGGGAGCAGGGCAAGACCACTTAAATCCATTTCATTTGTGACTTAATATTGTGGGTTAAAACTCGTGTGACCTTTGCCAAAGACATCTCATATACGTGCAGGAGAAAAATCAAATCCCAAGTCTCAAAAGATTCCTAGCAATAAGATATACAGTTTCTGACAGGTCACCCAAGGCACAGCCTGAATTTTATCATGGAATTCTTACTGATGGATTAAGTACCACTTTAACCAGAATAACAATAAATAAAAATCCCTCAGTGGAAAAATGTAGAACTGTGTGAAATTTAGGATTTCAGTCATTCCAGGGGAACAGCTAGCTTTTAACATCTTCATATATGTATTTTCCACACCAGTAAAAGCAGAAGACATTCTTAGACAGCTCATATAGAGCATCCCTCCTGAAATCGGAGTGCTCAAAAGATCTCTAATACTTGAGATTTCAAACCGATGCAGTTACTAAAAGAAGCTGAGTGAAGCACAACTCCCTTCTGGCCATTATAAGCCAAAGTTTTAACCTTTTCCTCAGGCAAAACTTGTGTTGATCTCACTGGGAGATTTGCTCGAGTGAGGACAGCAATATTAAACTCCACTAGCAACAAGAACCAAGGATACCACTTCAATAATTTTAAAATGAAAACCATATAAATATACTCGTTTTGTCCAAATGTGTATGAACATTAGCAACATAAAACATTTCATAGGCCTGTGTAATACAAGGATAGCTACAGATTCAAACTTGGCTACTTTCAAAGCACCCTTACTTGTAATGAGCAAACACAATGCAAACATTGTGAGGCCAAATTCTCTCTCCAGAATCTGGCATGGGTACATGCTCTCCAGAATCTGGCACGAGCCCAGGGTAGGGTAAGGCAATGTGTGTAAGGGAAGGGACAAAAGGCTTTCTCAAGGTGAGCAGAAGGGAACCTAAAAGGTTCAGGTGAGGGAGAAAAGGCCAATCTTCCCCTCTCACTTTCCCCCTCTGCTGAAGTGCCGTGCGAAGGAAAGAGTAAACATAGCTCAAAGCTTTCAATTGAGTTTAGCTCTGCCATTCTCAGACTACAGAAATTCTCATGGCTTTTCTCCCTTCTGCAGACAAAGAGATGGAGAAAATTGTTTAATCCTTAGCAATATCTGCTACCAGCAGCATAGTACCAGGCCTCTGTCCTCAGAAGTACCGATGAGAAAATAGACAAACATTTGAGATAGTAAGGGTTACAGCATACACCAACCAGAACAATTGCACTGATTCCCATTCTATACCATTGTTGCTACCTTTGCAAAAGAACTTAAGATTCAGGATGTTTAAATGGAAGAGTAGTATCTGACAACTTATTCTCCATTGGTTTCTCTTCTACCAATGAGTACCATCAACAGCAAAACACACTCATACAAAACCTAGGAGACAGAAATTTTCCTGTGTAAATATGGGGACTTTCATCCTCACTGTTCAAACGCCATGAACATTAAAACTCACATCTTCATGCAGTGCAAACCAACCAACATAATACATGCTATAAAAAATATGAGCATCTCCCATACTAGTAAAGTCTGAGAGAGCTGGGGCTGCGTGGCTCAGACAAGAGAAGGCTCAGGGGGTGGGAGCGTGTGTCTTCGCAATGTATATAAATACCTGGTCGGAGGGTGCAAAGAAGATGGAGCCAGGTTCTCTACATTAGTGCCCAGTGACAGGACAATGGGCACATGCTGAAATGCAAGAGGTTCCCTCTGAACATCAGGAAACATGGTTTTACTGTGAGGGTGACGGAGCACAGGCACACGTTACCGAGAGAGGCTGTGGAGTCTCCCTCCTTGGAGATACTCAAAAGCTGTCGGGACATGGTCTCTGCCAACTGGCCATAGGTGCCCC
>VUYV01000160.1:1381972-1473702 GCA_008711295.1 Anarhynchus alexandrinus
CTCTGAACTTAAAATTTGTCCCACCCTCAGTCTTCTTTCTTCTTACTTTTGCCACCTTTTTTTAAATATTTCTTTCTCTCACCCCAAACAGTACATGTACAATGAATCAAGCTGCTTCTGTAAGATCAGACTCAGGGACTAAGTAAATGTGACACCTTGGTTTTTAACTTAATTATAGCTCTTCTACAGATAGCCACGATGTTTATGAATATTTGCATCAACTCCTTTTCAGTTACTTTAACACTTTCATATGCAATTAATATATATTTTAAGTCATTCCTACATAGTATATATTGAATTACCTTTACTCCATCTACAAAAGTCTTCAGTTGTTTTTTTTTGCAAAGCTAATATAAAATGAAATAATAATGATTATTTGTAATACAGTGCTTCTTGTCTTAGGATCTCCAATAATTGACTATAATGAAGTATTTATTATTTCTAGTTCAGGACAAGCAAACAGTGTTAAATGGCTTCTCCAGAACCCAGAGCTTATGGTCCTCTGCTCCAGCCACTCTCCTACTATAGTTTGTTATTTCTCTATGCTGGTGGGCCTCTTGCCTGACTTCAAGACAGTTAAATAATGTAATTAAACAATTAAGATGATTGTCCTCAAATGATCAATTAAGACAGAATTCTAAACATGCTTCCTCATTTGGAATTTAGCCTACTTTCTATCTCCTCCTGGGTATCAAAGACAAGGCAGCTAGGCTAAATCCTGAAATCACTGCACTTCTTACATTTTATGGTTTATCCTAAGCTTATGCAAGCGCTACGTGGTGAGTGCTATTTTCTTAGGGCTTGGGAAAACTTACATCTACACAGCCAATCAATGCAGCCAACAGATGCCTTGATTTAACATGAAGAAAAGATAATTTTTATTTCTTGCTGTACTATATATATATTACTTTCCTCAATACCTGGCAAATTGAACAAGTAAGTTCTAGAGTTGCACTGAATGTCCATGTTAAGCACCTGAGGTCTTCCGAAATAACCTTCACGGGTTTGCTTAGAACATTCTTTGTTAATTACATTTGGACTGGGGCAATAAAAACCAAAGGCGGTGATAGCACAGTTACCATACCTGTATTTAAATAATTACGAGGCAGAACTGAGCTGATAGAAATAGAGAGGCTACAGGGACTGTGTGATATGTAAATAAAACTGGCATGCTTAAGACATGTTTCATCTCTGATTGCAGATATTGCAATTTAATTTAAAAGGAATAATATTTAAATAAAAGATTACCCACTTAAACGAGTTTTTTTCTCCAAGCCTCCCTCTCTCAGTTTTAAGTCACTCTGTTTAGATCCTTTGCAGAACTGGTGTCTTTCTTTACTACTTTCATTCTGTATCATAAACATTCAGTGTTATTACAGACATCATGGTATCAAACTCCAGATAGTCTGATGTTTTAGGGGAAAAAATTAGACTATTTAAAGTGATTATAACTTTCCACTTGATAGTTTAACATTCTACAATCATTACTGAGTCTGCAGGCACTGTTAACCTGTTCTGGTGAGACAAACATGTCTTTTCTAATGTTTACTGAGATATTGTAAATTACTTAACGTACAGCAGAGTACGTTTTTCTCAGTTAATCTAGATCTGATCCCTGAGGGGCTATTTATTACATATGTATACAACCTGTCTGTAGAAGTGAAGTTAATGTAATATGACACAAGTAGCACACATTGTTTAAATGTGTTCCAGAAAGTTAGCAAATTTAGTTAAAAGAATACTTACATGCTCTTCTGCCTGGAAAACAACGAGGAAAAGGGTTCTAAATATTAAACACTGCTGTTCACTGTAGGTGGCCAATTAATACACTGTATCCAAGCTGGAACAAATCCTTCAAATATATACATAAAGCATATAATCTCTTATCTGCTTAGGCATTATCAAATTTTTAACAAATCCTAGTAACTTCAAACACAGCTTTAATGGGATGTAGTACTAAAACATGCAAAGTAAAGAACAGAGTTTTTAAGAACATAATCTGTTTTAGAATGTTTCAAGAGAACTGCTTTGAAATGCAATTATAATCTTAACCCATGAGTAAATGTGTGCTATCTTGCAGAATTATGTTACATGAATTAATATACATCGAAAGAGATAGCCTCATGTTCCTAACACCTATTGCAATTTGAAAATGGGGGTTTAGACAGAAGTATCTTGAGATGGTTCTAAAGGGTAGCGATGTTTGAACACAGGAGCACATTTATGGCCACAAGTTTGGTCCCTGTGAATGTTTTATCTGATGATGAGAGACAGAGTTTACTTGAGAGAAAATTCTAGCAGGATTTTACAACTATTCTAGCCCTGATAAATAGTCGGAGCATATTTTAATAGAATCTATCTGTATTTTGGGGTCTTTATCTCACTAACCTAAAATTAACACAATGCATCTTTCTCTCAGAGTGCTAAAAGGTCAGTATGTGAGTTGCTGCCTCCCCAGCCTGTCTCAGCTTTCCCTTACGCATATAGTGAAATCTCTAATTCCAAAGACTACACTTCCAGTTTCCCTTACATATGCAGAACACAAGTTTTTCACACTAGTTTTGTCTCTTTTTGCTCTGGTTTACAGTCCCCTTGTCTGCAGGACTGACATAAACGAGACCTATTTTGAAAACAGCGATACGGGTTTAAAATCTGTTCTGTTACTCTGAAGACAACGCGACGAACTATTTCAGGACACAGAATCATAGAATCATTCAGGTTGGAAAAGACCTTTGAGAAGATCAGTATGTTCTGTACAGACAGGCACAGTTCAGACTCACTGCTTTTCATTCTGAGACAAAAGTTATTATCTGGTAAATTAAATTTCCGTTCTTTTCCCAAAACGTGTTGCAATTCTCAGTTTAAGAAAAGCAATAGACTGTATGCATGTGATGCAAGCCTTGTACTTTAATATAGTAAGCAAACCTTTAGACTATTTACAGACCACCCTGTTAAAGAACGTCAGTGAACTCAGTGAAGATGCTCT
Source organism: Anarhynchus alexandrinus (assembly GCA_008711295.1). Classification (NCBI taxonomy): domain Eukaryota; kingdom Metazoa; phylum Chordata; class Aves; order Charadriiformes; family Charadriidae; genus Anarhynchus; species Anarhynchus alexandrinus. The sequence goes on from VUYV01000160.1 coordinate 1,384,959, forward strand.
TTCTAGTGCTTTGATGTTAAAAGGAAAATCAAAAGCAGTAGGTTTTGGCCATATATGGTAACTGTGCAAGGTGTGATTTTGATCTTTATGCAGTGAACAATCACGGTCAGATGCAAAAAAAGATGCAGAAATATAATTGAAATTTAGGTTGAATTTAGGCAACCATGAAAAGGCTATTCAGCTACCACCAAATATAATCAAACTCTAAAAGCACCTCGGTTTTCATTTTTAAGAGTCCCAAGTGCCTTCATTGCTGCTTTCAGGCCTGCCTTTAAACACAGCAGTTATCGCAGAGCAGAGCAGCTCGGACCTAAGTTCCCGCCTAACCACTAGCATCCTGAGGATGTCTGACAATGCAGGTTGCAGACATTCTAGATCAGGTTCCAAAACTAATGCAGTAGTAACTACAGATTTATTTTATTTTTTTTAAGATATGGCAAAGGGTTAGGCTACCACTTCTTTTTATTAACAGTTCAGACCTTGCAGAATCCTCCATCTATGAAGGTGGTAGAGTTTCAGCTCCATCCTCCCCCTAAAAGGATTCAAATCCTGATTGCTCATTTCCAAGGGAAGTCACCACTGCAGGGTGGAAAAGAAAGGCATGCATATGTGTAGAGAGCAACATGAAACATTGTGCTGAAGCTGTTCTTGAAAACTCAAGGTTTCAAGGTTTCTGTTCTAAGACTAGAACACAACAGGAAAAGGTGAGGAACTGGAGTTTTGACTCACGCTTCAAGAACAGTGTATACAATTTACATGGGAAAAAAAAAATTAATGAGTCCATAAAAAGATGTTTCTCGCACTGGTAAGGTCCTAGGTCTCCTGCTGCTTGACTGAAGGCTTCATCACCAAGTCTGACAAATGTGAACTGCTTCAAGCTAAGATTCAAAAGAAGAGTTAGTGTCCTTTTATCCCTCTGCGCCAAGTACAGCCTATACTGATTCATACCAGAGGATAGGTTTGAGTCCTCTAAAATGGCAGAAGGACTCTGTACGTCCCATGCATGGTGTGCAAGCACTAATAATGGACAGTTTGTTGTTTTGGAGGTGGTCATGGCCACTGGGAGACTTAAAAATAAAGAAGAAAACAAAAGAACTACTGAACTTTATTCTGTGAAGACTTAGGAAGTTATATTGGGAGAGAGACCTTCGCTGCAAAGTTCTAGCAGAAAAAAGCAGCTACTGCTCAAACATCTTAAGACAGGATTCAACATTCACCTCTGCCTTCACCCCTCTCTACTGAACAACTAGATGCTCAGTGGCTCTGGTGCCTTCCAAGGCTTTTCTCTCCCCATACATAATATTACTGTTTTAAGTCTACTGTGCTGGCCACATATATAAAATTACACATTGCAGAAATCAGAATGGCAGTATGGAGTAGTGAGCTTTGGCTCCTTTTTAGATCTGGCCCTTAGTGTGGAATGACATTGCTTGTACCTTAGTATCTGTGTTTTTTTCGAAACATAGCACATCCTGTTTAGATTTGCAAGTGCCAAGCTATCATTCACTATATATTTCCTGGTTTTAGCACTACTTGAATGTCTTTTTTTCCTAATGAATAGTGCCCTGAATAGGAGAGGAAGAAAAGCTTGAAGTGAAGCTAGTTGTTTCCTCTTCAAATTAATCAGTAAGCTTTTTCATTTTTTTAAAGATTTTTGCTAGAAAGATTTTACTATTTGTTCCATGTTATACTACACAACATGCTGATTTAAACTATATTTATTATAAACCTGATTTACATAGCTTTCTACATCTACAATAGCTCGTGTTCTAAAGGGAGAAATGGGGATGTCAAGTATCCAAACAGAAGTAATTCCTTTTGTAGTCAGTATAAAGCAGGGAAAATGAAGAATTCTGCAGTAATCTCTACTAGTTTGGGAGCGCCTCTAAAATGCATACAAGACTACAGATTCCAAAGCAGCATCTTGATCCAAATTCCAGTGAGTTTAACTGAAGGACTCCCCACCAAACAAGGCAAATTCAGCAGGTTTTGAATCAGGTCCTAATATCTTAACAGTGATTTGGACGTTCTTTACCATGTTAACAGAAGATGACAAGAATATTCAGGTAAAACATTGTAAATGCTTATTCCTGGGACCAGTAAAGTCACTGCAGGTTCTACTAACCTGAAAAATATATTTATGTGAAAACCTTTTTCCATAGCTTCAGCACTATAATCACTGAAGTCTATGAGTCAACATTTTCTTAGCACTGTTCGACTAATGGCTAAATCCTTGTATCAATGACATATACAACAAGGGTTATTTTATCAAAATATTCCTACATTATGTGGCTGTTTTCCTCTGAAAAATTCAAAATAAAATATAAGTATTCATAAGATCTTATTTTAGAAATGAAGACACTAAGGAATAAGGAGAAACTGTTTTTCTTAGTATTGCACAACAAGGCTGTAGCAGGTTATTAGGCCACAACAAACCACTGCAATCATTCTGTCTGATCTCCTGAATAACACCGGTCAAGGACTCTCCAGAGTTTATCTTGTTTAAAATAAAGCATATCTTCTAGAAATAAATGGATAGATATAAGAAATAAAAGTATAATTTAAAAATGTTCAGTGACAGATAATGTATCACAACTGTTCTGTTCGTGCACTATTCCAAAGGTTAATTACATTCTCTCCTCAAAATAACACCTTAGTCGAAGTCAAAAATTTTCTAGCTAAGCTATCAGTTGTACTGACTTCTAACTTTGCTTGCTAGAATGAAGAGCTCTTTATTAGAAGATTTCTGTTCCACATATACATACTTATATGGATGAAACTGCAAGAATAGAATTTCAGTTTTCCGTCTGATTGGCAGTAAGCCACTGTCACTATAGTCCCTCAGGACATCCTCTCACAACTATAGCTAAGTACAGTTTTACATTCACTTTTGAAAATAATGCATCGTACATATTACTTTGGTATAAAATTAATGACATACCGGAAAGCACAACATATCTTTACAAGTTAATTTGGATTGTACTGAAATTACAAGGGAATAAAAAAAAAAAAAGGCATCTTACCTCAACTTCTCTGTGGACCTTTATCTTCATCCATTTGTTTCCTTAAATTGTTGCCAAACTCTTAACATTCACCTATACAGAGATTTTTATTTGTAAATTAACTATTTGTTATTTACTATATGGACTACATAAATAAGCCTTTTAATAAAACAAGAAACAAATCTTCCAGTATTCAGTTGTGCTATAGCATATCTCCACAAAATATTGAAAATTGTAAAGCAGATCTCCAGCCTGTATAGGTTAGTATACGACACGAAACTAAGCTGCTTCATTGCAACTTCTGTCCCAGCCTCTCTCCTCCCTTTAGAGGTGGCTAGAGGTAGACCATTAAGGCTGATCAGTCCCAACTGATACAAGTTCCCCAGATCCACCACTGTTTCAAGCATGAAGAATAAACTGAACAATCTGACCTTAATTATAGCATAGTCTAGAAAGCAATGTAAATGTAAATTAATAAAATAAGTTCACGTTTTGTGTTAACATTGGATCAATTTACTTTATGAAAACATATCACTGTAGCATACATATCAATAGCTTGTATGTTTCCTGAAAAAGTTTTACAGACTTCCTAAAGGCTGTAAAGCAGAAATTATCCTGCTTCACAGTAGAGAAGGGAGTAAATTTATATTTGAAGAACAGCCATCTTTTTTTTGATTTTCTGAAGTGCTCTTCAGCTTAGGAAAATACAGAGGAAACAACAAACATTCAAGAATTTGGTGGGCAATTTACTTCAAGAAGTTCAATGCATATACTTGCTAAATTATAATTTATTGTGTACTTTTCACATTTACAACTATTTTTGCTTGTAAAAGTATAGATGGACCATTGCTTCCAAAATTAGGAAAAGAAGGGTTTAAATATAACAAGAACAGTGGCTAGGCCTCTGCCAGCACTTATTCTAAATACTTAACACGATACGGACTACTTAAAGATACTTATTTAAAGTACACAGTCACCTTACTTAAATCACGTTAGAATTAAACATAAGTTGCATTCCATACTGAGAAAAAGATTAACAAAGGTGAAAACAAGATCATGTTTCTCCAGTTAGCCTCTTGTCAACTCTGTAGGTCTAGATGATATCAAGATGCTTTAGAGAGAACCAAGCACTCCAGCTGAATAACTGGTAAGATATTTGTTTTATCAAAATCTGCACACACAAAACGATTTGAAACTTCGCCACCCAGAACAAATACCTAGGTCCTTACGGGTTTGTTTTTCTTCGTTTTCATTTTCTAAGAGTAATAAAGACCTTGGGGCAGGGCATTTCCTTTGGATTAATGACTGGCTGGGGTTAATGGCCAGGAGCTGTTCTTTGGGCCATCAACTCCTCTCAGCCGGTCATTAATCCCCAGGAAATGCTCTGTGCCTCAATCATTATTGCTTAATTTCAGTGCAAACAAACTACTGTGGCAGACGGCATGCTGTATGCTATCCCTTAAACACAAGCAACACAGATTCAGTTAATTTAATCAATTGTTTACACTATGGTCTATTTTCTGTAGCAAAAGGAAATCACGGATATTTTGACTGTTCTATGAAATCTGTCGGTTGGTCTCATGATCATTTGATAGACTGGGCTATTTCTGCATGAGTTATTCTGTTTGTCACTTACATTGTCATCATTATTAACTATAAGCTGGACGGCTATTGCTCACTTTATTTCCTGGCAACATTCAAATAAATGCCCTAAACATTATCTGCAAGACACATTTTCCGATGACAGTGTTACCCACCCATGCATGCACCTCATCTTAAGTATGAGGTTATTAAATTTTACAGGATACCTCATTTGACACATCCTGACATTTACTGTACAATTTCAGGCGTGCCATAGAGTTATTAAATTATCAACAGTAAAATATAACATGGACTTTCTCCAGGCTTGTGCTATACAAATATTTACTAGAGCACAGAACTTTGTTATATTTCTCTAGTCTACTTGATAATCCCCTGATTAGACATCCACATGCTTGGTGGAGCCAAAGAAAAACTGTAAATGGTCAAAGGCAATGCAGCATATTTGTTTTTAAAGGCTAACTTTACAATAGTTTGACTTAAGAAAACTATTTAATCAAACTGGCCAACCTCATTGATTTCTCAGCTTTGAGATTATAACAAAAGGATTCAAAGAAGCTATTAGTGGTAACTGAAAGCCAGTTTTACTACAGCTTTAAAAGCTGAAAACTTTAGGAATGTAGATACTGCTAACTAATTGGGGCACTTATCCTCTGCCTTTCATGTGAAAAACTGAGTTAAAACTTCAAAATATAGACAATAGGTGGGTGCTTATAGTCAAAAGCATTTATTCTTTTCCAAATCTTTACTCTTAATTCAAATACTAGTATAAGGACAATACTATGCTGAAATAAGTGAAACGGAGTAAGTGGAATAAATGGAATTTAAATTACCGTTTTCAACTATCTGGTGTATTCTTCACAGTTAGATGCATTTATCATGCATGAAACTTGTGTCCACTACATCTTTCCTGTGATTATTTACAGCCTTACATAGTTGTGCTGGGCACCTCAGTGACCGCTTCTCTGAATCCAAGAGAGAGAGAGAATTAGGCTGTGAAGACAGCGACAGAGAAAGAGGTTGGGTAATAAAAATTATTCATCATCATCATCTTGACTGGGCAGAACTCAAAGCACAAAACCTAAACAGATATCTAGGCTGCATTTCCAAACAAGTTGACCCACTTCGCATAAGCACTATGAGTTCCCAGAAAAGATGCAGGAAAGCTATGTTAGTGTATTCTGTTACTATTACTCTGCAAGAAGGCATTCAAGTTCTAATGATGTGCAGCACGTCCATGAGGGACCCGGGCTGAAATGCAGCTAATAAACTTGAGTTGAAGGTACTGGGGCAGAGAGGTCTCTCACAGAATCTGTTTTGACAACGCCCTCTCTTTTTTCCCCTGAAAGACACAGTATGTCTTAAGTTGGCTTTTATGTGGGTCTGCAGTTTAGGTGGTTGTTTCAGGTAATTCTGTTCTTTCAGATATTAATACATATAGGAGAAAAATATCTCCACAAAGGGTTGCCCTATTTGTCTAGACTAAAATACAGTAATGGGAAGACACACTTCTACATAAAAATAGTTTTATATATACTATATTGAAGAAGGTCACCAAGTTGAAAAGGTATGATAGAGCCCAAAGCAAAGAGCTTTAAGATTGTAGGAGTGGAAAGAAGTACACAACAGGCTAAAAAAAAAAAAAGAAAGCACCAAATATATTTCAGATCCAAATATGGCATTTTAATCTAAAAAATATGAACAATTGGTTGAGTGAAGTCACCCAGGTCATTCTAAGCATACAGATGTCAGGTATTGAAAAACACTATTGCACTTTGATTCTCTGAACAAGAATTTCCAGTCTTTTCCTGCATGTTTTTGCTTTCAAGTATAAGCAGACCACATTCATTAAAACCAGATGCTACTGTCTCTTTGCTCCATTTCAGTTATCAATATCATGTTTGAAAGATTCAAAACATTTTAATAAAAATTTGACTCTGTTTGCGATCACATCAGGCGAGGCTGGGTTAAGATGCCAAATTCCATAGGTTTTCTTGCAAAGAGAAAAGAAAAATCCAGATAATTCAAACTGTACTCCCCCTTCTTTAAAACAGTTTTAAAATTACTTGCGCATTCCAGAGCAAAAAGCAAACAAATAAAAAAATCATCAAACCCAAACAAAAGCTAAAACCCTAGGTAATAAGAAAACATATGTCATCTGACGACACACCCTGGGGACCTTCTGTCAGCTGGATGGAGTACCAGCCATGCTTTTTCCCTGTTTTCTTCTACTGTGGGAGGCCTCGGAGGAGGAAAATACAGAATACATCTACTTTGACTTTGCTTTTGCTTCACTAGTGAATGTTATTCTAAGGGGATCTATTCGCTGCTTCCTGCATGTTACTCCAATAGCCGAAATGGAGGTGGTCCAGAAAAGTCACATGTTGAAAGCCTGGATGCTCAGTTTGCAGCTCAAGCCCATTCTCATATTCTGAGATCTACTAGGCTCCAGGGTTTATGCCAAAGTTCAGAAATCGTTGCTCTAATTTAGGTTATTATCATTATGGGAGCTTTTAATGGATTAGCGTTCTACATTTTCCTTGTTTAGGCAGATACACACAGTATGGCGCTTGGCATTGCTCCGAGCTGCTACATTTCAATCTTTTCATTTCTCAGATTTCTTACGATTTACCAGGTAACAGCTACAATATTATTCTCAAACATTCCACTGCTGGCAGTTGTTAGATATGACTCTGTAGCCTGTTCAGATCCCATTACCTTTTGATTTATTGATTTTTCCTCTCTTTGTTGCTGCTTCTACAGAGCAGATTTTCTTCCTTCTAATTATGTTACAGATTCCTGTAATGAGAATGGCTCCTTCATTTCTTTCACATATACTGTTTCTTTTTATTAAAAAGTATCTGTATTTGGAAGAAGCTACTGTCCTGCATCAAAACCTTGTACTAAATCACTACTTCACTGTGAACACCCGCTTCCATCATAGAACAGCTCTGGAGAAAGACAGTCGTGGTTCAAGTGATAACAGCTGAGTCTTGACACGAGAGAATTAAGTAGTAAAAATACTTGTTTTACCCAGGCCAGAATTTCACTCCAGAACTGGAATAAAAACAGGGCGAGGATGGGATTGAGGCATATTTATGTGGGAAAATTTGCAAATATGTCCTAAAAGTTCTAATTCTTCAAATGGTATGTCTACTTCACTTCCCAATCCTAAAATGATACATAATGGATCTTTCAGTGAGACTACAAGTAGCTGGATATTTCAATAACAGGTAATGATCTGCTGTTCTTTTCATTTTATTTTTGCCTATTTTTAAAACAAAGCCATTTGCTTGAGACAAGAATAAATAGGCAGTGATGTGAGTAACTTCAGTGATCCTTTCTATGAGAGTGATATAATTGCCTTAAAATTACTGCCCCTCATAAAGGTACATTACTTCAAAAGCATATGTTAGGAAACCTCCCTTTGATACATCCAAAGATACTTTATATATTTATACGCTTCAGATTTCAAGATACTTAAATATGGAATCATAGAATGGTTTAGGTTGGAAGGGACCTTAAAGGTCACCTAGTTCCAAACCCCCTGCCATGGGCAGGGACACCTCCCACTAGACCAGGTTGCTCAAAGACCCATCCAGCCTGGCCTTGAACACTTCCAGGGATGGGGCACCCACAGCTTCTCTGGGCAACCTGTTCCAGTGCCTCACCACCCTCATAATGAAAAATTTCTTCCTGATATCTAATATAAATCTACCCTTTTCCAGCTTGAAGCCATTATCCCTTGTCCTACCACTACATGCCTTTGTAAAAAGTCCCTCCCCGTCTTTCTTGTAGGCCCCCTTCAGATACTGGAAGGCCACTAAAAGATCTCCCCGGAGCATTCTCTTCTCCAGACTGAACAACCCCATATACATATGTCAAAATGAATAGGAATACAATGCAGCTCTTAAATAAGTAATACATTGTTAAAGAAGCACTCTGTTTCGGTCTTATATGGGCCTCATTTTAGACAATTCATTTCGAAATTGTCAAGTGTCTCCACGTCCTCAAAAAAGACTATGAAAAATATAACCCTGCTAGAACTATGCTGATAGATACCAAAATTTGGGTCATGAGCACTGTTAATTCACAGATCTTTATTTCACAGGTCACAAAAATTCTGCTCAGTAACATGGTTCTACCCCCTCATCATTTCTATCTACCAAACCACAGTTAAATGCTGTTAGAACAGAAGATCCTGTCTGAACAGCTGCAAACTGGAGGGTCCCACTGTGATCATGAAGCGGATGAAACGTACCTTGTGTGATTGCAAACATGTAAAGAAGTACTATGTAGGACAATCTCTATCTTTTGATGTGATCCACACTAAAAATTATTTGGAACGTTGAGGTACGAGAATGTACCATGAATTGTAAGCACTTTCAGTCAGGCTGAATTAGATTTTGTAAATAAAGGCAGTTTGAAAAAAATCCAGAACTTTTCAAAGAAAAACTGAATGACTTTCCATTAGTTCACTGTTTTGTGGTGCAACAGCCACTCTAGTGTCTACAAAAAAAATGGTGCTGATTTCTGTTTTATTTTCCTACGTTGAAACTAAAACTGAGATACTGTACATTTTAGTTCTCCCAGGCACGACATCCTTTTTAGAATCAAAGAATCATCTAGGCTGGAAGGGACCTTTAAGATCATCGAGTCTAACCATCAACCTAACACTGCCAAAACCACCACTTAACCATGTCCCTAAGCACCACATCTACCCATCTTTTAAATACCTCCACGGATAGCGATTCTACCACTTCCCTGAGCAGCCTGTTCCAATGTTTGATAACCCTTTCTGTGAAGAAATTTTTCCTAATATCCAATCTAACCCTCCCCTGGCACAACTTGAAGCCATTTCCTCTTATCCTATCGCTTGTGACTTGGGAGAAGAGACCAACCCCCACCTCGCTACAGCCTCCTTTCAGGTAGTTGTACAGAGCGATAAGGTCTCTCCTCGGCCTCCTTTTCTCCAGACTGAACAACCCCAGTTCCCTTGGCTGCTCCTCATAACACTTGTTCTCTAGACCCCTCACCAGCTCCGTTGCCCTTTTCCAGCTGTAAATTTTGCCTGGGCAAAGTGGACTCTGATGATTCATCAGAGACTTACAGATGGCCAGAAGAGAAACAAAGCCTCAGCTGTAGACCTGCTCTGCATCTGCACAAAGTATCTGAGCAATACGCATGCACTTGATCCAATACAAATTGGCCTTGTTGGGCTCTCCACACATGCACTATTTGACACCTATGCAAAGACTTCTCTTCAGAAAGAGTCAGACAGAGGTCTCAGTAATCTTGAAAATCTGGTTTAGTAAAATCCCAATGTTCCTAAAAAAAGTGTTCCCTGAGTGGGAATTTTAATCTGAGTTTACTTTGTTGCTCCTCTTTTTCTCTGAGCAATTTCAGAGGTTTCCATTCTCTCACAGTATAAATACTACTAAACTTAGCTCATTCAAATGGAGCAAATAAGAAATAGGCATAGATGTTCTCCCTGGGATAAAGGATTTCCTTAGCTATTGGGTGGTAGTGAAATCCATTTGTCCACCCTGAACACAAAGTACCACTAGCCACTTTGTAACCACATTTAGAATGGGTATTAGTATTTTTTAGTGTCAAGATGACATAATAGATTTCCATTTATCCAGGGGGACCTGATGGCTAGGCATGACTTTTTGAGGGATTTTCTTTGGAAGAAAGGAAGAACTCCTAAAATAGAAGGCATTCTGTCTCACATGCCATGCCTTCAGGGTGTGGCCACTCTTACTTGGAAACCTTCACTTCTCAGATTAACTCAGATGATTTATATAGCACTGAAGACACAGTTGTCTAAATAAGAGAAGGAAAATCACATTGTAGGGCCACCATGATGGTTAAAAGAGTGGCTAAATTAAAAAAAATTCTCTTACAAAATTGTCCTGTTTACCAAGTAAAGCCTGAGATAGTCACATACTGTCTACCCAGCAAATCTTGTTCTAAGGTCTTCTTTCCTGTTGGGGTTTTTGGTATTTTTAAAACTTTACCTACAGTCTCTTCAGGCAATCTGTGCTGTAATTTGTATTTCCTCAGATCACATACTATGTATATTTGAAACATAAGGAATCACAAAAGATTACAGCTGCAAAGGAACATTCTCTGTAACAAGTACCCCATGTACTATTCCCTGTATCTTTCTGTTCCTGAGACGCCATGCACATTGTCTGTTAAGACAGGTCCTAAAACTGCCTGTAGGTCACATCTGATACTCATGGAACATAACAATTCAGTAACTGTAGTGCACAAAGGAAGTCGACAATTATGTTGCTCCTTTTAATTCTTGCGTATTTTTTTAAATAAATGGCTATCTTGTCTGCACTTACAATTATCAAGCCAAATGGAATTTTAAAAGCTCAAGGAATTTACATTTCTGGGTTTAATTCTTGTGTACGGACCAATTCGCTCTACCTAGAAGGATGAGTTGCTAAAAGCCGGAGTAAAATATGCAATGCTTCTTTAATTTCCTCCTGCTGTCACCACTGGCACATATAAGTAAAGCGCACGTACCAATAAAATGGCAATTCATTGCTAGACAGCAACAGATTAGTAAAAAATAAAGTGATGAGGCTGGGATTTCTTGACACCATTAAAGCCTTTCCTTGTCACATGTCACGAAGCATCTGCTACACGGCATGGTGCTATATGAAGGCTAATGACCCTTTAGGTCCCCTGGCAAGTTCTCCTTGACAACAAAGCATAAATGGCTCTTTAATACAGCCAACCCCTATTGAAATGAACCTTCTAAAGCCAACAAGTAGTACTGGGGTCTTCTTTAGCATGGCATCTTATCTCTTTGGGACTGCCATGAAGGAGAGAACTTGTTAGTTAAAAAATCATTTATGTAGGCTTTACATCTGAACAGTAATAATTCCCTAAGTTCTGTGGTTCACTGTAAGACTGCTTGTGGGTGCAGCACATCTTGAATGCTGTACACAGGAAAGTGAATCAGAAGTTTTCCAAATTAGTACGTAGAGTAGGTATACCTAAATGAAAATAAACTGAATGCTATGAAAGAGGTTAGCCTCTTTTTAGTTGTACTAAGAGAAAAGAAATCAAATGGCAAAACCCCTAGAATTTATATAGATGCCTTTGAATTTCCCTAAATATAAAGACAAGGACACTGAAACAGTTTTTCAGGGACCAAAAAAGAAAATAAGGAAAAATTTACTCAATCGTTGGGTGGGAAAATAAGCTGCAGAACTGACTTAACTTCAGATCTGCCATTATCCTGATTAGCAACCTTTATATAGTTATTCACTTCAGTTTAGTTATTTCTCAAATGGGAATGAAAAAATAATCTCACAGAGGAAATTTTACAACTTCTCTTTTGTATAATGATTTAAAGATGAAAAGTTCTATTTCAAAGGCTATTCATGCAGAAAGCATATTCTTTTATTGAACAGTTTATAGTGGCTCCACACACAGTCCGCAGCCCCCAGTAAAAGAGAGGAGGACCACTAAACTGGTCTGGAGCACATGATGTAAGAGAAGAGGCTGAGATCTGAGCCCATGAAGACAAGTCTTAGGGTTTCTATTGTTCAGCTACCTGGTGGGCAGCTACCTAGAAGACAGTCAGGCTTTTTTCAGAAATGTAGAGTAAAAGAAAAGATCATGAAATTTGGATTGCATATAAGTCAAAAAAGAAATGGTTTTCCCAGTTCCTCTAGGAAGCATAAGAGGATGAAATCTTGAAACCACTAAAATGATCGGAATTTTGTCATAGATTTGGCAACGAAATTAAGATTTCCTAAGTTTGTAAATTTTATAGCCTCAATGTTTGTTCACTTTATTCAGCCATCTTTTTGATGCAAATGTGATTTGTATGAGCAAGGCACACAGAAGTTGGAGCTATCTTTGGAAAATGTCCCATGGGCTCTTTAAGAACTTTCACAAGGATTCTGCTTCAAATCTCTGGGTACACTTATAAAATAGGTTTATAAAAATATGCATATAATCGCAAATTATTTTAGTCTTGATGAGAGCATATGAATTTAAAGAACACGAGTCATAAAGGCAAAACTTCATTTAGATAGAAGAATCCAATTTAGGGATTCCATTAGCTTGCATGTTACAATACCGAGTGAACTTTATTTCACTTTCTTGAGCAGTACATAACAAAGCAGTATTTCAGTCAGAACAATAGCAAACATTAATAGTATAGTAGTAAACATTAATAGAAAGTGTTCTCTTCTCTATGTTAAAGTAACATTATCTTTAGTAGAATGCTGGATACTGTGTGAGGATTCTTTGAAGTCAAAAGGATTGCAGCTTACTGTTCAACCAATGTGTAGGAAATGCCTCTGGAAAGTGTTTGTACCAAGTAGACATAGGAGAATAAGTACAAAGCAAAAGATGGGTCATCAATTGATACATTTCTACTTCTTCAGCAAACAACTGATGCCGGGCAGGATATTGCACAGAACTATTAATTCAATTTCAGATCAACAGTTCATTGTTATGGTTCAGTCTCTGAAAGACTGTATGTAAAATGCAAATAAGACGATCTCTCTCCTGAGCAACATAGGTATTATCTTTGTGAGATTCATGCAACTACTGTTGTTTGGGTATCAATATCACCACATACATACAGATTTACCGATTGTTTGGCTCAAATTCAACGTGGAGATCTTACAGTATTCCAGAAAGTGTCATACCTAGTAGAGCAGCTTGCTTAATATTCTCGTGGAGGGGGCTCTAAACAGAAGGGCTCGACAGTAATACTGTAGCCACACTACCTTCTAGAGTTACAGTGGTCCTGGAGATATATGCAGCCACACAACATCTTTCCTGAAAACCTGTCTAAAGGGAGTACTTCCAAAGCTGTGACAGTCACTCCTGCAGGTACCTATGCAAGAAAGGTAGTGTGGGAGACTGCTCCACTGCTAAACATTTTCAATTAGCCTAGAACAAGTAACAGCTTTGTTATGCCAGGAAAGGAAGACACTCGAACATTTTTAATTTGTACACCACAACTTTGCAATTTGATTCATTCAAGGAAAACCAGACAGAGGCTAAAGGAATACCTCTTTGCAGTGTAAGATTCGTTTGCTATGAGTGAAAGGCAACTTGTCAAGTATGAGAATCTTTAAATTCCAGTGAATTATAGGAACTCGAATTTTGCCAAACTATACCTATCCCAAGACCTGTGTAGAGCTTCTTCAAATGCTGCACCATGTGTTTTTTTCACTATCGTATTCAGTGTACAAAGCACTATATTTTTTTTATATTTGAAAAAGACCTCTTCACATGTTTAAATTGTTATTAACACTACTTGTGTCTTCTGGATAAGATGGCAAGGTAGGTTGAACCTAATAGAAAAACCTCTTTTAAAAATTACGTAAATATTTTGGATTTATTGCCTTTATTACAGCCTACATTGCAATAGAACATCTTAAGTATTATAAAACTATTCTTAGCCAAACTAACATTTAATATTCTCAGTTATTCTTTTTCTTTAAAGTGATTAAGCACTGGAAACGTATAAGGCATAAGCCTAGTTATTAACAGGTTCAAAATATTTGTCCATTAAAGCCCAGTTTTGTGGCACTTGAAGAATTCATTAGAATATACAGAATACAGTAAAAACAGATGGGAGTTAATTCAGATTTGGAGAAGACCTAAGCCAGGAAAAAGAAGATATTCATCACTGAGTATCATTTTAGGATGAAGAAAGAGACAGCAATTCCTTGTTTATGAGAACATTCTTCCAGTCATCAATGTCTGAAAAAGAACAGAGATTTTACTAAATGATTTTCAAATATTTTGGTTATCCTGTAGAAAACCATTAATGGCAAAGACGGTAAATTATAGTACCACCATCCTTCACTAGTCTTCCAGACTGACTTTCATTTGAGACAGACTTAATGTTTCCTTCTAGCATAGCTGAGAAGAGAATCCCTTGGCTCAGTCAGGAGACTTAAGCATCTGATTCACATCTTAAAGATAATATAAAGGACACATAGATTGTCCTCACAGTTTCACTCGCTCTCCATCTGAGCACTCCCCCAAGTTAGCTGATGCCTGATATAAAGAATAACTGTTACGTGATCTTCAGAGAAATAGATGTATTCAGATATGTAACCAACTGCAAAGAACAGGATTGTTATTTTCAAGACCAACCTGAGTTCCTCAGTTTCTACATCCCTGTTTAGAAGATAATTGAAAGTGGCTTGATTTTCACAGGTTTCTGCACCTGTTCCTAAAATTGGTTTCAATGACTTCATACTTTTGAAACTGCCAACAACAGACAGGAATGAAAAAGATCTGCTACAAATAGTCTATTCTTTGAAGACGACACATTGGGAGACAGCCTAAGATTTGTTACTGTATCACCATAACTGACTGTGTTTATCATAATTTATACGAAAAATATTTTGTCTAAAATTAGTGACCAGCAAAAATCCCAGAAAAACACCCATCACAAAATCATTAAAACTCTATCAAAAAATGGAACGCATATTGAATGCTTGTGTTCTCTCATTGATTTGAATCAAATAACCATATGCCGTCATTCCCCTCGGTTCACAGCCGGTACACAGAAAACAACCAGCCTCATTCAACATGGCAGAGCAGACTGATGGAGATTCAGCATATGAGATGACAAAACCCTCTGAATTAGAATCAGCAGTCAGCTTTCTAAATGATTGCTGATCTCTCTCTTGTATAATATGCTACCATTCCCCAAAAGACAGTCGGGGTGGTACCTTGCTTATCTTGCTAGAATCTTACTGCTATTTTGTGCAGCAACATCAGGATGGACCCAGAAGTGAAATCTAAAAAGATGCACTCTTTGTGCCAGTGGTAAGTCCCGTTGACTTCAGCATTATTTGAGTTAACCAGGAAAAACAAAACACAGAAGTAGAGACCAATATGAATGATAGTTAATGTGATACATGGTATGGCAGTGGTGACTCCTGTTGCCGTGAATCTTTTTAAAGGTCTTTTTCTTTCCTGATGAACTTGTTGAATGAATATGACCTTGTTCATTAAAAAACACCCACAAACCTGCATGTTTATGGTGTGTATATACTTATTACTTCATTCTAGGCATTATCAGTATACTCCCTTTTAAATAACCAACTCCATGCTCACACTGGAACTTGCAATCTGGTATTACAGAATCTTTTAAAAACAGTGGCCAAAATAGAAATGGCCTATTTCATTAAATCTGTAGGATCTCCTATCTGTAACTTACCAATAGATACAGGAGAGAGAATTATAGACATAAAAGTAAGGCCAGTCTGTAGGCTAGTGGAGCAGTGATACTGAAAATCACGTTATAGTCACCATTTGGTTTGATAAAACGGGCAGGAGGTATCTCAGACCGCAAACAGAATTTCTGACCAAAACTGGAAGAAATACGTATCTTCATCAAAATATACAAGATTCTGGTGGCTAAGGCTTTTGCCTAGCATGTAAAACATTGAAATTCTCATAAGAATTTGAACCAGTATGAACCAGTAGGATTCACACCGCAGAGAAGTCTCCCAGCAACCTGGCAGTCTAAGCATATCTGTCTTATGCCCCCATTATTTACTGCTACAATATTGACAATTTACTTGCTAGCTCCTGATTCAGTGATGGGAGATTACAGTATTCAGCCAGCAGACTCTTCCAGGCACCAGACAGAACAGCACAATCCTTGAACAGAGATTTTCTTCATTCAAATATGACATATTGATTCATTCCATGGCAGGGCTCCTTAATTTCTCTTTTCACAACAAACTCTTACTAAGTGCAATGCAATATCAAAATACTCAGGCTAATTAAAAGAAGCTAGTTTGAGTAATAGTAACAATCTAGCTTTGGAAGCATAGATCAGCTGTTTTACCCTGCCAAAGATACAGAAGAGGAAAATCTTTTATCCGTTAATCTTGACATTTTACATGACAGGAAGCCATTTCCCATCAAGCCCTAGTGTTTACTTAGGTAAGAGTGCTCAAAGCTCCCCTCACTTATGGTAATTACAAATATCGACCTTCCTTTACCTTGAAGTGGTATTTTCATACCATCTTTGAAGAGACAATTGTTCACTCAGAGATCTTGTATGACTCAATCACTCACTACTATCTGTAACAATCCCTTTTTTTAGAAAGAAAGCAACTCAGCAACATTAATCTTCAGTCCCTAACAGCTGGTTGTTGTTTTTTTTTTAACTTGGTGCTCAGCAATACAAGCTTATAGTGACTGCCAGGACAAATCTATTCCTTAGCCTGAAGCCAGATTCTACATCTGTCAGGTCTTCAAAGCAATATATTTTAGCATTACCAACTTCCAGTGGGTGGAGAGCTAGCAGCAAGAATAAAAATATAAATTTCCTTGTAGCTTTGGAGACAGAGGTCATGCTCTTTCACATGGTATTGAAAGTTGGAAGTGGGGAATAACCTCAATAACCAGTTTGCCGGGAGCAGTCAGGGAACACTACATAGGTTCTGAGTACAACTGCATTAAACAAAAGTCTATTTTACATAGTTATTGTGGACTGTTCCCTTTGCGAGTGAGAGGAACTAAGGTGCTTACATCAAAAAGAATTCAGCACTACTGTGNAAGTGAGAGGAACTAAGGTCTAAGGTGTTTACATCAAAAAGAATTCAGCACTACTGTGACATTTCCAGAGCTTTTTACTGTACCACTTAATAAAAGCTTAAGTACCTTTTACATCTGGTTACTATGCTCAGGAAGCGATAAAAGAAGATGGACCACACTCCTAAAGGTAAAGTACAAATATTTAGTGCTGAGATGAATGTAACAGCTATCTGTGTCAAGTAGATCCCTTTGCTTTCAAACATTTTTAGTCTTCTTTGGGTTTTTTTTTAATGTTGCTTTCTAACGGGGCGGGGGGGTGGGGTGTCCTATAAAAAAATAAAAAACAAACAAACAAACAAGCAAACAAATACCAAAACACCTTTAATTGCTCAAAATCTGATAATTGGGTTGCTTTCTTGAACTCCTTGATATCTTATATTGAGCCATGCCCTTAGGTGGAGAAGAACTGAGAAAGTCCATTCAATTAAATTAAGCTATGCTAACTGACAGCAGCAGAAGGTATGTAGACCCATAGTTTATCTCTGCCTTGTGCAACACAAATAATGACCTGGCTTCAACACGGCAAAAGATTAAGGTGAGTTAGCTGAGTTTTCAGCTGCTGGTTCTTTGTGGTCTCTCTTGGAATACTGCATGAAAAACACCTACAACATTTCTAACTTGTCACGGTATTAGCGATTTTCATGGGTTTTAACACTAAAGACTTAAGCGGAAACCATTATGGTGGCTTTGAACAGTAATAAATTCTGATGAAATATCTCCCACCCCTGCAGACTACCTTAATCTCTTTCAGGCATGTACTGGATAACATCCAGGAAGATCAGCACTCTGCTGGAGTACTGGAAAAAGGGAAAAAAAAACTTGTGGATGATAGTCCAGTATGAGAAAACACGCACCAACTTTCTTTGAAAATGATCTTTGCATACAAACCCAATAAAAATATTTTAAACACTGTCTTGTCAAAGTACCATGTAAAACAAATTTCCACGCTCTACGCCAATGCACAAAAAGGTTGTGATCAGGAATCACCCCACATTTGAATTGGTAATTTAATGCCATGCTCCATCAGATGAGGGAAATCACAATTTCTTGTAATTGGGGAAATAGGGAAACAGCTTCTTTTAGCAGAAAATAAAATGATCATATGGCTTTTCATTATTTTGATACTACTAAATAACTGCTCCTCTTTAAATGCTTTTCAAATTATTTCTTCGCACTAAAGCCCCAACTCCCTTTTTTAAATTAGCACAGTAGCAAAGCTAACTCACTTCTTGTTGGGAGCTACTTCTCTAGCAGAAACCTCAAAGTGCAAATTTAGATAGAGAACTGCATTGAATTAGAAACTTATTTCTTGCATATAGTGGAGAGATCCTATAGTAACTTAAAAAATCTGCAGACCCAGCAACTGGAATGACAGAAATGGGTCTCACACTTCCTACTGTGCATCTTGTCCCTTTTGCTTCTCATGAATAAACACCTCAATAAATTAGAAGATAGGCCAATGAAGCTCGATATTGAAAATGTATGCACTTCAGTAATGAAGTCGAGTGAGGCTTTTGCACATCACGATCAGAGAGTATCAGCAGTACTACAAGGCAAGCAGTGCCATAAGGCAACACGCAGTATGACCAATGGCAGTATTCAATTTCATTATTTCCACAGTCAATACTTTTTGAAAAGATATTCACACCACAGTACATACCCTTTAGAAAGATATTCACAAGATATTGGACAATAATGATTGCATAGTATCATAATGTCCATATTCTACAGTCCTCAAACTCTGTCTGTGATATTTAGTTGATAAGCATTCTACAGAACGCTTGCAGGTGAAGTAAGTTAGTCATTATCAATCAAAATACAGTTTGCTTATTTTAAGTCCAGTACAAAGCCCATGAAGTCAAAGAAGTTCCTTCCAACAGACAAAGATGTCATGCTGGCAATTACTGGCTGAATTGTAAAAACATCTTTCAAATTACTCTCTTACAGAAATTCCACAAACCATTTACAAATACAAAAGCCAGCAAATGTGTTTTTCTGCTATTTAGTACATCGTGTAAGGCTATTGTAGGTCTCCATTACTAAAGACTGACAAGTTAGTTTGGATAAAAGAAAAATGCTAAAACCCTAGCATTATGTGGACTGGGACTTCAAAATATGTATAATGCCAATTATTCTAATACCACAAAGCTAAGTGAAAACCAGGTTTTGTTTCCAAACTTTCAAAGAGTTTGGTTAGCTGAAACGAACAAGCAAAAAATCACACTTCTCCACACTTTCTGATCTCAGCTGGAAGTGGAAGTATCAAATATCTGCAAAAGAGACTATCTCAGTGATATTTCTGACATGTCTGAAGCCAGAATACTCATGAAACACCCCGATGCAAGAATTCCAGAGCAAAAGGTTAAGAGTTCAAATAAGCAAACGTTTTTTCCCCTCCAACTTTGGAATTACAAGAACAACCAAAAGTTTGCTGTTATTTTGTGAGCATTTTTCTCGTCTGTACTTAAGAGTAATATAACCATAATGATAAAAAAGCAGATAGATGTGGCAAGTGGATGCAATGGGAGTGACTTATTTCATAGAAGCACCAATGTTCTACAGCAAATATATACACAACATAAATAATTGCCATGTAACATCATGAATTCTTCTGAAAACTCTTTTCAGCTTCAGTTATTGGATATATAAGGAGCATTTTGGTTAGCAATCTAACTTCTTTGCTAAATTAATTTGGGGAAATCTGTAATTTAACCACAGTTAGTGCCTACAACTTGTAATGCATTAATGCAGGTTTCCCATCATTGATTACCAACATTTACATTTAAAAATAAAAGAACATGGGAAATGTCATATAGGGTCAGACCCATGGTCCATCTTAGCCTGGGACCATGAACAGTGGCAATAGCAGATGTTAACTAGGAAGAATACACAAGCCTGGTCTTTATCTGGGGTCGTTCCCCTGTTCTCCAACAACCACAATCTACCAATTGGAGAAGTTAGAGAGTACCTCCCCTACCTATTTTGTTTAGCATCTGTTTATGGACCAGATGTTCATGGATTCGTTTAAACCCTTTTAAACTCACTGATACTGTCTCCACAGTCTTTTGTGGCAACACATACCAAAATTAGCTCTCTGCCTTGTAAGAAAGGATTACCTGTTTAAATGGATCTCCTGTCAGTTTCAACAAGTGCCTTCTAATTCTAACACTGCCATGTTAGGAACTAATTAATGTTTTGCATTCACCTTATCTACCACCTTCATGTCTTCGTAAACCTTGATGATAATCCTTTCCAGCCTTCTCTGTTTCAAACTGAACAGTCCTAGCTGTTTCAGCTGCTCTTCATAGGGCAGATGTTCCATCCCCATTATCATTTAAGTTGCCCTCCTATGAACCTTCTTTACCTCCACTATCTTCCCTTGAAATGCAGAAATCAGAAGTACAGACAGTACCCAGCATGTGGGCACATCAGGGTTTTACATAATTAGGCTTTCTGTCCTGTTCTCAGTACCCTTCCCGATAATGCCAGCAATTTATCAGCTTTTTTTGGCTGCTGCTGCACACTGACACGGTGATTTCAGAGTACTTTCAATTATGACTATGGATTCTCTTTCTTTAGATGTAACTGCCAGTTCTGATGCAGCTTCATGTAAGCATTATTGAATGATCTTTAATTTACCATATTGCATTTTAAATGATACAGTTACTCAGGACTCAGAATTCCTCTGACTAGTATCCATGATCACACACTTGTATAAGAAAGCCTATGCCAACTTTCTTTGTGCATTGTATGTTTCAAGAATAACCTCTGTAGAAACTCGCAAGTAACAATGCTGCAAAGCTCACATTTTTATAATGATCTTGTTTCTCCTTGCGTTACTTCTTGTGGCCCATCATAGCTCCAAAGAAACAACAATCAAAGAGAAACAAGTGGAACAATAACCACTGTTTTCCTCCTATCAAGTCAGTAGGAGCCTCCATTGAGATGGCTGCCGTGGATACCATAGCTCAGCAATAGCAAACTAAGCAATGTGTCAGAGGCCATCATTTTTTGTTGCACTCAAGAAAACTTGCTACAAATGATGTTAAAGTACTACGCTTAGGCCCGACAAATCACGTCAAGTATGTAATTTCATGCTACGTGTATTGACATTCATGGGTTCAATTGAGACTCTTAACGTTATTTGACTAGTTTTCCTGTGGTTGACTTTTTCTGTGGTTGACTTTTATGGATAGCACATTTCCCCTCCAGTTTTGGCCCTGGCAGTAACTGCGTTGACTAAAACCACACAGAATTCCAAAATTGGTAGCCCAGGTACCCACATCAAAGTGGCAGGAATTATCATACTCGTGGTTCTGGCCATACATCAAAGGCAGACCTTCTACACTTTATCATTCCTAACAGTAAATTTAAACCTATTATATCTTCAGTAGCTTTAAGTCAGCACTCATTAAACACTTATTGTTTACAGTCCTTTTGGTATTTCTTTTAAATTTCAGGACCTCCTGGAGTCTTTATTAGCCTTCCAGTATTTGGTTCACTCATGTTTTCTCCTGGATGCATTTCAGACACCTCTGCACATCACATGCAGTGGATACATCTTTAAATTATTCTACTGAAAACAAATTCTTTTGTTCCTATTAATAAAATAGAATTTCCAAACAAGTATAATCACATCATAGTCATTTTTACGATGAGAACATCCCTTTCTAATGTGCTCAAAAGTTACTACTTATCTGCTGATTCTTTGTGGTTTTGGCCACATGACAAGCTAAAGCCAGGGTCCCTTTTTTTAATGGGGATAGAGACAACATTGAGCAAACTTCACCTTACAAAATGGTTTAAGCCTTTATTTGAAGTTTCTTAAGTTTTTCATGCCTTAAAGCCCTGTAAAGAACTCTGGTGCAGTCCTAGACCTTAATGCAACCAGACGGATGCACAAGAGAAAATAAAAAAAATATAAACCATTCTTCAACTTCAATACCTAATGATAAGCAGAACTGTTTGTAGGTTGGTACCTTCAGTTGTCTAACCGCTGCCACCACCTTCTTTTCTAATGAGCCATTGATAATATTTTGAAGGGATTTTCCTGTTGCTTGCTGTAGGAGGCATTCTTATTCTTGGTTGTAACCAGACACATTCAAGCTAGTAGAAAGTTCAGGTTGAATTTGAATATTCAGACTGGGTGGAAGATGCTCCCTAAAACCTGTGTGTTCTGATGATAAAGTTTAAATCATTTAAGTAACTTTACTGCAGTTCCTGCAGTGACTTAAAAGAGCCCAGGAGATCAGCAGGAACACTGAAGAAGCAGAGGTAGGCTGACAGACATGGTGGTGGATATTATACTCTTTCTTACCACCAACATAAGACCACCAGAGCAGTACAACAGACCCAAACATAAGGGACAGAGCAAAATAAAATAAAAAAACAATATTGAATCAACCCAAACATTTGAAAAAGGCTTGGAATTAGTCTCTAAACATTTTAAAGCAACAGACTAGGTTTGTTTGTTTTTCTAAATCTGTTCACCCTTTCCTAATTCACTTAACACAAAAATATCTTTGGACGGTTACCTCTGGAAAGTGTTTTGTGTATCAGCCACACTGTGCATGCACTATGGCAGGGCTCTGAGTGCACTAACAGGTCTTAGTGGCCCTCACCAGTCTCTTCTGGGCGCATACTCGCACACTCTGCCCATTTTTCATTCAGAAGAACAGAAAATGGTATCTGGAACCGGCAAAATTTTCTTATTCTCTCTATTCACCTTCAGAAAGAGGTGAAGTGATTTAATAATAAATTCTTCCCCATATGCATCATCAAACTTTAAAAATTCCGTAACTAGTTCTTATAAACGCCTGTGATACCTCTGCCTTCATTACAGATTCATTTAGATTCATTCTGAAAGCCTAAAGATAAGGTAAGTAAAACTACCAAGAGAAATGATGGTAATAATGAGCATAGCCCACAGTCCTTCTCGGCCTTTAAGACAATAAAAATAAAGTAAATTAAAAGCCATCTTATATTTAATCACAAATGTCAGATACGTAAGTTGTTAGCAAAAAAGTTAGTAGGAACCACATTAAAAAAAAAAAACAGCCAACCAAAGAACCAAGAAGAGATTATTTTTTTAAGCTGGGAGTAGTAATTCTATACAACTCCTTGCCAAAGGATGTGAATGCAAAATGTTTTCATGGACTCAAAGGAAGACTGGGTAAGTACTTGAGAGAAAGATCTGTTGCAGGTAACTAAACAGGCAAGTCACATCAGTGTCACAAAATCCTAAAAAAATTAGTGGTGGCTGAAAAAGTATTAGAAGGATCACATATGTTCCTCCTGTTCCTGCTCCTACTCTTCCCTAGTCACTATCTTATGGCTGACAAAAACAAAATACTGTTGAAAGCAGAATACTAGATGAGATGGACCCTTTGCTCTGAACTGGTAAAACTGTTCTTAGTACTTACTGAGTAAAATTAGAGAAAAAAATGGTTAGATACTTTCCCTCTCATTTCAGGTTTTCTTATAATGTCTGATCTTCCTTCAAGAAACTCAAAGATACACCCACAGACGTGCCAGTGCTTCCACATGTTTGGGGTTTTTACATTAATTTTCTTCATACGCTAAATGCAAGCCCATCTACCTATGCAATCTTTGAGAGAAAACCACAGATGTATTCCTTTAAGACCACCTGTTTTAAACACAACCCCTCACGGATGGCCACACTCTAACCTAAGGACAACATCTGGCCCAGTTCTGCACTCCATACAGCAGGAGAAATGGTCCCTTCTGTGGCCCCTTTGCAAGACAAGTAGGGCACAGCCAGCTGCTTCTATTTGTTCTCTCATTTTCCCGAGTTACTTGAGACAGAGATAGGAGTAGAGCACCGCACAAAGCAGAAATAACGGAGCGTTTTGCGCCAGAAGGAAATGTGGGATGAGAACTATAATAAGTCTGAAAGGGTAAGCAAAGAGTCTGCGGCTTAAAGCAGTGCAATGTGTCAGCGAGAGAGAACAGCAGCCTTGCTGGCACTGTTGCAGACCAGAGCCTTAATCTGTAAATCACTGTGCAGCCAACACGTCAAAAAAGTTTGGCCACCCCTGGTGTACAGGCATCAGGCAACAAAATAACCTACTGTGCTAACCTCCAGCGGATAACCCGTGCAAGCATGCAAAACACCCGGCAGTCCAAGAAAGAGGAAAAGTAAAATTGCCAAAGTCCAATTACTTTTAATCAAGAGGCCACAAGCGATGAGAGCCTGTCCTATAATCTTAAAGGAGAAAAAAGTCTCAAGAACAGTAGTCTGTAAATTTCCTCATCTCCATTTGGGAAAGCACTCTAGAATTTTTGGCACTAAGATGAGAAGTCAGTAGTAATTTAACTGAAATGTCAAATGTTACTGCCAAGTGTTGGTAGCTATTTCAAGGTATAAATCCAGGTTGCCCTGAAAGCCTGAACTGCTACCTTCTTCCCCACTATCACCACTAGTGTTTTACAGGAACGATTTAGTCACACCAGAGAGGTTCAGATTTTTAAATAAAACTAGAGATTTGCAAATTTTAGAAGTTCTTTCCCCCACTCCTGTAGTCAGGCCAAGTTATGTTCTCTGAATCATCACATCTGGAAGTGCCACACAAGATGGGGTGCAATCCCCTGTGAGGACTAGCGAGTTGCCATGGTGAAGAATGCAGCATGCTCACTAGGGCAAATACCCTAAATAATCACACTGAGAGATAAAAATCGCATAGGACCAGTCAAGATTTCTTTTTTCCTCCTCTCCTTTCTGCCCACCTCCCATAAATTTTGGTGTTCTAACTCAGAATATCCATGCACCTGAACAACAACTGCTCGTGGAAACACACTGAGCCTTCACCAGGAGGTTCTATCCTGGCCAGACAGAAATTTCCAGTCAAATCTAAAGTCAGAAACCTTGGATTTGCACCTATCCTGAAGGCTATGGCATTAAGACATGATGTGGGGGACACAGATTCAAATTTCTACTTTATTTAATTTGAAGCAAGAACATAACTTAGATTTCCCAGAAGAACATCCTAACTACTGGGACGCTGAATCAGTCTTTCCTGACAAAATTATTTCACTTTTATGGGAAAAAGCAAACACTCATTAGGACACAGAAAAAAAGAAACAAACTCTATAGTCTAGTAGCATGGGAGCTCTCTTTGGTTGAAAGAACCCCGAACTGATGCCCATGTTTTCATTGAGAAAACAACTCAAACTTGAGTGCCTATCATGTCAGAGGCTTACTCAATAACTGGTTTGGTACAGATCACTCTCCTGAGTTCATTCACAATACATACTGAGAGCTCTTGTTTCTGTTATGTACTATGAAAAACCTCACAAATCTTTGAAATTATTAATAACAATGTTTTGGGATAATTTTAATATCGGATTGCTGAACCTGTCTACCAGCAAAAGCAGTAGTAACTCCTATGCCTACTAAAGAAAACCATCTTTGCGACTGGTTCATAATGGAGGAAACAGGAAAAAAAAAAGTGGGGAAATAGTGACACAAAATGGCAACCAATTTCCCACTGGCCTCTCATGGGGTATCATTATGAAACTTTATTTTAGCTTTGACAGTCTCTTCTTCTCTGAGATATACTTGCTAATCTTTATTAATATACCTCTACTAACCTCAAGAGACAATGACTTTAAGGAACCTAGAAAGATGGCTTTTTATTACATGATTTGCAAACAAAAAAATGAAATCTCCTACTGTGACTTATTCAGCGTTGTAATTTTTGTTGCCAGACATGCATTGGTTTTATTTGTGCCATATACGGAAGTAAGTGCAAACCTTCAAGAGTCAGGCTAGAAAAACTAAACCTTAATTACTGAGATTACAGTAGTGCTGATTTGATTTCTCTTCTTAAAGTAACCACTTTCCTGTTTAAGAAATGCTTTATAAAATGATAGCACTTATTCTTTGAGAGCCTGTTTTCTGGATATTTACAAGTAAATCCCTTAATTGGCTGATGAAGTAAAAGTTCTAAAATTTGACCTTTTAGGAAACAAAGTAATCCTACAGCCTGAGATCAAATAATAGGAAGAAAGCCGCATTAGCTGCTCTGTTTTATAAAGCTTCACTGTAAATGCAAATGTATAGTTAAAAGAATCATCTCTCAGCATCACCAACCTCCAAATTTGTCCTCGTTACAGGCTTTTATTATGTTCCTTCCCAGGGGTGACCCCTGTTTTCTTTATTAACAGATGACTGCCTTGTGAAACAACAAGGACAAATACAGTTCCACTTTCCAGAGCAGTACAGGAAAAGGTAAACACCATTACACTAGCATAACAGGGCCTCCAGTGCTAATTTGTAAGTGAGATGAGAATCTAAGACACTCACCAAAAACCTGATGGTGTAGTAGAACA
This sequence comes from Anarhynchus alexandrinus, assembly GCA_008711295.1. Classification (NCBI taxonomy): domain Eukaryota; kingdom Metazoa; phylum Chordata; class Aves; order Charadriiformes; family Charadriidae; genus Anarhynchus; species Anarhynchus alexandrinus. The sequence continues at coordinate 1,411,529 of VUYV01000160.1, forward strand.
TTTTAATAGCCAGGTTTCAGGCTTTCTAAAACGTATGTGTCATCAAGGTCACAGTAAGCACACACCTGCCTCACAGTGCTAGCATCCCAATAAATGCTATTAGAACTCTTTCTTTTAAAAAAAATGAAGTTTTTCAATTCAAAGCTTGCACATATTAATAATATTGAGTAAATGTAATTGCAATAGAACAGACTTTTTTCCATGCCAACTGCCAAACATTTATTAAGCCAGGTTCATACTGGCATAAAAATTATTTTTAAAAAATATAAAACAAATAATATTCTTTGAAAATTTTGTAACACCCTAGTGTTTTGGCTAGCATGCAAGTACCCATAAATGAGTCAGACCTTGTTTTCCCCCTTACGAGATATTGTTTTAACTTAATTGAAAACTGTAGCAGAAATTCCATGAGGATATGTCATTTTGCTTAATTTCAATATAAGAAAGGGATATTTTAAATTAAGGAGCTGAGTTTTCAAATCATTTAACACATAGTGTTTTTATAAAAATTGAAATTTCGTAAAGGTCTTCTCACTAAGAACTCTAATTCATTGTAGTTAATCACAGAACCAAAAATGTATTCTTGGTGCTTCATTCTTTCCATCAAATTCGGAACAAAGATGTTCAACTATTCACATTTCCTCTGGTACAAATGTCCTCTTTCTTGGTCACCTCTAAATGAATCTAAAATTAAAACACTGCCAGGCAGAAACTACCACTGACAATTATTTATCAGGGCTTGGTTTGAACCATAACTCTTAAGCTAGACAGCTACCAACATAAGGTACCAATTCTCCAAAACTTCTATTTGAATACTGTTAAAGAGCACTATGAAGAAAAAAAAACCTAGGAAATTGTTTTGTGTCCAAAGTTTATGACTGAGTCTAATGGAGTCATTAAAGGGTCTTCTTGGCTACAGTTCTATTTCTTTTTGTAGCTGTGGCAGAATTCAGGCTCATATTAGCTGTCTTGAACCAATGGTTTCCATATCACTAGGCATTATCTGTCTACAGGATCAGCTACATTCACATGCAGCAGGGCTCCATTTGGGTTTACCGCTTGCCTCCGACACCTTTGTGCCTGTATATGTCTATCGTTTTCCAAAGGACTATAATGATATTAATGAAAGGGACTCTACTATATCATAATAAAAGCTCTAGTAGACCACTGGGGCCTTGTGTGGACAATACCATGGGGTATATAAAAAGATTGCTGTGTAACGAGAATTTGGGCCTCTTCTTCCTTGGCCAGACTGCCATAGACAGCAACATTAGTGGGTAGCAATTTGCATTTGACCCAATATACACATCCTCCTTCCGGAAACTGTCACACATCCCAGGCTAAACAACAGTAACTCTTACAGGCTCTTTAGCTAAGTTTCTAGTTTCTACAAAGTGGTCTTCTGAGGAAAAATGGAAAACTGCAACAGTCAGGCACCTGGGCACTGGTACCTCAAATACCACATGCATTCTCACAGTCTGTTTCATGTTCCCCTAGCACACTAGGCCATTTCACCAAAACTAGTACCAGTAGTAAAGATTGCTAGGGCTACCTTCATGTAGTCCAATACCACTGGAGGCAGTGGTCTAGCTGCAAAGGAAGTGCAGTCTCTGAGGCTGAACTTGTCTACATTGCCCCAGGTAGCTGCTACAGGTCCCAAGGTAAAAACCACGCAGGCCATCATGCCCTGAAGCATTGCTTCCTGCCAGTCTTTACTCATTTCCTTCTTTCTCTCCCTTAGTCATTCACCTCTGACATTCTTTCCTTCTGTTCCAGCTGCCTTAAGCAGTGGTCTTCCTCTAGTTTCCCCTGAAAGAGACAGTTGCTTTCACCAAAGCTGAAGAATGCAACTGCCTCTTGGTCAGCTGGGAAGGCTTGGCTGTTCTATGACTTCGTAGGTGTTCACGGTAGCATGAGCAAAGACCAACTTGTTTCTTCAGAGCTGTTGATCTTGCTTAATAATCTCTGGAAAATAAGGCAAGGCAGCTAACGATGTCAATTAGGTGTTGGTTATTTCCATATTGCTGCTAAGAGCAGAGTTTGGACTAGTTCCCCATCAGCGTGCGCATTTCTCTCCATTTTAGTGAGTCAGAGTATGATCCAAAATGAAAACTTTCTGGACATTTGCAGTTCAGACTAAATGACAGATGCTGATTTTGAATGTTGATCTTCTTCCATAGTTAACATTTCCCTTCCCTCCACAGAGACTACTACAGAATTAATTATTCCGCCTCCTTATCCACAAACTTAAAATTCGTGTGCCTTCCACCATTTTTTTGTGTGTGGTGGGTTTTTTTAATCAACTTCCAGGCTAAAACTTTCTGTCGAATACATACTGCTTGAAAAGGCAAAAATCATGTGTCATCTTACAAAAAGGCTATTGACTGCATTGCAGATAGTATGAGCTTACCTTACAACAAGCCAGTGTGATAATAGACGGCACTCCAAAAATAGCAGTAAAGGAATCAATGCAGGTTAATTAAGACATAACTCCAAGTATAGCATCATATTCAAATTTGTCAAACATTCTATTCAGAAGAGCCATGTGAACTTTCATAGAAAAGGTGTTCTTACCACATAATTAGTAGAAAATACATAATCTTTGAAAATAAGTTTTGATTAAAATAAATGTCTTGCTGGCTCTCAAGTCAGCTCTCAAGACAGCTAGCTGTCTGAAAAATGATAGCTTTTGAGGCTATATTAGTTGTATGGAAGCTTAGCTAAGAGACTGCAACTAATTTCTATCCTGCTTTAATAACGGTTTAACAAAAGAAGTGCTTAGTTCCCACACTGCTTCTACGTCCAGTGAATATAGTCCAAACATTTCCCTCCCTGGGCCATGTCTTTTTTGCAAACACACAGCAGTGGCTACAAAGCATAAATCAAAGTGCAAGTCCTCTTCTGAGCTTGGCTGCTCGATGTGTTTTTTCATTGCTAGACCAGCCGCTTTTGTCCCTCGTCCCCATATTTCGGGTTTCCCGTATCTACCTTGACAAGACAGAAACACGGAAGTTCTTTGATACTCCTGTATTAAAACAGTAGGCCAAGTTGGTCTAATGGCAGCATGAGTTAGCAAAACCACCTTCATCTCTGGGTAGGGTCCTAAGAATACTTAGTATTCCTCAAATAATAATCTCTTTGTATTATTAAGCCAGTTTGATTGATTGCCCAGTGTTGATACTCAGTATTTTATGGTATATTGTGTGGCCTGTCACAAAATCTGTTACTTGTCAACAAGTAGGCCACCAGCAGCAGCATGCCAAATGTTGTGGAATGACAAACGTAATTACAAATGGCATTCTGAAATGCATCTCGCAGTTTTGATGTGGAGCAGGATTACTAGTTTATTCAGTATTCTTAGCAAAGCCTAGCGATAGAAACGCAGGGATGGAACCTGGGAACATCTGAGTTCAACTCAGAATGCGAAAGGGAAGCCCATTGCAGTTTATAATACTTACAATCACACTCGAAGCTAATTCAAGAATCAGCTGGCACACATGTGGTAAGGGATTTAATATAAAAGCCCTGCATAGCTATCCATTAACGTGAATATGCTGAAATTCTGCAGAGGAAACAGTAGAAAGCAAGGGGAAAGGACTAAGGGTATATGAACAGTGGATGGAAAGCACATTGCTTTCAACTACTAGAAAGATGAAGCACATTACAGAAACAAATTGTGTGGGCAGACAAAGACATGATGAAGGAAAAGGAACATCAAGAGCACAAAAGGAGGGGCAATAAGAGGTCATAAAACCAAGTGAGTCAGATGCGGAGGTTCAAGCTATTGGGGAAACCCAGAGGAGCGACTGGAATGTGCTTAATACATTCCATGTGAATATATGTCTGCCAGCTCCCTTTCCCCATCCTCTGTTCCCACAACCCACCACACTTCTCCTGTGGAAGAACCTGCTTTGAAAGGCCTCAGATGGAGGAATTCCCACACACCCTATGTGAGTCTTCCCACATACCCTATGCATAACTCACTTCACGTACCTAGGGCCTCTTTACAGAAACTGGGATGAAGAAACAAACATCTTTATTAAAAAAGAGGGAAAGTTGAACATATGTTTCAGTGAAGTCCAGTAACTCCTGTAAACAAGTACTGTGTGTACTATTCCAAAACTATTGTCCTATGAAAACCCTTAAATTAGAAATATCTGGAACACAACAGTAACAGGATCTGTTCCCTCTGGCCCGTATAATCCTTCCTAGCTTACACCACCCACTCAATTTAACGTTGCTCTGTCATAAAATTGGCAAAAGCCTATGCAGAGGTCAAAATAATATATTGCTAGAAGATTGTTTGAATCACATTTCTTATTCAAGAGTCTCATTTCCTAATAAATATCCTAGTGATCTGTGGTTTGACTCTTGCATGTAGTTCTATGAATACTAATAAGAAATTGTCAAGTGCACAGTGAAAACTGGGTGGGCAACAACGAGTGATAATAGATCTAATGGCAATCGGGAACCAGCTGGAGCACTCGCTTCATTCCTAGGTTTTCCTCATACTTGAGGTTTTAGAAGTGTAGATACTTTCAGTGTGTACACTGCTTTGGGTTGTTGGTAGGGGTCCATTAAAAAACTTCTGTTTTTTTCTGACCACCACCAACCACCGTGGTTCTCAGTGTTCTGCTGGCTGAGAGATGTGGTCCCAAAAGGGGAAGTGCACAGCGCTGTTGGGGTGGTCAGTCAGAGAGATGACGAAAGGTACTCCCAGAGCAGCAGGAGCACATCATGGGGGATTGTTTCTGTTCACTAAAGATCATCAAATCCAGAACATTCATTTGGTTGGATCTACAGATCATTAGCCTCTTTTTTATTCTTTCTAAGTTGTCTCATTCAATCTAACTTATTTTTCACAATTTCCATGCAATGTCTCGGTGCTAGTCATTTTTACTTCATATGGAGGAAAATAACCTGTATGTCAACAATATCTGCCATCCACAACAAAGAAATAAGTTGTCATGATATGCCACTGCTTTTAAACTGCATGACCTGGGACAGCATCCAGCCAGCACAGAATCAACATTTAAGAGGTACACTGGTATAATTAGAGAGGAAAAGGAGGAGATCACCATGGTGTTGCTTGAAGCAAAACCAACCCATCAATCTCTCACTAACGGATAATTTAACCCTTTGTCCCCAGCCAAATTTATGAGCCACGACTGTAGTCAATTTCATGATAATTTTTTTCCCCAGCAGAAACAGTGCAGTATATAACCCATTATTTCCTGTAAACAATACCTTATTGATACGTCATTTCATTTTCATTGCCCTCTCAATCACAGCTAACTTGCCTTCTTTCATAAGTGGCATTTTCGACCAGATCCCTCTTAAAAATTACACAAACAAATTCAGAGTTCTTGCCCAATCCAGTCATTATTGCAGATTTCTTCGAGTGCTAAAGACTGAATTCAGTGATGGTATGAAATAATTGTTTCAGATTGCTGAGACACAGATTCGGACATCTCCTTGTTTTCCACAGTAGTTTGATATAGAAGTCAAGACTACAAAATATTTTCATCAAAACTTATATACACAACTGGACTTAGAGTACACGATTGGAGGAGATCAGCCTGTTCCTAAGAAAAAACAAGGAACTGTAATTGAATGGTTTCCCTGTTATGTCACAGGTCTTGCATCAAAAACCTGCTGGAATCAGTTGCAATGAACTGAATAAACACATAAAGAAAGACATAGGGCCTGGTCTTGCTCCTATTTAATCATAGCCACTTTCGAAAACTGATGGGTTGCACAAACGTGACAGTAAACTGAAAACAGATTACTGAGTCAGTCATGCTCCCTGCAAGATGCTGCAATTAAGGACAACAGTCTATGCAAGGACACATGCAGTCCTTTGAAGAAAGTATTCTGGCAAGCTTCCAGCTACAGCTGCCTTTTCCTCTTTGAAAACCTCACCACTGCATGGAATTTCTTTTTTACGCTTTTTTGGCAACCCTCGACCCAGTGTGTTGTAAAACTGCCGGCATGTCACTGATTTTAAATTGTTGTGTCAGCTCTATTTTTTGCATCATAGCAAATCATCTCTCAAAATAAGCACGAGTGAGGTGCAAGATATGTTGTCCTAGTACTTGAAGAATTGTAAGCACATGGCCAATAACAATAGGATTCCTCATATCAATATTGTTCATCGTAAAATTATTTACAATACATTGCAATTCTGCACAGACAATAGTGAGAGACAGTGGTTCCGTTTCAGTTCTCTCTAAAACTGGGATATAGAGGTGAGCCATTTGTACAAGCTATACACTTCAAATAATTGCATTGAAATAGGCTGTTTCACAGTATCACAGCACAAATACCTCAAAACCAGACTAAATTTAAATTGTCCAAATTCCAAATCGAAATACATTAACATTACCTTAGAAGCCTTTTCTGTTAAGCAAGTAAATATAGTCTTGATTTTAGTGACACCAGTGCAGCTACTCCCATCCTTAAGCACGTGCCTCATTAAATGGCCTTGACCAGTGCTGAAGAGAGAACCTCAGGTATTTCTCCAGGAAGTGTTAAAACTAGAAGTTTAAATTCTGAACTTTGATACCTTTGGTTGAAATACAACTATCTGACAGAGTCACAGAAAAGGCAGAGGCTGTATACTGCAAAGAGGAGGTACTCCTCTAGGTCTTCAATCTTTTATTACTTTTCAGTGTTGAAATCTGTATAGCCTTGTGCCTGATGGATGAAACACTAGAAATAAAAGTATTACCGGACTTTTAAGTCACGCGTTGCTTTCCTATTTCATTCTCCAAAGCACGCATCCCTGTTTTATATTTGATTGCAAATATTTCAGGTAAAGAATATGTCTAGTACTTTGAAAAAAAAAAAGCATCCTACACAAAGAAGCAGAAGTGCATGCTGTAATTCTTTAAAATAGTAACTTGCAATCTTACTATTTTGCTAAGTATTCAGTGATACAAAACTCACAGTTCTTAGTGTGAATTTTGCTAGAGTCGGGAATTTAAAAAGTAAACAAACCTGAAAGTACTTCAAGATTTAGCTAAAAAGAAATAATTGTTGATGAAACAGTCTAAATCCTACAAAAACAAGCAAAACTTCCATTAAATTCAGTAGTGGAGTAAAATTAGATGAGTAGGCTTTACTAACACCTTAAAAATTGGTATTTTAAAATATATTTTCCTAGAGAAACACTATAGGGTAGTGCAGTGATCCAGGAGCTTCTGATTTCTGAGAGTATTTTTGCTTTACCTCTCAATTGACCTGGATATGCAACAATACTATACTGCTGCTTTGAAAACGTATTATAGCCTTTTCCAAAGAATTGTTTTTTAGCAACAGAATATTACTTCAGAGCTGACAATTCGTAAAGAGTATCTTACACCATGCTTGTCGTATCCTACTGTCCCTTTTTTCCCCAAAACATTTACTTTTCATATGCATAACGTATGCTTAAATGGTTTTTGGAGCATGACCAAGAAATTAATAGATCTGAACTCTATTTGGGCAAATTCCAGAACCCTTCGGGTTGCTAACTGTTTCTCCTTCATGAAAGGCTAGATCCTGCTCCTTTTTCAGCTCTGAGACTTGTTTGATGAAAAACAAATGGATGTTGAAATACTTCTATCATCTCGCGTGCTCCTGCTATTTGGAGAGAGTCAGCAAAGGATGAGAGGTGCTGGAATGGCAAACACCGCCTTTATAAATCGAAACCAGTATATTACTTTCTTCTTTGAAACCCAGTGGTGCATTGCTTGCTTTATTCTCAAATTAAATAGACGTATGGACATTAGTTTGAGTGAAATCATTCCCCAGTACTAAATAAATTCGCATAATCCAGACATATGACATAATCATAGAATCATAGAATCATAGAATGGTTTAGGTTGGAAAGGACCTTGAAGATCATCGAGTTCCAACCCCCCTGCCATAGGCAGGGACACCTCCCACTAGACCAGGTTGCCCAAGGCCACGTCCAGCCTGGCCTTGAACACCTCCAGGGATGGGGCCTCAACAACCTCTCTGGGCAACCTGTTCCAGTGCCTTACCACCCTCAAAGTGAAAAACTTCTTCCTAATGTTCAATCTAAACCTGCCCTCTTCCAGTTTGAAGCCATTCCCCCTTGTCCTATCACTACATGCCCTAGTAAAAAGTCCTTCCCCAGCTCTCCTGTAGGCCCCCTTTAGGTACTGAAAGGCCGCAATAAGATCTCCCCGGAGCCTTCTCTTCTCCAGGCTGAACAGCCCCAACTCCTTCAGCCTCTCCTCATAGGAGAGGTGCTCCAGCCCTCGGATCATCCTCGTGGCCCTCCTCTGGACACGCTCCAACAGGTCCATGTCCTTCTTATGTTGGGGACTCCAGAGCTGGACGCAGTACTCCAGGTGGGGTCTCACGAGAGTGGAGTAGAGGGGCAGAATCACCTCCCTCGCCCTGCTGGCCACACTTCTTTTGATGCAGCCCAGGATGCGGTTGGCCTTCTGGGCTGCGATCGCACATTGCTGGCTCATGTTGAGCTTCTCGTCGATCAGCACACCCAGGTCCTTCTCCTCAGTGCTGCTCTCCAGCCATTCCCCGCCCAACCTGTAATTGTGCTTGGGATTGCCCCGACCTAGATGTAAGACCTTGCATTTGGCCTTATTGAACTGCATGAGGTTGGCTTGGGCCCACCTCTCCAGCCTGTCCAGGTCCCTCTGGATGGCATCCCTCCCTTCCAGCGTGTCTACCTCGCCAAACAGCTTGGTATCATCGGCAAACTTGCTGAGGGTGCTCTCGACCCCACTGTCCATATCTCCTACAAAGATGTTGAACAGTACAGGTCCCAGCACCGACCCCTGAGGAACGCCACTTGTCACTGGTCTCCACTTGGACATCGAGCCGTTGACCGCAACTCTTTGAGTGCGACCGTCCAGCCAGTTCTTTATCCATCGAATGGTCCATTTGTCAAATCCATGTCTCTCCAATTTAGAGACCAGGATATCGTGTGGGACAGTGTCAAATGCCTTGCACAAGTCCAAGTAGATGACATCAGTCGATCTTCCTTTGTCCACCGCCGTTATGACCCCTTCGTAGAAGGCCACCAAATTAGTCAGGCATGATCTGCCCTTGGTGAAGCCATGCTGGCTGTCACCAATCACCTCTTTGATTTCTGTGTGCCTCAGCAGAGTTTCCAGGAGGATCTGCTCCATGATCTTGCCAGGCACAGAGGTGAGACTGACTGGCCTGTAGTTCCCCGGGTCTTCCTTATTTCCCTTTTTGAAAATGGGGGTTATGTTTCCCCTTTTCCAGTCATCAGGAACCTCGCCAGACTGCCACGACTTCTCAAATATGATGGCTAGTGGCTTAGCGACTTCATCTGCCAGTTCCCTCAGGACCCGCGGATGTATCTCATCAGGTCCCATGGACTTGTGCACCTTCAGGTTCCTCAGGTGGTCCCGCACTTGATCTTCTTCTACAGTGGGCGGTTCTCCATTTTCCCAATCCTGGCTTTTGCATTCTGCATCACGGGCAGTGTGGCTGCAGTCCTTGCCAGTGAAGACTGAGGCAAAAAAGTCATTGAGTACCTCAGCCTTGTCTCTATCCCGGGTAACCAGTTCTTGTGTTACCTTCCGGAGAGGGCCCACAGTTTCCCTAGTGTTTCTTTTCTCGCTGACGTATTTAAAGAAAGATTTCTTGTTTGTCTTAATATCCCTTGCCAGATCCAGTTCCATCTGGGCTTTGGCTTGTCTAACCCGATCCCTGGCTGCTCGGACCATTCCCCTGTATTCCTCCCAGGCTACCCGCCCCTGTTTCCACTCCCTGTAGGCCTCCTTTTTCCTTTTGGTCATGTCCAGGAGTTCCTTATTCATCCATGCAGGCCTCCTGGCTTTTCTGCCTGCCTTCCTCTTTGTAGGGATGCACTGGTTCTGGGCTTGGAGGAGGTGGTCCTTGAATATTAACCAACTTTCTTGGGCCCCTCTTCCCTCCAGCGCTTCATCCCATGGCACCATACCAATCAGATTCTTCAAGAGGCCAAAGTCAGCTCTCCCAAAGTCCAGGGTCGCTAGCCTGCTGTGTACCTTCCTCGCTGCTTCGAGGATTTTGAACTCGACCATTTCATGGTCGCTACAGCCCAGGCTGCCCATGAGTTTGACACTGTCTACCAGACCCTCCTTGTTGGTAAGCACAAGGTCCAGCATAGCTCCTTTCCTCGTTGGTTCCTCAACCATTTGGAGAAGGAAGTTGTCCTCAATGCAATCCAAGAACCTCCTGGATTGCCTATGCTTGGCTGTGTTGCCTTTCCAACAGATGTCAGGGTGGTTGAAGTCGCCCATGAGCACCAGGGTCTGCGAATGTGATGCCACCCCTATCTGACTATAAAGGGCTTCATCCACTGGGTCTTCTTGGTCGGGTGGCCTGTAGCAAACCCCCACCGTAATGTCCCCTGCTCTCGATTTCCCTTTAATCCTAACCCATAGGCTCTCAGTTGGCTCTTTATCCATCCCCAGGCTAAGCTCCATGCATTCCAGGTGCTCTTTAACATACAAGGCAACGCCACCTCCTCTTTTCCCCAGCCTGTCTCTCCTGAAGAGCCTGTAGCCTTCCATTCTAACACTCCAGTCATAGGTGTCGTCCCACCAAGTTTCTACGATGCCAATGAGATCGTAGTCCTGGAGTCGTGCCCACATCTCTAGTTCCTCCTGCTTGTTCCCCATGCTCCGTGCGTTTGTATAGAGGCACTTCAGCCTTGTCTTTGTTGAGGCTAACCTGGTTGGAGCAGCTGTACTTACCTTGCGCTGCTCTCCAGGCGGCATTCCTTTGCCGTGTACTAACGGTGCCTCCCCATTGGCTCCTGTTGGTCCTCGATGAGGATAATCTACATGATGGCTGTAGAATGGCATTCCACTTTTCTCTTTTATACTTAAAATCAGTGGCAGAGCTACAGGCAAAGAAAAAGGTGATCACTGGATTCAGTAGCTATGATTTACACAAGGCAGCATAATTTTGTTCGATATCTATCTTCTGAGATGGAAAAACAGGCACGAAATTAGAAATAAACTGAAGACTAACAGGATGACTATGTCTTCCTACAGGATGAAAAGATAGTACAAAGGCTAGAAAAGGTGCATAGCCACATGGGCAAAGATTGCAGATCCAAGAATATGAAGATGGAAATGTGAAAAAAAGAATACCTTTATTTTCCTAAGAAAGTTTAACAAAATATTGTTTGGACAAATATTCATTCCTCAACTAAGTCTGGTTGTGAAAAATTAAATAATCATGATTCAGCAAAACTGTTAACTTTGAACACGTGTGCAAGTTATTCAGCAACATTTACTAAATATGTGATTAACTTAATATAAGAAGATTTAGAATTAAACCTCACACAAGTTAAGGGGAGACACTAAGATTCTCGACAAAGGCTAACTGATTAAACTGGCAACATATCGATATGCAGAAATAAAAACAAAAACCCCACTACTGATTATGTCACAGATGGAAAATTTTGCCAAGCAACGGCACCTTAATTAGTACCACTGTCAGCTGCAAAAGGTCATCTATTTTCAACTGCAATAGCAGCATTGTACAAATTATGGTTGGCAGACTGGTATCTCCACAATCAAAATAAAACATAAAGTGATCCTTAGTGGACCAACTGCAGCTGTCCAATCATAATAAACAAAATTCCTTCGTTGATTTCTTTTTCTCGATCTATGTTTTCTTCACCTTTTCCAAAAATTAAATGGATAGAACAGAGGTGAAGGAAAAGACATTTTAGGCTGATTTGTGTATGTGTTGGATTATGTGAGATACACAGATAAATCTGGGTGTTAGCCTGAAAATTGAGCAGTGTCAATTTCAAAATAAATAATGTTAATGGTATTTTCAGGATCAGCTTTTTTTGCTTTTTTCACATTCATTGCCAAAGCATTTAGAGTACCCTGTTGTACTCATAACATAATGTGGGTGGTGAAAAGAGTTATCTCTACTCATCTGTTGTTTCTAGAGAACATATTGCATGTTGCTTTAGAGCACTGAATGCAAAAATTAACATAATTAACATCGATGCTGCTATAATGCAAAAGAGCGCATTTAGCAAGGCACTTAAAATAATGGAATTAGTAATTAAATATTGAGTTTGAAATGTTTACAGTAATTGGCCCAAGGAAATGCTGTAGAAAGAGCAAAAAAAGTGTGTGGTTTTTTCAAACCAAATCTGTTTGGGCTAAAAGCTGAAGGCCTTAGGAACATAATAGCAATTTACTCCACAAGCACCACAAATTTACCTGAAGAAAATACAACCCAACCAGGCCATGCCATCAGTAGGCTTAAGTTTAAACACAGTAACAATATCATAGTTTCTCGCTGGTAGGATCATTGAGTGCTAAAGTTATGCACTGATGAGGAAGCTTGGAAGGCGGAGTAGGCAAGCCCACTTTGTTTTATCATGAAACAATTTATGGGTGTGCACAGTTAGTTCCTGCCTCATGGATCAATACCAGTAATTTTCAACTAATTTCGTGTTACTTTCACTTCTCTAACTGGTCTATCAATCATTACATGTATTCGTCTAATTTTACTCATGGGTGATTTGAAAAACACCTAAGCTATTACACAATGCGAGATATCAGACTCAGACAGCATTTATTAAATACCACATATACACTCAGTACCAACAGTACAACAAAATACAAAAAATCCTGCCTCTAAGGTCTCAGATCAGCAGAACATGATCTGGTCTACTGCAATCCAGTAAGTGAGAACAATAAACCTTTGCTACACGTTAAAAATGTGTTATTACATTATGAATGGCATTCATCTCACTTAACTCTAATAACTGCATCTAAACTAAATTTACAAGCTGAACTCCATTTCTAGTTGATTCAGAGAGACAGGCACTTACACGGGATGATTTATCCCACCTCAAATTGAGATCTTAGGTAAGGCTATGATTAAACTTAAAACACGGGCAAAATTTTGCATCAATCCACAAAGGTCTGACCCCAACTTAAGCAGAATGAAACCAGTGTAAATGAGAACAGAAAAAATGCCTGCAGAATATTTGCTGGTTTTCAGAGTTTTAAGTTATTCTGTACCTTATTTCAAGACACAGTCTCCAGTCACAGTTTGTAATTGTGGATCCCCTTTAGAGTGATTTAATAAACTTTTACTTATTATTCACAACTAAGAAGTAATGACTAAATTAACTTTATAGCAGATCTCCCTTTAAACCTCTCAGACAGAGAAAAGTTTTATCGCAGATCTCATTTTAATCCTCCTTCTCAGAAGCTATGAGGTTTTAGGCTCCTTGATCTTTTCCTCAGCACCATCTTAGTAGTCCTGTGTCTAGCATCCTTAATGGATGAGCCTAAAGTATTCTTAAAGTCCGTTCCTGCAGCCTCCATCACAGATCAGTAAAATCTCCCTGCGGGGTAGCAACTCTCTGTTCTGCCATTCCTCAACCAAATGCTGGCAGTCAGACAAATATTCATTCCGTGGTGATTCCTAGCAACCAGCTGGACCTTTATGGAAGGTTTTGATGATAAATACCAACCCCAAGTTTCATTTTCCACAATCCTATATATAAAAATATGATTAACTCACCACTTTACCTAACAGTTTTCTGATCCTGTTTTCTAACGTACATTCGTTCAATCACCAGATGCTCAGCAATGTATTGGCCAAGTAGCTGCACGTCAGTAACAAGGTTTGATAAAGATTAGCCAGAACTCAGAAAAGAAGTATGATATAGTGAAAAGAAGCTAAAATCATGATTCGGCATATTTACATTCTAATCCTAGCTCTATACCTGATTTGCTAGATGGCCCTTGTTTCTTGGCTCCCTGTTCCACAATTTGTCTAGAGCGTAAGTTCTGCACCATGCCTTAAACAGAGCACACTGATTTCACTGGCTTTTCAACTTTTCTGATGTTTCCAAGATTGCATCCAAAATGGCATAGTGTAAACAGGTCACAAATGAGTGGGACAAGCTACAAAATGAGGCAGTAGGCATTGGAAGAGATTGGTACTGTCACAAATGATCTACTGCCCGAAAGCAAGGAAATTCTTCAAAGGGAAGCTGCTAGAGAAAGAATCATCAAGGTGAGGTAATTCCATAGGACTGATTAAGCCAGTGGAAAGAGTGCTGCACTAAATGTATTTCTCCATATATTCATCAAATTCCACAAACACAGACTTCTCAGAGTTAGGTAATGTCTGTTTAAGCCAATGGTTCTCAGTCATTTTAGATTTGCAACATACTTCAAATAAGCTTAAAATGCCACGGCATCATTTTTCTCATTTCATAGTCTTCCATCAGAGAGAATCTTATTTAAAAGAAAATGTCTTCTCTAATTTCCAGAAAGGCTGTAGGAAAAGCTACAAAACCACATATGAAGTAAATGGATTTACGTTTCTGTCTGATATGTCTGTTGATCTTCTCCATACAAAGACGCTTTTCATACCAGTGACTCAGGAACTGCTCCCAAAAAATCCACAATTTCTTCTGTGAGGAGATCTCCCTGAAGCTTCTGCTATTTGTTTCGCAGCATTTAAATAACTTGTTTTCTTTATAATTTAATTTTGCAACTAAAATTTATATTTACACTGAAATTATGAAAATGAACATTTGTATCTGTTTTCAGATACAACAATCTTCATTAAATATTATTTCATTTTTCTCTGACATATACTCCGGAAAAAAGATCTAGTTAAACAAAATTTGAAGATAACTAATTAACTCTGTTGATGAAAATGCACAAAGAATCTTATATTTCAACTGCTGTCATCCTCACGAGGGAGAAAATATTGGTGATAAAATCCCTCAGGTGGTTTCAGAAAAGCTGAATCTTAGGAGGCTTTTGACAGTATTGTTTAATACCACAATGATAAAATAAGCAATTTTTAAAATGTTAGAGAAGTTTTAAAGGAAAAAAGATAAATTCCACAATTACCTCTAGATCCTGCTCCTGTAAATGTTTGAGTTTAATTTACTTACAATAATTTTCTTTATCCCAACCACAATAAGTGTATTTGTGAAACAACTTCATTGGCCTGACAGAAGCTGAAGTCACGGTGGAGGTGATGCTAGATGTTTGGGAGGGAAAAACAAGATTCCATTGCACTTGAGCATGACCTAGTGGCTGGTTCATTGAGTGGCATTTATGGTAGAAACAGAAAAGACTACTTGTTTGCTCTCCAAGCGTCAGGGTAATTAATGTGCACGCAGCCGCTCATTGAGGATTGGATAAAGGGAAAAAATAGTGGCCTGGAATGAGGTGTGTAAATGAAAGACCCGCATTCCCGCACAAATTAGCCAGTTGGGACTCATGTGCCTGGTACTTGGACCCACCAAATGCACTCTGTTTTGTGACTAAATAAAATATTCTAACAGATTTGCATGGAGGATCAAAATTTGTAATCTTTCTAATTCTTTCCAAAGTATTTAATGTAAGGCCTATTTGAACTATATAAAGGCTTACTGGGCTAAAAACATAGACTTGGTAGCAAATAGTTAGTATCACTATTAAAGCAGCGGCCGACATTTTTTATATTCTGTATTTGAACTCCAGTTAGACAACAAGTGAAAACTTTGCTAGTAAAATAAATGGTAAAAGAGTATATAATCTATATTGTTTACATGTTGAAATCGTATCTATAGTTTCTCCAGAAAGACTGTATACTTATTCTTTAGACCTATGAAATAGTTTCTTCAAAGTTAGCCAAACTGCTATTTAACTGGAGTACCCTGGATAAACTATTTGGTATATGAAGCAACTGACATCTGTGCCTATTCAAGCTTTACTGATGCTACTTACATCATAAAAATTTAATGTGATTGCCTTCAATTTGGAAACATTAGTTTGTCTTAACCATGAAATATCCCACCCATAGCATACTCTACACACTCAAGGCAATAAAACCCAAAGCTGTTTGACCTGTACCAGTCAAACCAAAATGGTAAATGGAAATATGTATTATGTTTTCATTACTAATTTTTAGCTAAATCCCTTGAAATGTAAAACAAACTCATGTTACTGAAGCTGAAACAACTTTAATCCTGCTGCGTCAACAGAATCTGAATGCCTGTTGATGGTGACTGACAGATAAAGATAAATATTTCCAATATAAAATGTTGTTAGCCCCCTATTCTCTTTATCCATGTCCTGTGGCATCAAACAGACTTCTGTATCTCTTCATTTTAGTGGTCAAAACACTTAGACTTCCAATCATTGAAAAAATTACTTACATGGGCATTACATCGAGCTATTTAATCACCCTAGCTACTCCTTGACAGTCATTCAACCACAAAACATTTACCTTGCTATCCAGATCTGATCCACAATGAAGATGAAAATCTTGGCTCTGATCTACACTTTCACTCATTCTGCTGTCTTCTCCCTTAATAAATCAAGAGGATTCAAAAAAGGAATTAATTTAATGGTTCAGTCACACTTATGTTTCAGCAAGATATAGCTTGCCCTTGTGTTGACCCGTAGTTCAAAACCTCACAAGCTAAAGGAGCAGATATATAATTCTGCTTGTAAATCATTAAAGCCTGGACCTGTTACTTTGACTATGAGCTCAGATTTTAGCCTCAGAATTTTATTTTGGGCTGCCAGAAAACACTTTATATTAAAGCAGAAAACATACAACTGTAGTGATTAGTATACTCCTTTCTGAGAAAACATGTGTCACTTTAAGAAGGACAGAACACATTGGGAGTGAGTAAATATATTCCAAAAAGAACTAAAATAACATTGTCTTTGGTCCTGATTCCTGAATGGGACATATTGAAAAGTCTGGAAAAAAAAATCATGCACTATGTCATCTCCTGTTTAACTAATGAAAAATTATTCTTAGTTGAGATAATTCTTCATAACACCACCCTACAGAGTTCATAAGTCAAATTTATATGCAGCCTTTTTGGATGAGCAAACTGCACAAGGCTACTTACTGTACACAGGCTGCAAATACGTCAACCAAGGGCAAGGCAAGCCTACTGCACAAAGCCACATATGAAAGAGGAGAAACCTCCACAACAGGAAGTTGTGGAGCTGCCTGTGGGGTGGAAAGCACATGGAACTAAGCTTCTTGCCACCCACACACTCAAATTTTACTGGAGCCAGGTACAGTATCTTGTATGATTTCCTTCTGTGTCAGTGCTTCAGTAACTTTCCTGCACAGGCCTCCATGCATAAAGGATCTACTCTGTTAATTTGCTTAGGGGATGAAGAGAAAGCGAGGAACATTTTGTGGTAAGAAATAATGCCTTCCTTTCCCTTCTCTCCCTTCCTCCTTCCCCAATTATCATTTTGTTTTAGTTGGATTTGTTGTAATGAAATGGCCAATATTCTTCTGCACAGAACATCCACAGCTATGTAATCGTCAGGAGTCTCCAGGTTCCATATGAAGAGAATTAGATAGAAGCAGCATATGCATCTCAGAAAAGGATGCCCTGGGTACCTGTAGTGACAGACCTATACTGACACGTAGTCATCACATAGCTGGTTCTAAGAGACAGACACCTACACCTGTGTTACCTGTATAATCCTCCATATTTTTGCCCAATTCCTCCAGATCTGAAAGTATACTCGCGTTTGCTCTTCACACCCACACTTAACTTGCAGTTGGTGGCAGGAATTGAAGCCCACACTGTGCTTTTTGCCTGTGCTGGACCCCCCACATCTGCTGCAGGGACAGCCTTTCAACACCGTCCTCACACTTCTTACCAGAAGACATACAAGTTCTTCTGCAGTTGAGCTAAAAAACTGCAAAAGAATCCGAGCGTGTCTGCATAAAATCGAAGAGTTGTGTGGACTGCACAAATAAGAAGAGCACATGGGGGCTTTTGTGCAAATGGATGAGGCCCAGCTAACTTGTTCTGGAGACCCCTCACAACTGATACTTGAGCAAGTGCTTAGCTAGGCAACTGTTGATGGCTTTTTGCTGTAACAAGACAGTAGGAAAAGAAAGAGGATGAGAAGAAAGCAACCACAAATGGGCAAAGAACTCTGATTCATGAATGAGAAAACACTGATCTTGGCAGTGGTACAAAAGCAATATTTTCACTAGAATGAACTGTTCTCAAACAATTTCTCCAATATGTTAGATACAAACAAGTTCTCCTTCAGTATTAGGCATGCATGTCTTCTCTTTCCACCTCTTTTTTTTAGTTCCAAACCCAAATTTATTGTGGCCAAAAGTTCTCAAAAAAATCCCAGTCTCTGTTTGTATTTTAGCCGTGTTTCTCTCTCATGGTATACCAGAGTAGTGACGCAGTATGGGATCTCGTTCCAGAACAATATTTCTTTTTCTCTAGCCTTCTCTTTTAATAGTCCCTTGCCATAGAGAAACTACTAGCATTTAGCGAGTTTCTATGCCAGTAGTACTCAGTTTTGGAAATGAATGAAATTTTCTTTGTCTCTCAATGATATTAGTAACTCAAAGAAATACTAATGCTTTGACAAACTCATAGTAACCAATAACATGTTATGGATTACTGAAACCACAAGTGAAACGTAACTGCCTGTGGGAGGAAATGTGGCAATTGTTAAACAGTGGTTAGCTTCAGAAACACTTTTAAAGTTTAGACAAGAAGCAAAGTAAAGAACCAAACTCAACTGAAACTAAAAAGGGGATGTAGACAGGCGAAGCAAACCTGGAGCTTGGCCACAATTAATCCCCCTACTTTTGTAGATACAGTTTAATGACTGCATGTGATGAACACCACCAGTTTACAGTTCAGTTTTATGAAATCCAAATCAGCCGTTATCTGAAGAGACATAATTCCAGCCCTTTTCAGGGGGAAACGGAATATGCCCTTCTAATTGCAAAAGCACTGTATTAGGGGACTGACTTTGCTATTGATTCAGATGAGAGACCTGAAATTAGCACTGCTGCTTATGAGGGCAGCCTGGGGGCATCTCCACTCTCAACACAGATTTTGTATGTGAAAACTACGTACTATTTCTTCATTGCCCCAGGAAGACAGTGGCATTAGCAGAAAACAGTTTCCTGTTGGATATCATGAGTGCAGATTCTGACTACATCTTGGGGTAGGTGCAGGACTAGTGGGGAAGTGCTCTTCCTCTACTGCTTTGGCTACATCTTCCCACTAAGGCATTACTAGAAACTGAATTTAAGTTGCATTAATGTCTAGCACTGCAAATAGGGTTCAATATATTTGGTTATGAGGCAAAACAATAGCTTTAACCTCCCTCCCCAGAATGACAGCAGTTTAACAGTACCTCCTGTTAGAACAAAAAATATGTAACTTAGAAAGCTAGCAATAAATAAACCCAGTAGTTTAATTTCACGTGCTCAAAAGAGCTGAACTGGCCTAGTATTGTTTTGTGCTACGTCACCTTACAAACAGCTTTGTTTTAATATTAAGATTTTTGTTAGCTGAAGCTCTAACAAACCAATGCATTACTTATTTTAAATAATAGTCCTGTTAGCATTTTTTGCTGTGGGTAAGCTTTCTACAATGTTTAAAAAATTGGATAAATCCCGACACTGAAAAAATTCTAAATATCAGAATTATGACATTGAAAACTTGCGCTCTTCTGACATAACTGTCTGAATGAGTTTCCTGATTTCCTGATTTCTGAGACTCTTAGACGTTCTGTAAAGCAAGAACTTTTACTGAGAATTAATCTGATAATGTCGTAAAAAGTATGAAAAGAAATTGGCTATAACCCATTATATTAAATTGACTGCCAAAGTCTCTTTTCAGTGAATGTAATTCCTATTTATTACTTGAGAAAGTTAGAAACTAGAGAAAAGTCTTGAAACATCTCCTGAAAGAAGACAATATTTCTAAAAATATTTTAGTATAGTATAGTGTTGTGAACACTTGGTTTTCATTGCCACTTCAGTTCAGCTCTGTCCCTATCTTTCTCCATATCATTAACATGGGAGAAAACTGGCATGTGATGTTTTTGCAAGACAAGGACAGGTTTCAGCCATGGAAAGTTCATAGATTTGAGCCCCAACCACGTGTATGATTTGGAGCAAGAAAACCCTTACTCCAAAATACTCTGTGAAGCAACAGTGAGACTTTGTGTTTGGAGGATGGTCTGTCACATCATGGATCTGAATTAAATTTTTGAAGCTTTAAGAGATTTGAAGAGAACAGGGCATGGTTATGGAAATACATGATTATTAGAAAATCAGACGAAAATGTGACTAATGAGCTACTACACATATACAACTCGAGCATTTTTGTTTGTTTTTAAATAGGCATAAGTCTTTTAAATATATTTATCTGAACAGTGTCAGGAAGTAAAGCCTGGCAGATGGCTGTTTTGGTGGCAGTGACTTCAGCACTGGGAGATTAACTGAAAGGAGTAAAAGGTCAGAGAAAAAAACCTGAGTGGATTAAGAATGCAAAGGAATGCACAGTATGAAAACAGGGTTTCAGATAGAGATGTCTGCTTGTCTGTCAGTGAATTTACGCTGTCCCTATCGTCATAAGATCCCCAATGCTGGAAAGCTCAGAGGTAAAAAATGAAAAAGCAAATATCGCTTGCTGTGCCTCTGAAATAGCACTACATCGCCCATATAACTATCATTTGAGATTATGAGCTCTTCACATAGACTAATGAGGAAATGACTGAATGTTCTAATTGAAAATCATTATTGTCAGATCCATAAAGTATGGGTTCTCAGAATTTTGGCTAGAGTCTCACAACGTTGTCTAACAGTGATCTACCACATATTTTCATGGCTACGTAATAGCAAGACAAATGGTAATACTTTACATCATCGCAATTTAGCATTTTGCGTTGCTGAACAATAAACATAAGATAGAAAGTATGTCATAAATTCAAAAAGGAGTTTTGTTGTCCAGCTTCCATAGTATATTTAAGATGGGAATCTCACTGGAAATTTCTGAAGAATAATACAGTTAGTATCATTATGCACAGGAAGAGTATGTGAAGCGTGTGAGTAAATGTAATGAAGCAGAAAAACGCACACAAAAACCTACAGACTCAAGTACCTTATTTGTCATGTAAAGCTAATTAATCGCTTCCTGCCATTTCATATGCAAACCCCTCAGATATTGCAAGTCCACTCAAGCAGCATCTTGAATTAAAGTTGTATTTTCCTATGTATGAAGTAAAATACACTGCACTGCACAGCACCATGTGCCAAGTTCATATTATTACACAAAGATCATAATGCCCAACCTTTCGCCTGCATGCCTTATACAGTGTTCAGTTGGACAAAGTTCATTCTTGGCACCCCTTTTTGGCAATGGGCCAGGAAGGATCCTAACTCACACTGTTATTTTGGATATATTTCTAGTCATGCGATGGAATCAGGAGCAAGGGACACTCAAGAAATGCAACAGCTAGCTTGCACTTGCTCATTGGAAGTTACCAAAAAATCACTAAGAAAGAGATGAGGTGGAAGCTATTTACATGAATTATTCTGATACTGGGAGTCAAAGTCTGGTCATTCAGGAGACCCAGTGAGACCCTGCAGGGACTTTCTGAAGTATACACCCTATCACAGCTTTTGAGAAATGTCTAACATACTGCTCGTGTAACACCAAGTTAGCAATGTTCAACTCTTTCCAAGGGGTAACAGAAAAGACTGGAAAATGTAGCCCTAGACTACAGACACAAATGTAGGAATAAATGTTCTCATTCAGAAGCTCTCTGGAACAAAAGAAACACTTTGACAAATGTAATAAGGACAGCAAAAGTATCCCAGTTTCAGTCTGTTTTTTTTCTCTCTCTCCCCCCCGCTACACCCCACATGTGTCTACATCCCAGAAGATTTTTTAATTACCAGCCTTTAAGGTCTGAATATTTGTCAGCTCTCTTGCACTGAAGCTGTTCCACTTTGTGTTAACATTTAAATATTTATTAAAGTGAGAAAAAATGCTTCTACAGTCCTAGAGACCATGGGCAACTCAACAAGGAAACCATTCCTGTCCTACCACGTCAACGACTGTCAATTCTCGGGCCCTGCAGTCAGGACAGAGCGCGCAATGTCTGTTTTACAAATCCTGATGGATTATTAGCACGAGCGATGTAGCTATTTATTTAGGACAGCCAAGACTAAGGCAATTCTAGACTTGAACAGAGTGTATACTCAGAAGATCTTGGAAGGGAAAATTCAAGTGGCAACTTCACATCTACTTAATAAAAGTGAGCTGCTAACACCGTACGACCATAAGAAAATAAATGCCTTACTGGGTCAGAGAATGGTCCACCTATCCCACTGTTCTGTTTTCAACAGTGGCAGTAGCAGATGCTATTTTGGGAGAGTGCTCAAGCCTGGCCCTTGTCTACATGTACCTTTTTTTAAGGCCCTATTTTAATGACATTGTGATTATTGCTTGCTGTTGCTACACATGCTTATTTATTAACTATCAAGAAGTTTGAAAGAAACCATACATGATTCTAAAACACAGATCAATTTGCAATATAAAGCAAAAGGATTTCTCTAGGTGTTTCCATTGAAACTTAGTGTGAGCAAATATTAGCCTTCTAAATATAAATATAAAAAAATACAACCAAAGATTGATCTGATAACACATATTTGAAAAGCAGCTATGTTAAAGGGTCAGGAATAGTTTAATAAAGTTCTGAATAAATAAATCAAAACATCAATTTAGATCAGTATTTGAACACTGCTCATCAGCATTTTTATATGTTGCTTCCATTTTACAAATGCTGCTAAAATACAATGGAATTTCAGATGCTCTCCACATTGACTTAACTCATCTGTTATGGAAATCAATTGGGAATTCTTTTGAATGTCTGACTTACAAGAGAACAATTTCACCAGCCCATCCTTGTCTCCAAAAGCTAGAGTTCCAATGCAGTAGCTTGCTGTTACGATTTAAATATTTCCATAAAACCAAATGTCAGAGGATTTTCTGACAGTAGAATATGTAGTGAAAATTGAAAACATGTTATAAACAGACTGAATTACTGTATAATTAGGATTTCCAAGAAGGCAGTTCGCAGGCTAGTCAGCATTTTAAAGACGCAGAAATAATAAATAATGGGATTGTTCATGTAATTGTTTCCCAATAAATACAAGTCTGTTAACACAGATCCAACTGACATGGATCCAACATTTTCCGACTTTTCTAAATCAATATTTCTTAGTCTGTGATTCCATTTGCTTTATCAAAAACAGTAGAATATGAAAATAGTCTATCAAGGTGATGTTTTAAAATAGTATGAAATGAACAGAATACTGTGGAACTTCCTGCTGCACAGAGTAACAAGTGCAGGTGGCTAAGCATGGAGGTATAGAACATTTTTCAACTAATTCTCATTATATATTAATATAAACCACTTGCTTTTATGTTCTGCCTCTGTAAAATACAGACGGTATGGTCATGCAAGTCCGCACTCAGTGAGCTCAGCTGAATCAGAAACCTGGAGTTGAAGAATACTGCTACATGGTGTAATAATAAAGAAACACTTCAGGTTTCTTCACTACTTTTTGAGTTGCATTCTCCCCCTGAGAATCTTTGTCTACCTCAGTGGCGGTTTTCACTCAGCTGAACTGTAGCAAGACGATATTTTAGGATTTGTTTGGTCTGACTAATCATAGAATCATAGAATGGTTTAGGTTGGAAGGGACCTTAAAGGTCACCTAGTTCCAACCCCCCTGCCATGGGCAGGGACACCTCACACTAGACCAGGTTGCTCAAAGCCCCATCCAGCCTGGCCTTAAACACCTCCTGGGATGGGGCATCCACAGCTTCTCTGGGCAACCTGTTCCACCGTCTTGCTGTTGGCAATGAACTAGTGTCATTCTTAAGAAGCCAGTAATAAATGGATTCAATTTAATGAAGTTTTATTTTTAAGTCTGCACTTTAAGAAATTAAAGTTCTAGCGGAACTGTAGGAATGGAAAATAATGATCAACGTTTACAAATATAAATTGACTTCCTGTTTTACCTTGGCTAAGGAGCAGAGCCCACCCTCATACCTCTGCCTGGTTTATCTGGACAACGGCTATCAGTCAATGCACTGCAACTATATAGGAACTTAACTTATTGCTGATATAAACTGCCGCATAATGTTTTGTCACTAGAATAAAAAGTGATATATGCAGGGTACTCCAGGGATGAACTGACTGCAAATTCTAAAAACTAATGACTTCCTTGAAAATGCTCCTGTAATTTCAGTGAACGTAAACCTTGGAACAATTTTAAAATCACTGTAGTACAATTCTAACTTTTTTTTCCAAGCATAATTTTATACATAAGAATAAATGATTAACAGTTCTTATGCTCTTACACATTAAAAATAGACAAGATTTATGGTTACTATTTCATCGCACAGAATTTTAACTGATGGGGCTGATGTTGTTCGGGTGAGTAACTTGAACATATTACTATGTGTAGCACTTTGCTTTTAAAATACAGAAAGAATTGAAAAGCACAGAAGAGCTTAATCCTGCCATTTTATTAAGGCCATGAAATATCACAAAAATTACGAGCGCAAGCTGTTGCAAGGGTAGGCCATAAAATGCCTGTCATCTCACCATACTATTTACCACGCATCTCAGGAGATGCATTGTACTCACAATAACCTGTCCCCAGCAGTACAACCTCCTTATATCACACCTTCCTCCAGAGTGATGCCTGATCATGTGCAATTGCTACTTCTTCCTGTGAGGTGATTCAGAATTAGATAGTCCTGTACTTAAATGTGAAGCCACTAGAGTAAATAGGAGTGTTTGCATGAAAAGGTTCATGTACCGAATGTATCAATGGAGTTTTATAAATCAACTCCTAAACCGTGCCATGCATGTCTCTTAGGGACGTTGTAAAGCTGGCCACTTTTGTCTATCTATCTGTCTCTGACAAGTAAGTAGCAACTTGTCACTTCATAGGCCTAGAGCCTTATCTGCCATTCCTCACACCCAGCATCATTGCCATATTGACCATGACTGTATCTGTTGAAGCAGCACGTTCCTATGACTATTCTTATTGTGTCTGGCACTACAGAAGGTATTTCATCAAATGATACTCATAACGCACTTGTATCAGATATGTATGTAGCAACCATGTAAATACAACTAATTTTCTTCGTTTCTTCCAACCTCAGTTCTTCTAACTTCTTGAGCTACTAAATCCTTTTAAAAGCTTATAGCGGTAATCATATAGAAGATCTATTTTTCACTTGGTAACCACGTGGTTGATAAATCAAAACTAAGCAAAACTTGTACTTTGCAAGCAAGCAAATGTGCAGGTACCTATTGCAAAACATGACAATATATAACAAAGCACATAGTAGAAAAACACAGTGCCCAGCCAGAGCCAAGAAACACTGAAAATACTCCGAAATACCTATCTCAAGTACTTGGACTCACACATGTTTTTGAAAAGGGGTTGGTGGAGAATCAAAGGAAAATTATTCAAACTATTGACTGTCAGATAACAGGAAAGAATGCTGTCATGAACAGTGACACACTTTTGAAAGATGAGTGAGGAAAGGCAGAGGAAAGTACAGTAAGTCCACATTCCAAGCTGAAAGCAGCATGGATGTAGAGTTTCCTCTTGCTAATGAGCAATGAAGAACAAGAATTCCTGCCTCTCCTGGACCTTTCTGAGGATCAGAACAACAAGATCAGAGCACCCAGCCTGTCTGCTTTTCCTCATTTGCATGTATTCTTCCACGTTACCTGTTACATTACTGCTTTGTGAGTAGGAAAGAGGGGGAACACCTTGTTTAACCTCCTTGACATGACAAAAGCCAAATACAAAAAGCATGTATCATCAGTAAGATATACAGATCCACCAAATTGTACTGACACAAGGAAACAAAACATAAAGTTTCATTTTTAAAAACACTTTCCTACCAACATTCAGCGCTTTCACAACTTGCTTCTAAAAACAACAGTATGTATCAGCAACAGCAAGAACCATTTTTCTACAGTGGTCATCCATTAGATAAACTGATACAAAAGTTGGAACGATTTATTACCAACATCGCCTTGATATTTAGTCAGAGTGATATCATACTTTTAATAACATTTTCCTTCATTTCCAAACTCCTATTATTCATTATGAAGGCATTCCAACAGAGATTAACATCACACTCTATATCAATTGCTAATCTAAAGACTGCCTGACAGTGATTGGCTCAGTATTTCAAAACTCTTCTTAATAGCGGATACTAAACATACTGAGGTCATGATTTTTTTTTTTCCTACAAGGTAATTATTCATTGAGTTTTCCTACAAGATAATTATTCATAGAGTATCTCCTTTATCAACACAAGGAAACAGATGAAAAGAGTTATGCATGTTGGTAAATATTAACGGACTTAGGCTTCTAATTATGTCTCTCCAGAAGTGTTTCATTATGAAAAAATGACTAAAATTTGGTGTAGTAAAGCCCTGCATCTCCTAGTAACCATGTACCCTGGTTAAGACTGACAATTTTTCAGGACTATTTTTAAGTAATTTTCTGTCTCCCCAAAGAATCAGTTGTTGGGGATGAATTCAATACCCCAAATTAAGTGTTTGTTTTAATGTAAAAGTTATTTCATGTCTAATTTTCATATTTTGTTATGTCTTTTTAGCTGCCAAATTTATAACGAAGTGATAAATAGAGCCTCCTAAGGGATTTATTTCAATTAAGCTTGGCTTCAGGGTGGTCCTTGTTTCAGTTAAAACTAGAAAATTGATGCTTGATTTCCAAAGCAAAGGCCACACCAAGCTGCACAAAAATAATTAATTCTAACATTTTCCAGTGTTTCACTGATGTGAGTTCATGGTATGTTCCACATTTTATTAATTGCTTATGTATTTTATTACTGTATTTCCAACAATCTGTGAAAAATCTTTAAATGTGGCTATAAGAAATAGTAGAGCTGACATATCCTTTAATTTTTCTTCTAACATAAATTCTTCTTATAAGCTAATATGACTTTTTTCAAAAATAAGCTGTTACAGAATACTATAAAACATTCAAACCATTAATGTAAATACAATGAGAGTAAACCTTTTTTCAGTCCAGCATCACCAGAAAAAAAAACACACATAATGAATCAAACTAGAAAATTTAAAATATCAGAATACAGGAAATACAGTTTAGTGTTTAAATGCAAATGAAAATCACAAGATTTTTCCAGCTTACCTTAAAATGCAACATTTCATTTAATGAAAATGTTTTTCAGCAAACATGACGGGTTTCACATGAGTTGTGATGTTTCTAAACACCTTATTTACTTCATATTTATCAAAATTCACCCTCCCCACTTCCTTCCAGTGCAATATTTAGAAATTTGTTGAATGTTTTTCTCTCACCAGAAAACATCAATACAATAAAAATTACATTTGATCGGCCTCTCCATTCACTATTGCACTGCAAGCGTATTGGCAACAGTTGAGACATATAATACCTCTTCTTATGTCAATATTTAATAATCTCAACCATTAAATTTGCAAATGAGTCCCACTTGTCATCTGCAACCATTTGATGCAGGAAATCCATCTTAAAACATAAATTCGTCCTTCTTTAGGAAATAGTCAAGTCACTTCTTCCCCAAACCAAAGAACACTAACTTGCCACTGGATTTCTTCCATGTTTTGATACAAATAGCATGTATTGCTGAAGTCTACCCTTCATCTACTCTGGTAGGTCTGTATATACATTTTATTCGAATGTTTGAAGTTGTATGTATACTTCTATTTGAGCTCAGAGGTAGTACATTCTTTTGGGCCAGCTTTTCTAAAACTAAACTAAAGATGTTCAGCACTTTCAGAAAACTATTCCTGGCTCCCTCATAGACAGCTCCAAAATACTAGCAGATATGAAGAGGCTAAGACAATAGCATACAAAATTATAACTTACACAAAGAGCCATTCCTATGGCCATATATAGCTGGTTCATAGCTTTAGCAGATCATAGAAAATACTCAGCAGTGTTGCAGAAATATGTTTGAAGATATACATAGGCATATATTGTGTAGGTACATACTTATTTTGGACATAAGATACATTTGCTTTTTGGCAGCTGTGTCTCTGGCTATCAATTCATAGCTTAATGCTACACTTACTGGCACAATTACTGTACACCCTGGGGGAGGGGGAAAGCAATTTCAGTCCCCTGCATAACTATATCTATATACATCTAGAGGTGACTTTCACAAGTAACAGTGATTCTCATGTAGGTCACAAAACATAACAAAACAAAGTGGCCATTTCTGTTTCTGGGATGACATCCCTTCATTCTTTGTGAGAAGGCAATTTAATTCTATAGCTTTAATATTCTGCTTCCTTTGAACAATTGTATTGGATTCGGTAGGAGACTTGACAACGTGATCAAAGTTAAGGTGATCAAAATCTTTCTTCCCCTTTTTTCTTAACACTTTTAGATTAAATTTGTCAAAGTTAGCACCATGTTGCATACTGGAAACACCTGGGTACAAATGCTTCTACTTGGACTAGAGACTAAACCCATATGAGTACAATTAGATAATTAAGCTGCTGAATGTCATCATTCATGGAAACAATTGATTTTACTTCCAACTTGTCATCGACAAAAGTACATGTTGTATTTTAAAGAAATCATGTCCTTTGTGTTTAAATGCCAGTGTTCTAGAAAGTAATGGTAAGTTTTCAGGGACAGGACTAAAACAGAATTGCAGCATTTACTGATGTCAAAGACATGTCATTATCATTTTAGGTCTTGCCACAGTTCGTAGAGCAATAAGCCCATTTTTTTATAATGTAGCCAAATAAACATTTACCTTAATTTTTGTCAATTGAAATAGTGTCTCCAACTATCTTAAATAATTTGGTTCATCATATAATACTCTCCCTAAAAGCAAGTATTAAAGATTTTAGCGTTCACACTAAAATAGCATTCTTAGTGAAATGAAAGAAACATAAACTGTAAGTAATTTTCTGTTACTCCAATTTACTTAAAAATCATAACATGAAGATTTAGAGCAAAAGATTAAAAACTCCTGGATGTTGTAATGCTATTGCTTTAGCAAGTGTCTTACTCAAAATAATCAAATCTGCTAGTCATGAATAGAGAAACAGGCTTACTGTCTGACATGACTATACATCAAGCTCCTGAACACTGGAGAAATGTTGTCTCATCATCTACACCAGTAATTAGTAATTGCATGACATTACAAGCAGTAATTTCCATCAGTTCAATTTCAGCCAAAAGAAACAAGAATTACTCTTCCACATAAAAATTAAAACAGTACCAGTGTGTCCTATGATATAAACAGAGAAGCTCCAGGCATGTATCAAAGAATGGAAGACATCACATTCACGTCTCAAAACACGTTCTGAACAAAATAAGCCCTTTACAGTTTTTAGTTCCCATCTCAGAGCCCAGTCTAATTATTAGGACTGAAGTGTATTATGCTAGTCATCAGTTTAACTGGGAGAAGTATTGTGCCTAAAATATGACTTAATGCCCTAGTTCCAAACAAACCATATGGGATGTTCAGTTCTAGGATAAATACATCCGAGGCAGAAAAAACCCCAAACATGCTACAGATAACGGCAATGACGGACAGCAATAATCTTTTGGTACTTTCAGTACCAAAACTGGTACTACTTTCAGTGCCAGAAACGTTGGTCAAGCACATTAGCTTTTACTCTACAAGTGTTTCTGTTCCAACATTTAACAGGGATGAGCCAGTCACGAATGGCTGTAGCGAGCTTTCCTCTTACTTCAGTTCCTACCAGCACTGCTGCACTGTGTGGTATGAGATACTCACAGTTGGCAGAGTTACAAGGTCACCTCATCCAGCCCTTGTCCATTCAGTATTGTTCTTTCCCTTTCACTTATACTCTGTCATGAGTAGACTGAAGCAATAGGATTTCTCCTAATTCCTACAGAAATTTATTCTATAGGCTCCTAGGAAGCATTTTATTTTCTCTTTGATATTTTCACCTTTCAAGCATTATGTTCTATCAGACATGGCCACATTAACTTTCCATTCATTCTTCTAAAGATTCTGCTCATCATTACAGTATTGTGTGTTATAATTAACTTCTATGTTTATTTGTTAATTTTGTTGAAAGCACTACCCAAGATTTTCTCTAAATATATGTCCATGTTTTAAGATAGTTACTCTGCATGACATGCAAATTCTACTGAATGCAACCACATCAGGATTCTTGATGATCAGGGTGTTAGCTGTTAGGGAAGCAGGTAGGCAGAACTCTCTATATAAGTCTCTCACTGCACTTCATATGTATGCCCTAGAACAAGAGTGTTGACCTTATGAACTCTACCATGTATCTGCCTCATAAATATCCCAGTCTCCATGAAACCAGTTACAACTGCTTGTTATATAGTAATGGGCTGGCCTGTGTCTTAGGTCACTGTCCCTAAAATACCAGAACTGAAAAGTATCCTGCATTCTAATTGAATTGTACAGTTAGGATTTGGGGATGTAAGATGATTTGAATCAATGATTTGAACAGAATACTGATTTATGTACTTAGACAGCCTTTCAAGATAAGACAGTGGGCCATTTCTTAACTGCCCTGTTTTCTCCATCCAAAATTTATTTCCAATTCTCCCAGTTCCAAGATGAATCACGACCAGAGCCTGATTCCCAGGCTGTTTCACCAGTCAACTCAGACAGTCATAGCCCACTGCTAGTTGTGAGCAGAGCCATGGACACTCTTTCTTCTCCCTATCCCTTCTTTGCATCTGTACAATGCACAGTTCTTACATACATCCTTGTTTAGCTCTGGTTTCTGCTGTTCGTCCCCTGCAGTAGTTCCATATGAACCGGGGGATTAGGCAGTGAGCTCTGAGAGGAAACAAGCAGATCTCTGGTGTACATGGAACCACCCTCCTAAGAGGTTTCTTGAAATAAACTTCCTAATACACAAACTCCTAAGAACACCCTCCACAAACACCACTGATAAGATGAGCAAAATGAAGGTCTATATAGCAGCCTGTCCAATAACAACGACAGCAAACTGAGATTAGTCACTTCATAGCCAAATAAGCCACTTTGCTGATTACTCCAGGTCACAAAAGTCATGTAGGAGAGCCAAATATTTAGAGCCAGCTGGTCCAGTTAATTACACACTGTATGGCAATCATCAGAAAGGTCAAGGACTTCAAAAGGTGTCGCGGGAACTTACACTACTTGGCCAGGTGCCATAGGACATAGCACAGAAGAAAGGAGTAAATAGTGTAGCCTGACTGGAGTGAGGTAACTGCCTTTGAGCCAGAAACTTGCAGTGCTGTGTAAAGCCCACTGTGATGTCCAGACTCCAGAAACGGGACTCTTCGTACCACAGAACTGAAGACTGCATAAGTAAAAGACTGAGGCTATGATCTCGGGGTTTCCCATGTTTCATATGCCTTCTCTCTCAGGTAACAATGCAAATATCTGCAAAACAGCACGGGTGTAGGTAGCCACATTGTTTGGCCTACTTTATGTAACCCCAAAAGATTTAAGTTAACAAATAATGACAGTTTCCCCAGCATGACCGTTGCCTCCTCCCATTCATTTCCAGGAAAGTAGGTGTTTAGCAGCTTATTGTGAAGAATAGTTCTGATGGATGATATACGTTCAGGATAAGCCACAGAAGCTACCATCTAGTAAAATGTGCCTAAGAAATGATACCACTATGCCTAACACATTTTTGCTACCTCAGAGCAGATAAACAGGTTAACAGAATAGTTGGAAAAATCTACTGCCTGGAGAGCACTAACAAAGATGTCAGCTATTAGAGAACTGGTTTTGGCTCAAGCATAACTTGAGGCTGGGCTGGAATCAGATTGTACACAGATCCCAGAAACTTAACACAGGTATGTAAAATAGAGGTTGGTATCAGAGATGGTAATTAGATTCATACCGTATGTCCACTATCACCTGATGGAGGCACAGCTGGGATTAATGGAGTTTTCTAATATTTATTCAGGTACTGTTACACGTCCATACCATCCCCAAAATGTTCCCTTTCCTGAAAATTCTCGTACAGTCAGTTTTCAGTTTTCCAAAACCCCACGGAACTTGATTTGTTCCTCTTATTATTTACTAGCTTTTTAAATTCTCCAAGTGTCCTACAGACCATGGATTGGTCAATGGCCTGATAGGCTGTGCAGTTAAAGAAGCCAGTGGACCAAGGGCAATACTCATCAAAGACTTGGATGGAGGTGGCCAAAGGCATCACAGAACTGAGGGTGGGCCTGTTCCACAACTAAGCACTGCATAACCTCAGTCTGCTCAATAATTCTTTTCAATTCAAGCCTCCCCCATGGGGCTGAGAAAGCTGGAGTAGGTGGCCTGCTGGTCCTCTGCCAAGCTTGTTTCCCCAGCTCCTCCAAATGTCCAGACATAACTAAGGGAAAACATACTGGCTAACTTACCAAGTCTGCTTTCCCCTACACTGTCCACCCACTGACCCTCCCTGTCCCATACCTCTAAGCTCAGTTTAGTTGCCCTTTTACCCACTCTCATGGCCAGTCTTACCACCCCACTTGTCCCTTGCATGGTCCCACTCATGTCCCTGATAAATCTGTTGCTATTTCCCAGTCTATCACATCTCTCCTAACGCATACCTTCTGTGCCTCTGCTCAAACTGTCTGCTAACCCAAAGGCCTGGACGAGCATGAGGGAATAATGGCTTTTATACTGGTGGGCAAGCCTTGTTCCCAGTTTGGGAGCCTTGGTTCTGATCTTCCTGGGTGGGCTAGTCATGACCCTGTCTTGACAAGAATTAAGGACTTTCCACATGGGTTGGGCAATATTTAGGCACGCGGCATGAGAGAAATGAATCAAAACAGGGATGGGTGGAGGACAGAAGGCTAAGTTGGCAGGAGAGAATCGTATGAATGTGAGAAAAGCAACTTAGAAGGCCAGAGAACTTTATAAATCTAACTCTGCCTGGCTATCTGACTTAGATGAGTAGCGTATCCTTGGGAGGTGGGGTTAAGGAAAAGAGGAGAAAAGAAGGCAGATGACATGGACAGCAAGACTTAGCTATTGACCTTCACCTAACTAGCTAAATGAGAAAGAGAATCCTAATATTAATTTCAAGAATCTTTGCCAGGAAAGCAAATTACTCAGCCAGCTATATTGAAAATATATAATCTTATCTTTTAAAACATTTCTGTAGCCTAGTCTATTTACTGCATTTTCCAAGTTTCCTGGAAATTTGGTGCTTAGAAGTAAGCTGCAGTTTTCTCGGATAAATAAATACTATAATCTCCCTACATCCATGAAGGAAGATACATTCAATGTAGAAATTATCTACTTGTGATAACATTCATACTGCATTCATCTCAGCAAGTACTCCCATTATGACCAAGGAACTGATTTTCAACTTAAGTATCCATGAAAAGCAAAATTAAGCTTTTGCATCAGAAATTGGAATTGAAGAGAATTACAGCATATATTTGACCAGGACACAGTAGTAATACTGTATAAGTTTTCTGACCATTAATAGCCAAATAAAATAAACTTTTATAATATTTTTTTCAAAGGACAAGCCATATTATACTCCATATTTATGAAATGTTTTGTTAATAGTTTCAGTTTCAAATAACTGTATTTAAGATCTTTTCATAAGTTTATGGATATTCAGTGAAGATTTTTTTTCCTTAGCAAACTCCTCACTACTATTTTTCTTTTGGCCATTCAATTTGAATCATGTTAGCATCAAACAGGAATTGATCCTGCTTACACCGAAAACATGACAGTTCTTCTATGGACTCTTAAGAGAACTGGACTGGGCCCACAGAGAAGAAATACTCCCTCTTCACTCCATGATACAGTTTATAAACTTCAAAACTGAATTTTCTGTTTCCTACAAGCACTTCCACTGATTATGCAGTACCCATTTACAACTTGTTAGTTAATTTTTTATTTCTCCATCGTCTCTGCAGCATGCTGTTCATCACAATTCAGGCACAGTTTCACAACTAGTTTATTTCACAATCCACGTCCACGTTGCCACCAAAAGGGAAAGTTCTCCCTATTTTCTTAAGCCCTTGGCCCCTCCTTTGTGCCACCACTGGATTGCTGGGATCAGATGGATTGACTCTGTTCAGCTGAAAACTACAAAAATTAATTAATTAGTTTTCAGGCAGATCAGCTCTCTGATCCAGCCAGTTACACAGCTGCATGAATGTTGGTGCCAGCAGAGGAAAGGCGTTATAACCCATTGCCTGGAGCGGAAAAGTGGTGGGACAGTAGCAGAATAGATTTAAACTGGTTTACACCAATTGTGAAACTACAGCCTTAAAATCACATGTAACTGAACTGAACGTACTGATCACCATCTTCTTCAACAAAGGGAATAATAAATAAAATGGGAGCGAACACTGCTCTGAATACTAAATAGTTAATAAAATAGTGGTTAATGTCGCAGGGCAAATCTATACAAACTACATATTAACATATGACTTTATGGAGCACTATTGTCACTTGTTTATTAAAATGCATACTATTCTATATTCATCTTTACTTTTGGCTCTTACTGAAAAAGGGACCTTTTAGATAAATTTTTGCTTGTCAGCTATTTTTTCTGCTTCACAAACATTAATATTTATATCTTCTTATTAATACTTACCTAACAAAAATGACAGGATCGCCCTTTCATCACACAATGAAAATGTTAAATAAATTTTATCCTCATCTTATGTCAAGTCAGTTCCCTTAAAAATAATTGTGACTGTTACTACACACATACCGGCTATAACTTTTTTAAAAAATTGGATACATATTGTTTTGATCAGTCCAATAATAATTCATATATTCTGAACATGTTTCATCTACCTCCTCACTGTTCGCATGTTTTGCTTTATTTGCTTCCATAGTTTTTATCCCCATTGAAGATCCTAACAGGTAAACGGATGTTGCATAAGTGAAACAAGAAAAAGGTATCAATTAATGTAATTGACTAGGATACGTGGCAGTAATTTTCTAGAAATGTACTCTAGAAAAGTAACTTTCTAGAAATTTGTATCTGTTGAAACTATTTTGCTACTAAAAGAAAAAAAATAGTTTCAAACTCTCCTTTTTATCCCTTTCATCTAAACTATACGATGCTCAACACAGAGCATTTGCTGGGATTCACTACTGGCTGTTGTTCATGGCCCTCAGCTCAGCTCTGGACCATCAAATTTAGACAGTCAATAATTTTAAGTCAGCACTGCAAAGT
The DNA here is from genome assembly GCA_008711295.1 of Anarhynchus alexandrinus. Lineage (NCBI taxonomy): Eukaryota > Metazoa > Chordata > Aves > Charadriiformes > Charadriidae > Anarhynchus > Anarhynchus alexandrinus. The sequence goes on from VUYV01000160.1 coordinate 1,446,634, forward strand.
GTTATTGCAGAGCTCTGTTGAAAAATCAAAGTGAGTTTTCTCAAAGAATATTGAATACTATTGTCAGCTATTACACGGCTACTAGGGAGAAGCGTGTCCCAGTATACTGATACGATTAAGAAATCACTAGCTACCTTCTCTTAAATACCATATTCTAGCTATTCCAGCAAGAACTTTGTCTTGTTTATTTGTCCCATGGACCCTTTAGACCACACTACCTAAAATACTTAAAATCACAGAACTACTTTACTGTAGCTGACATCCTTCTACTCTACCTAAGTCCTGTACAGACCCATAAAACCTGCACTGATATCAGCATATTGCAATCAGGAATTAAAAAAAAAAAAAAAAACACAACAAAAACAACCCAATCAAAATAAAACCAGAAAAGAATCAGCTATTCTGGCTGTAGTTTTTCCATTTCACCTTAAAATGCCAGAAGTCATTTGTCACACTTACTGAATTACCTCATATACGTTCAAAGTCCGCCAAGTCCTTTTCACTATTATTTCCACCAACCTTTTGATGTGATGACTAATCTGCTGCAGAACTACATGATGTAACACAATGGTTAAAAATAGTAAGAAGTATCTTGCTTTCTTTTATTGCCAGTCATTTTTAGAGTTCTTCATGCCCTCACATAACTTTCTGTCCTTATAAAATAAAATTTTAAGCAGCTTTATGTCCTTCAGTAACACTTGCACATCAATTTGTTTGCTCACACTATATTGTATATATATGAATGCATAGGTATAATTATGCACACAAAATATTTAAAAGACTACTAAGGCTATAACTTTAAGAGCTGGAAAGTTAGGAAATACTGGAATTAGTGTTGTTGGTGCAACCCTACTTAAAATGTGAAGAGTGAGAGAGGCTTTAAAAAATCTCTGAAAAAATGAATAATTCTGCCTTTAGACAAGGATTTGAAATGTCTGCAATAAGTAGGGCTTGGGGCCATGCATGATAAGGGCAAAGCAATATATTTAATAGCTGCTCATTAAGTGCATCCTGCGTGAGGTAGGAATTCTGTGGAAAAATAGTGTAATCTTATAATTAAATGTAAACATATGAGGGACCAAGTTTACTCCATCAAAACCTCCCAGGCTTTTTCTCCTTCCTTCTCCCTATCTACTATCGCAATTCTGTTATCCCCACTGTCCATTCCTCTCTTGTTCTTGTCCCAATTCATTCCATTATTTATATATGTTTGCCTTTTTCCCCCTCTATGTTCCACAAAGGCAACTCCTCCTCTTCGTTTCCATGGGGGTAACAAACAGCACGTGCCAAACAGTTTCCCTGATCTGTTCCAGTGACTGGACCTAGATCCAATCCAGTTTAGCACAGTGCAGGAATGTACGTGTACAAAGCAAGAGTTCAGTTCAAGGTTATCATATCTAAAGAAGAAAACTTGATTTTGTCATAGCTTGAACTGAGCAACCTCAGTAATATGCAATACTATCAGCTTACCTACACCAGCAGAAGTCATGCCTCAGTATGCATTTGTCTGTTCTGAGCACTGTCGTGAGGCCATGTAATTAAACATGGTGCATGCATAAAAGCTCAAATCAAGCTGCACGGGTCTTGCTAATATATTAAGTCCCATTATTTGATTGCTGAACTTGACAACACTAATGGTGTTCTTTTACTACAAGTTGTGTATGTGCCTGTGTTTGTATGTGATTTATTTTACAATAAAATTGAATTTGATCTATGCCCTTGACATACAGGAGGTTTGATTCTCTTCTCACTGCTTTACACAGCAAAACTACTTTGATTTCAGTGAAGTTATTTCTGATGCATATTAATCTGACAGTAAATGATTGCTTTCTTTTCATACAGATAAATGCTCACACACATACATCAGGTTTCATACATGCAGTCATATATGTACATGTACCTGAATACTAAAACAACAAAGAAAGTGGACAAAGCAATTTGTGTCTACCACGTTTTGTGTATTGCCATGTTTGACAACATTTGTTCTATTGTGCTTTCTGGAAGATTATCCTACTAAGATCCTATTCAACCTTGCTGCCAGAAAATTTCAGTTTAGCACTAAACCAAAAGCTAAACTAAGGCAATAAACTAAACTTACCCCTTACTCCCGAAGGGGGTCCAACAAGAAAAGAACATAAAAGCTGCTTGTTCAGCTGTGGCACTCCTCTTCTAAAGCTATTGTGTGACTGCCTTTATTTCAATGACACATGCTGCCTGTCAGAAGGTGATAGTCTCTGTCATATTTATTAAAAGCCATTTTGGTACTAAGCAGCCTTAAGTAGCTAACTAAAGACCATGAGGTAAATCATGTATGACATTGTAAGACATGAAAAATGGGTCTCGAAGTAGTCACCAACCAGTGACCCTACTGTACAATATTTTAGCAACACAAAATGAGCAGAAAAATATTGACTTACAGGGCAGGAGCTTGAAAACTTTTGAATGTCAAAAGCCATCCTTCCCAGCAGTTGAATTCGATTTTGCCTCTCTCTGATAACTGAAAAGGTATGGAATCTTGCAAGCTAGAAGCTTTCTGCTAGCTATGCCTTTTGAGGGACTCATGAGAATTGTTTTATCTAACAGTTTCTGCATCTGATTAACTCCGTTTTTTAAAGTGTTCCCAACTGCTGATCAAAACATGCAATAAATTATGCTTTGTTTTCGAAGTACATACTTACTATACCTTTTCTGGAGGTAATCTTCTATTGCATTATTTTTTACACAGTAATAAGGCAACATTTCAGACTGGTATGCCACCGCTAATTTACATCACAGAAAAGTCAGTACAAAAGACCGGAGTGCAGAGATGTCCAAGCTCACTTGAAACCAGCTACAAGAAGCCATCCAGCTGTATGGCCACGGAGGATCATATCAGCTTATTTTCTTTGGAAAACTTTGGTGTTTCCCCAGCAAGATTTCTTCCAATGGTTAAACTTTCTTATTTATACAGGTATTTGGGTGCATATACATTGTACTGAATGTGCAGGTTACATTTACACATCTCTGGCCCTGCCTGAATTTAACACGACTTCCTGATTTGGCAGCACTTGCCATGTTGCTGGTACTATAAACTTGGAAAGCTTTTTTCCGTTGCAGATACCTAGTGTGCAATTCTGATATCTGGATCACATACACAATTAAGGTTTATAAACATACTAAGCATTATTTTTCCCCTACTGTACCTAACTCTGGTGCATTACTGGATTATCACCATTAAAATTGGGACAGGTTTCTCACAGCTCTTCCTTTGAACACTAAAATGCAAGGCCACGTCTTTTATTTTGTAGTGTCCCTTTACAAGTATAATTCAAATATTTTATGAGGCTAAATATTAAACATGATGGTGTTCATAAGAAAGCTGAACGATTGCTTTGTAAAGAAAGGAAAAGTTGGTTTTGGCTGCATAAGAAAACAGCAGGTAAAGACGAGACTCTGTAGAAGTCCTCCTTACAATATTTGCCATAAAGCAAACTTCCAGCTACGTGGCTTGACTGTATGACAGAAGAGAAAGACCTGATCTCTGCTTGGCTAAAGGAGGAGGATATGAAGAAAGTCAAGGGCTGATAGGGATAGTGCAGAGGTTGAAGTGAAGTCCTAAAAGAAGCTGTTTCAGAACTTGAAATGAATATAAAACACCAGAATGAAATGGCTGTGAGATACAGCGCTGCTTATTTCTCTCTGCAAGGAGGTAGATAGCAATGTTTGACACATATTGAAGTATAGAGATATTAGGTCTTCACATTATGCAGAAAGAAAACAGATGGGTCTAAGGAAAAAAAAAAGAGATGAAAGTTTAATGTGCTGTCTATACTACCTAACAGTTTTCATGTTAAATTCCATTTCTTATTCCTAAAGACTCCATTATCATTAGACTAAATAGCTCCATTTTTGTAAAGCAACCAGAAGCACCCTCCTATTAATAACCAGAGTATTTTGTGGGGAAGAACTTGGAATTTTAAACCTGGAAAATAAATCACTTAGAATGATTGCTGCTGACAATTGTTTTGCTTCATGTTATTTCTTGACATTGTAGCTGGGTGGCAAATAGTTCCTTTCCTGTGAAACTTTGAAATCGCAAAAATATTTCTTCCCCACATTAGAATTAACCCCAGAAGTTTCAAAGTTTTTCCACATAAAAGCAAGGATGACAGACTCCAGAGCAGCAAAAAGGCATCACTGTCATTGCCTTTATTTTAAAGTCAGAGCAGGGACTTGAAACTTAGACTTCTGCAACCCAGTCACAGTGCCCCCTTCATTTTTCATATTTTTCAGTAATTTTTTCTTTCCTCTTCATTCCTAGTAAAAGTGTTCATGAATTAGCATTTCCAGCCAAAACAAAACAAAACAAAAAATTATCACTCCCCACAGCTTTTATAGAAATAAAGAGGAAAAATAGCCAGGCATTTTGCTTGCTCTTACTGGACCGAGCAAAAACAGGTATGTCAAGAAACAGAATCATTTGCTCAATAAAAATATACTTATGTTAATCAACTTGAGAATATTAATCTAACCAGTTCTAAGGTGTGAGTATAACGATGCAAACCATTCTGTTCAATAAGATATTCAAATAAATCAATGTACTATTAACAACTATTCCAAATATTCTAGATTAAATTGGAAGTGAAGAAATCAGGCTAATGTTATTAGCCAAAGAATTTTCACCACTCATATGAATTTGAATTATTTAAGCCAGTTTCAACATTTGAAGAACTTTCCTAGTCTCCAGGGAGATATTAAACGTATACGTCAGTAATTCACAGATTGCTGCTGCTGCTGCTAGTCATCAGAATCTGGCTTTAATTCCATCCAGTTAAAATTTCTCCTCAAATCAAGAGTGTTTAATTCACTAAAAACATCTCAAAATCAAACAGAATCAATAATCTTATTAATGACAGACAATCTAAAATGATACCTTTCCTTTAGGACCTGAGAAAGGGAGGTACCTGATTATCCAAATTATCCCAAGAGTGAACTGTGAGCTAATTTACATGGTAGTAATGAGCACATAGTTTTCATATGACTTCCTGAACCACTTGCACAGTGAGCTGACTGAACCTGGAGCCCAGAGAGCAAAGAATATGACACTACAGGGAAAAGGAAATAGTCCAAGCAAAAGGAGGTAATAATCAACATTTGGATGCAATTTAAATGGGCGTGAGGAAAAAAAAACAGGGTCATACTGTGGCAAAGAGTTCAGTAATCTTCATTTCCCATCCTTCATATATTTTAGGGCTACTGTAATGCTGTACTGTTCCCAGAAGAAACAGAAGATGAGGTAGTGGACTTGCCATTTCAGCCTGCGTCAGGCAGGGCTCTTGTTTGTTGTCTCTCCTGAATGACACTTTGGTTTCAGAACGGCCAGCAGAAGATGTTAGATCGTTAATTTGTCCCTTCATTCTTCCCAGCTATTAATCAGATAGGCAGGGACTTGCTTTCCTATTCTCTCCCAAAATTCTTTCATACCGTTCCTCAATAAACCTAGCTATCAAAGATAGCTTTCAGAACAGTCACCAACCATGGAAGGGATTAACAAATCATTTAAGTGCTACACGGCTCTCTTGAGGAAAGAGGGGCTTTACACTCAAGATCTAACACATTCTCTGCAGATACTGAAGCTGACCACGCTATGAATAGCCAAAGAGTTTTCAAGGAATGCAAAGCGGTCCCATTGCTATGTAAGAATCAACTTACAGTTGTATTTATTGAACAGCAGGGTAAGTCATTCCTTTTCCATGTCTTTCTTGAAATGAGACCAAGTGCCAGCTAGTATTTAGCGGAACTATGTTACTTTTACACCAGATGGAGAGCTGGCCTGAGAACCTTTATTTCATGTAGAGAGTCAAATACACGTTAAAAACTCCCACTGACTTTTTTTCCCCTGAAAAAAGAAGTTATTTTCCAGAAATTCCTGTTCTATGGATGAATCTGGAACTTCCCATAATGTTAGGCAAATTAATGCTGTCTCTAGGTGTCTTCTAAACCTGTATGTGTTTACACACTTTGATTATATGGATTTAACCCCATTTCTGTAAAAGAACCAATATACAAGCTTAATTATACACTTCTGCTTGTGTTAAAAAATTCTTATAACTGTTTGACTGAGAGGGTCTTCAACCTTCCTTCTTTGAAGAAAGGACTTAAGAGTTTGGCAGGATGCTTTTCACTGTCACTATGCAGTCCCACCCTGTTTGGACAAGCTCTAAACTTCTGACAAAAATCAAGATTTTACATGTGCTCGATGAAAGCTAGTTAGAGGGTATCAGGCAACGTTCTTTACGGAGTCTGTTTTCACATTTTGTCTTCCAGAACTGAACAGAGCTTTTCCTTGCAACAGCTCCTCATGGCTGCCAGAAACAATTATGGCACTGGGCACTGGAACAGAAAAGAGGCAAACTGCCTTCCTGTGTTCTCAATGTTCCTCTTGTTATACACACAGCTCAGAGAAAGAATCACTTAGGTTGGAAGACGCAGTGCTCATAAAAAAAGTAGTGAAAAGTGGATGGGAAGGCTTGACAGGAGAAAAAGGACTCTCAGAAAATATTGCTGGCTGTGTGAGATATGCTAATGGCAAAGAGAAGAAGGGGCAAACTGGTGGGAAATCTGTGCAAAAATGTAATTAGTACTACTAATTACAACTTAGTACTACTAAGTACAACTACTTTCCACAAGAACCTGGAATAGGACGCACAGTTCTCAATTTTCAACACTCCTCTGCTGTAGGTATACAGTTGGGAAAGTCGCTGCTAAACTGCATACATCTTCTCCATGCTGTGGCCAATCCACAAAGGAGATGACAGCTTATGGCTGTTGCCAAATACTTCATTTGGAGACACACAAGAGTCCGTGCTACAGGTTTGTAAAATCTCTATTTAGTATCAATGTAGTAGTCTATGTAACTCCACCTAATGACAATTCTGTCTTTCGGGAAGGTCTTACTTGTCTACTGTATCCTACCTTGTAAGATAGGATGCTACATTAACATCTGTATACAATATGATACATGCTACAAAGGCTTATTCAAAATGTAGAACATAACATCATTAAGTTCACCTGTGCAATCTTTAATTACTTCCTGCATGCATAATGATTGTATTTCTTTTTTTCTTTTACACAAACATATTCTGTCCTGGATCCCTACTTCATTCAATAGTCAGGAAGTACAGTGTTTAGGGAATGATTAAGGCTTAGGCTTTGAATAAGGATGTTGTCATCAGACTTCTGCCTCATTTGCTCCAGAAGGCAGGTAAGTGCCCTGGAAGGACCAAGCAAAATCAAAGATTGTTGTTCTCTTCTGACTGTGAATTTAAAGGTCTGCGCTGAGCTGAACAGGAGGACATCCAGAGGGAAGGGTGAGCACTATGGCCACTGAGGGAGTAGACTGTGTCAAGAGAAAGGTGAGGGAAAAGAAAGCGAAGTCTCACTAATGCAATGGAAGGCTGCGTTATTGTACCTGTGTTCTGTCTCTGAAGTCTGCCAGAAGACCTGCATTCTTACGACAGCAGCATAGGTCAAGAAGAGGTCCCTTTTTCACACTTCAAGCTCTATAAGCAGCTCCAAACCATATGAGCAATCAGGCCAAAAGTCTCCTACACTCTGAGGATTAGACATTTTTGACAAAACAGGATTTGCTCTTTCAGTGTTTCAAGTACACAGATATTTCTATGGGGGCATAGAAAGCAGCTCATTTTACAAAATAAACTATTTCTTGTTTGCAGGGAATTCATTTAATATAGCAATAATTGTATAGAAAATGCCACATGGAAATTAGTTACTCAATGCAGGGTTTGGCTAGAGGTCACAAACAAAGCAAAAGGGGAAAACATTGATTATGCAACCACGAAGCTATGCTGTGTTGTCAACTCAATTGAGGTATATTTAACTGGAGCAACACAGTACCATATACGGATAGACAAGCTTGCTCTGAATGACAGACACTGCTCCCTCTGGGGCAAAACACCCTACTGCTCAACAAGGCTATGAAGATAAAAGATTCCGGAATTAATTAAAATGAACTTATTGTCCAGACTTTATTGATATTCCTGTAAATAACAGGTGCATGCTAGGAACTAGGATGTAGGGCTACAGGAACCCAAAAGGCCTAAAACATTCCCAGCTCCCTTATCTACTGCTGGGGCTGTCAGTTCCAAGTAGCCAAGAGAATAGTGTCCTCAAACACTATTGCTTTTCTGCACATTTAGTTGGGAAGCAGATGAACCCTTAACTCTTTGCTCCCCACTATAATCTCCTGCACCAGAACATAAAACTGCAACACGTTTTACTTAAAGCTTGAAAAACTTTGGAGATACAGTGTGGATTACAATTCTGTCTCTTTGGAGAGCTGCAATTACCTGTCATTTCCTCACAGGAGTTACACCTGGAAAGCACAACCAGCAACTGATTTAGTAACCCATGTTACTCAGACAGGAGTAAATTCTGCTTATTGCAGAGAGTCCTGAATTCACAGAATGTTAAACTTATGAAGGACTGTCTTCGTGTCTGAGGATCAGATTCTTAAGGTCCAGTCCGCGTAGAAGTTGCTTACATGGTTCTTGGCTCAACTGAGGGACCACAAACGTTGTGTACTATGGAGCCACTCAACATAATCTGAAGAGAATATTTCCTTCAGTGCAGCTGCAAAATACCATAAATAGGCATTCCCTCTGCTTCCTTACAAAGAACAAAATCTCAGACTTGGCTCAGTAAAACGTCTGCTTCACTTGGGGGAGAGAAACCCCTTGATTTCTTTCCTAGAACTATGACTATGTAAAAGAAGCAATTGAAATAAAAAGGCAAATCTAAAGGATGAGTCTACATTTTGCTCACCTTATCTGTCTTCATTTATATCCATAAAAGAGATTACAATGCCAGGATGGAGTAATGTTCACTCAAAGAAAAGTTAATGCACCACAAGGAAGGGGACAGAATAGCATGGAAATCCAAGGGCCGTTGTTACCATTCTCTGTGCTACTTACCCCAGTCACTTTACGGCTTGGAAGCTAAGGAAAGTTTTTTTTCTTTCCTGTGAAGTGGCTATTGACTTGAACAGATTACCTTGTCATGAAAATTGTCCAGGTATATACATTATAGTAATAGGGGACGTACATGCATGGTTCAATCATATGCTGAGCCAATTTATGCCTACTGCAACTGACAAGACTGGAGATTGAGTGCCCATAACCATTCAAAGTATAGTACTGCCTGTTCTTTTTCCCTTATTGTCTCTAAATTGCTACAAAAATTAATCATTCACGTGTTAAAATAACACTACTGTAATGAGTCTGTAATACGCAATCTTTTCCCAGATAAAATTTTCCTTTGTTTTTCAAGAAAGAAAACATATTTATTTATTTTATTTTTCTCTTACTTGAGACAATAGTTGAAAAATGTTAGCATATAAAACATGTCTTACTCTTCATTCTTCATGTGTCAGTCCCATGGACACAATAAGCATAGGCTACAGTATTTTGTGCTGTCTTCCTTTCTATCTGTCTTTGTCTGTAAGTCGGGTTTTCATAGAATGGTTTGGGTTTGAAGGGACCTTTTAAAGAGCACCTAGTCCAATCCCCCTGCCATGGGCAGGGACATCTTTCACTAGATCAAGTTGCTCAAAGCCCTGACCAACCTGGCCTTGAACACCTCCAGGGTTGGAGCATCCACAACTTCTCCGGGCAGCCTGTTCCAGTGCCTCATCACCCTCATCGTAAATAATTTCTTCCTTACGTCCAATCTAAATCTGCTCTCTGTCAGTCTAAAACCACTATCCCTCGTCCTATCACTACACTCCCTGATAAAGAGTCCCTCCCCATCTTTCCTGTAGGCGCCTTTGTACTGGGGACCCCAGCACTGGATGCAGTACTCCAGCTGGGACCTCATGAGAGTGGAACAGAGGGAGAGAGTCACCTCCCTCGACCTACTGGCCATGCTTCTTTGTATGCAGACCAGGATACAATTGGCTTTCTGGGCTGCAAGCACACATTGCCGGCTCATATCTAATTTTCCATCCGTCAGTGTCCCCAGGTCCTTCTCTGCAGGGCTGCTCTCAATCAGTTTATCATCCAGTCTGTACTGATATTGGGAAGTGCCTCAACCCGGAGTAGGACCCTGCACTTGTTCTTGTCGAACTTCATGAGGTTCCTATGGGCCCAACCCTCAAGTATGACAAGGTCCCTCTGGAGAGCATCCTTTCCCTCTAGCATATCAACTGTATCACTCAGCTTGGTGTCATCCACAAACTTGCTGAGGGTGCACTTAATCCCCCTATCTATGCCATTAATTAAGATATTAAACAGTATTGGTTCCAGTACAGACCCTTGAGGGACACCACTCGTTGCTAATCTCCATTTGGACACTGAGCCATTGACTGTAACTCTCTGGATGCAGCCAGCCAATCCCTTATCCATCTAATAGTCCATCCATATCTCTCCGATTTAGAGGCAAGAATGTCATGGGGGATCACATCAGTGGCCTTACAGAAGTCCAGATACATGACCTTGCTAGCTCTTCCCTTGTCCACTGAGGCAGTTACTCTACCATTGAAGATCACGAAATTAGTCATGCACAATTTGCTCTTGGTGAAGCCATATTGGCCATCTCTAATCTGATTTCTGTAAAATGTTGCATACCTTGTTGATGTTTTACTTAAGGATATGATTCCTTCATCTTAGTTCCTAGCATAAACTTCCAGGAAATGTGACTTTCAAGCAGAAGGATGTTCTGGCCACAAAGGTTATGCTGTCCACTTATTCACTGTGCTGGGATTCATTGGTATTACTGCCAGGTTTTCAGCAAGCAATCTACTGTTCTAACACACATCACCTAATCATAATCTTTGATAGACAATGAGGGGTGACTAGCATTTTAGAAATGCTGACAAAGCTACTAAAACGATCTTTTATTTTGGAAATTGAGTCCTTGCACACATTGCATTGAAAAGTTTGTGACATTTTTATGGGACTGTTACTCCAGTCATGCCAGTTACTGGCTAGATTCTGCCTGTGGCTGTGATTTCACTAAACCAGGGTAACAACTCTGAGAATAAATTTCTGTTATAAAACATGAATACAAGTAGCAAAATCCAGACAAAAGCTTTGGACACTATCACCAATAACATGTAAAAATTTTGACAAACCACTGTCCAATGGGAAACTATGACTTAAATTCCTCTAGTTGAGCACTTTCTGCCATCCAAACAAGGAAGAATTTAATCAGTATGAACCATATCGTCTTTCAAACCCATTGGCTTCCTAGCACTTCATTGTCTTACCCAGATAGTTTCGCATCCTGCTTGAAATTACTTTAATGAATAGTGTGTGTCTGGTACCCTCAGTAAGCTGGTTCTGCTGCCATTTTCACTGCTCCTGTTTTTTCTGTCCAGAATAATCACTGCTTGTTCTCAGTTCTGTGCTACTTTTTTCTGTTTTTCAACCTGCTCCAAATACTTGATGCAGGTCTTTATTGCCTCTGATTCACCATCTTTTCATACTTCATGTATGACTGCATAGTTTGCTCGTCTTATTTCTGTATTTATTTCTTTCACTAGCCTCTCCTTATCCTCCAGTGCTATTTCTTTCTCCATGAACATTTCCAGAGACACACACCCTACAACTGTTGACTAACTATATTTAATAACTATAACTACTTAAGCTTTATCTATTTTTGCGTATGCTGTCACATAGTCCTTCTACAACATTGTTGACTGTCATTGTCAGGTAAAATTCAGTTTCACTAATGAATAATTAGCCATAAATAATCAGGCTTTTTCATTGCTGTTCCTGTTTGATGCTTCCATTCAATTATTTATTCCTGAACAAAAGTTTTTTCTGAGAATTAGCCTATGTCTTAATTCCTTCAGCTGTTGTCTTCCCTTCCTCTCTTCTGCCATCATCAGTCATCTCCCAGATGTAAGACAAAGTTAGGGAATAGAAAGGAAAACAAAGAGGGGTGAGGATAGTGTAGTAAAGTGAACAGAGCAGAAAGAAAAGGGAAATGACAGACTGAAGGATATGGGGAGAAAACTGGGGTGGGGGGAGGAACACCATTGGAAGACTGGGGTAAATCAGTGTGAAAAAAAGAGCTGAGCATGAAAGGAGGAAAAAAAGAACAGGAAAGAAAGACTTAGGGAAAACACCATAGCTATAGATAGCATAAAGAGTAGACAATAAGAAAGAACAGACAAAGAGGAGACAGAAAACAAAGGAGATTAATCAAGACCAAAAAAAAGCCCTGGGGAGATGATCTGTATCAGAAATAAGGGGTGTTTTTAACCAAAATTGGAGATGCACAGTATAATGGGGAACGCTACAGACCAGTGTAGAGGGCGTAGGACAATAAACAGAAGAAATATTTTAAAATAAATGAGCACAGAGTGAAAAGAGTACTGCTGTACACTCTAAACAGGAAAGGGGTTATAAATTATGAACATTAATCTGGTGTTTCTCTACAATTTAGAAGGTAAGCAGGATGCTAAAAGGCATTAGCATAAAACTAAGATGTAGTCCGGTGGGGTTTTTTCTACTATATGCTCTTTGATAACTCTATGTGCTACAGTATATTGAATAAGGATACTAAAACTAGCAGAGCTCTACTGTCATCACACAATGATATATGGTAACAGTAAATGTACACTTGGGTATATTGCTCCTGATTGCTTATTTCAGCCTTTTGCCAAGCTGTAGTTTGCCCTATTCCTGCTAAACATTATAAATACTTTTAATGGAAATAGAATACACATCAAAAGATGTGATATTATTGTTTTACGAGGCACTGGTTAGACCTCATGCTTAGTTGGGCTCATTTTGCTACAGAAAGACTATTATTGTATAACATAATGGAGTACATGGGATAAATTCAACTTTTGAGATAATTTCTTATGAGGAATTGCATGTTGGCAGATGCACTGATTTCAAGTGAGGCGCCAATGTGCATCTGAAGGTAGAATATTCTCCAACAAAAAGAAAAGTGCAAAGTAGCCAAATGAAATCCTTTGAAATCATATTGTCAATTTGACAAAATATACTTGGTTCTTATACTGCTTTCAATGCACGGTGTTTGGTTATTGTCATTATGCTCACCTTGCGTAAGGGAAAAAGATAGAGTGACTTGACAGAGGGTACTTATGGAAGTTAGATGCAAAACCAGGAATGATACCATGAATTAATAACATCAGCTTTGTTGAAGTTGATATTAAAATTCTAATTAGCTCCAACTGTCCTGGAGCTTAAACACAGTTTTCTTGTCACTCTGTCTATTAATTTATCAATCTACCCAGGAAAAACAACAGTGGCCTAGCTTTTTTAGGGACAGGTGCTAGCTTCCACTTGTAGCATCCCCTTCGAAGATTGTTTTGAAAGGACAACTAGCCCCTCTAGACACCTTGGCTGTGCTCAGGAAAAGGGATGTCTAGTGCCAATCTCTTTTTCTGGGTGGACATGGCACAACAGTTGGGCTTTGAGCATGGTTATGTAGCTGAGCAATAGGTAACATTTGCTTGTGAGGGCAGTGCATGCCCTTACAGGCATTTCCTAGCTTCTCCTTGGCAAATGCAGCAGGCCAGATGGAACTGTTCCTTGGGCTGCCAGTTGGACCACCCTGGTTTGTACCAAACAGGATTTTAAAAAACCCAAGGGGATGGAAAAAGTCTGAAAATTAGCAACTAAAAATAAACAGGAAATGAAGGCAGAACTGTTTCACATGAAGTGCCATAAGTACATGAAGTAGAATTGTCCAGTTAAAATTATCAAAATGATGAATTTAAGTAAAAACACTGGGAATAGTGAAAATAATGCCAGGGCAGAAGGGAAAGGAAGACTTATATTTAAACAAAAAACCCCTAAACAACCTCAGCTACAATAACTCTACCACTAGAACCACACATGGATATCTTTGATGTGAGGTAAAGGAATGTGTCCAGTAGTACGGGATTTTGAAGGTCTGAAACATTTTAAATTTAACAAGGTTCCTGTAACCTCCTTTGGAATTCCTTATTTGTCGCAGCAGCTATGGTCGGTAGCTTGAAAATTTTCTTCCTTTAAGTAATAGCTTTGAGATATGAAGACTCAGGCGAAGTACATAATGGAAGTTTGTATTCTATCATTTGTACTGCATAAGCATGAGCAACTAGAAAGAAGAAAGTTACTGCATAATAATAACAACAGCAACTTTACCAGTTATCCGGGATCAGTTCTTAAGATTTAATGCAGATTTTTTTTCCAGATGGATATAAGATGCTGTCGGTCTGTGAGGACACGTTATTTTCAATATACATTATTTAACGGAAACATAATGCCAAAGAGAAATAGCACCACCTACAATTTGATAGTACTGTTTAACGCTGGAAAAGTCAGAAAAATCTCTCAAAACATACAAGGCACAATCCTTTACTGGCAAGATAAAACCTATCTACACATGACCTTTTCCTTCTGCAGGTGCTGTTGCTGTAAAGAGCTATGAAACTGCTTTCTGACCATTCCATTTAACACTCACAACAACAAAATGTAATACGGAAAATAAAGTATACACACACATTCTTTACACAAAGAAACATGTATGCTAACGTTGAGTTATTGAGTAAAATACTGCAACATGCAATTCCTTTCGGTATTTCACTCATCTGAGACCTTGAGACACTAAAGGCTGTGTTTTCTAATTTTGGAGTTTTAGACAAATGCGGGCACTGGAGCACTTTTGTTATCTAAACAGTTCCCCAAAAAATTTAAACACAGTGAAGCACAATCAAGCCTTATTAGATAGATTATTAAGTAGGACTTGCTAGGATACTTGAACTGCTAACCAAAACAACATATGCAGCACATGTTTGTGCAGCAGACTGGAAGCCTTGAAAAGTCTTCCTGTTCTGCAAGGTGAATTCCACTGGTAACACTTGGTTCTGGGGAGGGAGGGGGGGCAGGGGAGAGAAACAACAACAACAAAACAACAACAACAACAAAAGATATTCCTTTCCTGCAGGACATGTGGAATGCGAAGCATCCAGGACAGCAAACTGCAGAAGTATCACTTCAGAGTTCTTTGGATTTGGTGAACTTCCCCGACAGTTAAGGCCAGCAACACAGTCAGAATCTAGGTATTTCCATAGCATCTCTAAGTCAGCACTTTTTTAGGCAGCTATCTCTGAAGTGGCACCATTGAAACCATCTCTCAGTGACTGTGCTTGTGTACCAAAGCTCTTAAGTTCGCAGGTAAAACAGCACTAGGTTTGTTTTGTTTTTTTGTGTTTTTTTTTTTTAAGTCCCAGTGCTACAAGTATAATCTGAAAATGATACCATATTTTTCTGGTTCATTCTGCCTTACTAGTAGTAACAATATTTCTATATTTGGAATTTAAAGTGATGAGGAGAAGACAGTAATTCAATACCAGAGAAGCTGGTTAGCATCATAAGATCATCTAAGATGGTGGGTAGAAATTGCATCCTGCTTTATTTGGCAGGCCACCTTCCTTTCTTTTGCTGCTAAAGTGCCATTACACTTTAATATTCTAAAACAATAATGTGTAAGATAGAGCACAAGGCATTTTGTTGTTGTTTCATGGGTATGGTTTTTTGCTTTCCAAAGAAAATAACACAAAAGGGTCTTTACAGAAAGACCTTGGGGCAGATTCTTAGGTAGTAGAAATTATCATAACTGAAATCAACAGAGACGTGACAGTTTCAAACAGCTGATGAGCCTCCTCTTCTTTTTTGTGAGTGGGTGTTGAATGTGGCCAGAAAAGGATCACAGAAAGTCCCATCACAGAATTTCCAAGCCGCAGACACCAAGGACAAAAATCTGCCTCTGCTACAGGTTTTAGCAAAGGCGCTACTGGTTTTAATGAAGCTCAACTATTTTTACTTCTTTAATTGTTAGAGCATGGACACTTCAAAAGCTTAGAATGTTTCAATTTTTGTGTAACATAGAAATTCTCAATCTCTTAGAGAAGTAAGGGGCTATGTTTCCCTTTCCCAGATTTAAAACTTACACTAAGACCTATAAAACCAATAAGCAAATGAATCAACCTATTAATTTAATATTTCCTTTTTTTTCATAACATGCAATCTTTACTCATTTACTTAGAATTATTCATAGGACAAAACCAGGAAATCACCATTCTGAATATTATTTATAGCTCAGAGTTCACACTAGAGTTCAACAAGTCTCAATTGCTACCTACAGGTATTTCATGCAATAACAGAAAGACACATGCATTTTCTGCTTATACAACGCTACTCTAATAAATGTTCCTTCTACAATCTCTATAATTCCATAGTTTCTTTAAAATTTGCTCTAATATTAGTCTATAGACTACTGTAATATGAATTAGATGAAAAAATCAAATGTAGATTGCCACTGTGCAGGGCAACATACAAATACATATAAAACACACAGGGAAAATTAACTTCCAAGAGGCTTAAAACAAAAGACTAGAGATATATTAAACCAACTTAAATACTAAAGGTTCTTAAAATAATTGTATTCAGCTTTATATTTCATTAAGTGTCTCACTCCAGTATCATCACTGTAGTTAGTGAATTTCCAAAAGCTAGGTGATTCAGACACTGTTTTACCCATGCCACCATGTGAAAATAAAATTAACTTTGATGCACACTCTACCAGAAACTCAATATAGGTCCTACAAATATTGTTCTGTAGCAATACCCGTATTTTTTAGTGTCAACTAAAGTTTTTTAGTGAAAACTAATTACCCATTCTCAGTATGAAACATCGATGGAGTTGGCGGTGGAATCATACTTGGGTTGCAGCACTCCTCACCATCTCAGCCAAAATTCACACAGCCAAGGGTGTTGGCTACCTGTAAAACAGTGATATCATCATTTCCAATTGTCTCCTCTCTAAAGCTATGTAAACAAAAATCATAGTATCAACCAACACAGCTCTTTGCAAAGCTGTATTCCCATGAGCAAAGCAAATTCAAGAAATTGCAGCTCCAGAGTATTTTACATGTTTTTAAAATGGAAAACTAAAACTATGAAAAACAAGGAATTTTTATCATTCACTTGGACAGGAATATTTGAGTATTCATGTGCTTCTGACACAGATTGATCCAAGAGAACCTCAGCTCTTTTCCATCAGGTCAATAATAAATATTCCACAATATTTATGAATATGCAGGCTCATAAAGCATTAAACCTATATGACAAAGCATAAGATCTCTCATTTTTTGTTGCTTTATGTTAAAACAGTTATTCAGAGCACTTGATACCAATGAAAAATGCCTGTTTATCACATCTAGTAATTTAATAATATAAACTGCAGTGCTACCGTTCTTTTCTAGTTTGTGGATTGCCATACACGATGACTATATCTTACATGCCAGATGAAGCAATGAAACATTATTCTCATTTAAACACTACAGAAAGCTCCAGCACAGCCTGGCTAAATAATTTACTGAGAAGATCTTAGGTAGTTTGGGAATGCAAGAAAAATTTCCTATTATAAACAGTAACTAGCAATTATGAAGTGCTTTTCATTTTCACAATACTCCTCAAACAAGCAAGTAAGTAATGTGTGCATTGTACAAGTAAGGTCACTGAAATGGACATCTTTCTCTAAGAAAGATTTAACAATAAATGTTTTCTCAAACAAGAATCAGAATATATTCAATGGTTTCTGTTTCAGAGCTATCCAGAACCCATGGCTTCCTCGATTGTTCAAAGTTAAGTGGTATGTGAACTAATTTTATTGTCCTACCAGTGCACAACTGAAAATATTCCATATTAACGTAATGTTAGTAGCATAAGTATAAAAATAAAAATAAGTATGTAAGTAAACAGATATTGTATACGTAGCTAGCTAACAACTTTGCACTCATAAGAAATAAAGGATCAAGGTGTTGTAATGCTGAAGTTCTGGCCCAGGCTAGAAGGATGTACGTAATAAGAGGACGACCAAGAGACAACTGATAAATTTAGGGGAACCTGTTCTAGATCAAGTCACAAGAGAGGGGATCTGAATGAACCTTGATTTCACTAGACACACTTCATTCTTTATTTTATCATTAATTGTTTTTTTTTTTCTATTTTTCAGTGCCTAGACCAATTTTCCTTTTATTCATAACTTTTTATTTTCTTCAAATAGAAGGATCTTTACTTGGTTCTACCCATCAAGGGGTGAATTGCTGCCTACTTTGAGAAAGGATGTAAAAAATCAAGATTAACCCATTTAAATGTTACATTTTTTCCAAACTCCATCTCATGCTAATGAATGTAGGTAGGTGGATCTCAAGATATAGTGTGGAATCCTATTTGAAAAATCTCTAAATTAAGGATCAGTAAGAAAGAAACGAAGCACAGGACTTTCCCCATCAAGTCCTTTTTTGAGAAGTGTCCTATTTGTGTCCCATATGACTCCCTCCCTGTAGGAAACCAGGAAGATAAATAACTCATAATTACTATGCTACTTGCTCGAAATTGCATTTTTAACATAATGTTAAAAATTATTACTAAAACTTTTAAAAACTATTTCCTACCCCAAAATACTGGAAACTTTACAGTTATTACCTGTCCCCTCAGTTCTGTCAAAACACTTTTAATTCTGCAGACTTCCAGACTAGTTCATTGATTTCGTGGTACGACAGCACTCTCAGGGAACATACAGCTGTCACTTAAAAGTGCTTCCCAAAGTTTTGTCTGTACAGATTACCTACTCCTGAGACATACCAGCGCCCTTGATGTTAAAAGTTCAAACCCTTCGGAAAGCCATGCTTGGTGGAGCGATACACAAGCCTCCCAGAAGAACTGAACATTCGGTGTGAGGTTATATAAAAAAAACCATAGGTCCAGAGAGAACAGCTCACACAGTCCCTCTGCTCCTTCAAGCTGCCAGAGGCACAAGATTCGAATGTCTTCAGGGCCTTCCTCCATTACGTATATTCAGATAGGTTTATCATGAACAGTTCCCCTGAAAGTACAGGGCTAGCATCTCAGACTTTATATTAGAAAAAAATGACTGCTGGAACAAAGTATTCCCTCGTGAACAACCAACTGACCCCTGAGTTTCCCAAAACATTGAATGGCAGGAGAAACTCTTTTGACTCCCACCCATACTTGACTGATTTGCCAGCAAAATTCAACAACTAGTCCACGATACACACAATGACCTGCAAACAATGTATCTCCACATTAAAAATCATTAAATATCATTATTCCAGTGGGTGGGTCTGAAAAATTGATCCAGATTACTGTCCTTTATGGAAGTCAACACTTAATCCATTGATAGCAGTATCATATCTGAGTGGTGATCTATACCTACTTATCTTGTCCCAGACATAGAAAGTGGTGCGTACATTTGTACCACCCCCGGAACTCTAGGATTTATGTTTTAAATAATCATTTAGGCCCTACTCTAAAAAATTATATGGGGAATAGGAAAGGTTAAAATACTGGAATCGTGACCACTTTAAATCATGTTTTTGCCAGAATCAGAACCGAACCTCTGCAGTAGGGGTTAAGTGCAGTCTGTTTACCTCATTCAAACAACATCTAGTCTGCAGTGACCATTCCTTGGGAAATTAGGGATTCCCTCACATCTGTAACAAATTACGTGGAGCAGTACAGCTCATCCTTAAAGTTCATTTGATAGTGATTGTAATACATGCCTTAAGGATAGGATGGAGCGCTTAACTCAATCACTTGATTATACACAGAATTTCAAATACTGTAGAAGCCAGACTGCATATAAAAGTTCTGGAATTGAGGACAACTCACCTGGAGATCAGGGCTGTTATTGTTCATATCTCACCACAGGCAGACCACATTCATACAGAGAATACTACTACCTAATGGGGAAACACACAACAGACTAGAAGAAGTTTTCTATTAGAGCTGCCCAGGAACAGATGGTTCCAGCATCCGATATTCTGCCTCCTTATCCTGGGTTATTTATTTATTTTTTAAAATATAGTCTGGCCTTAAGTTCAGTCAAAGTTCATCTGGCATCCACATCAGTACATATCTTTATCCAAGGATCGTCTTTGTTCATACATCTCACAGTCAAATGAAAGAAATGATTCACACATTGCCACCTGCGCGTGAACCTACCACCTACTTCAATATATTTCTCACCAAAGTTAATGGACTCTTCACCTGAAAGTTTAGAAGAACGTACACGGTCCAATCTGTCTTTGAAAGTCACATTCCTGGCAGAACCAGGCAGTCCCAAAACCTGACAGACCGATAGTGCTCCATGTGGATAAAGTAGCTTTATGACCACATCCTAAACTCCTAGCCAAACCGGTGTCTACATTCCATTTTAATTATAGTGAAATTGAGCACTGCTTTTTAGTCAAAGGATGTTGCCTGTTGTAAATAATTTAAGATACACATGCTTGAAATTTGCTGTGCATCACGGGAGCGTGAGGGAGGGCGAGCAGGCCAAACTCAGTCACTTCAACGATGGGTTCCCAAAAAACAGCCCCTGTAAGAACTAGCTGTTTACAAAATCACCTGCTGCTTCCAACTTTTTCTTTGCATGACTGGCACTCAGACTAGAGCTTTAATCCTCTCCAGACTGATCTCATTCGGTCAGGATTTAGGCTGCTAACACAATGCTCCCAATGCCCCTTCAGGGAAGCAAGACAGAAAAAGCTCCTAAGGGTAGAGTTTGTAACTACAGGTCAGTGCAGACTAAATGGATGCTTCCAAAAGATGGCACGAGGTATGCGTTACACCCAGCACAGAGAAGACAGCCCAGAAGTGCACACGAGCCTGCAGAAGCATACGTGATGCCAGAGATGTGAGGCAGCTTTCGGCACCATTCCGAAGTCATTTAATACAGGCCAAACGGACTGATTTTGAGCATGCTGCTAGCACGCGTCTGAGAATGATTTTTAGGTACGCTGGGAGTTTCCTCCATATGCCAGGGCACTTGGTAGTTCTGAGAATGATGTGTGGAGGAGCGTATATATTTGAGATGAACTCCCGACTTTCTGAAAGGTAAATTATGCTACTGAATTAGATACAGCTTTCTGAAAGCTACATTACACAGATGGATTAGACACGTGCTGTTCTAGGAAAATATATGACAATGGTTGCTGACTCCATCGTTATTTTCCACCTGTGGGAGAAAGGTTTTTCTACTGTTTGCAAAGTAGCCTTGTATAGCACAGTTAATACAGCATATATGCTCTATATGCAGCAATGTTGTACATGGTGCCTTAGCAAATATTATATGAAAGCTGCTATGAAGAATTTCCCAAAGCTCCCATATCAAATATGAACTGACTCACACTGATTTATGTAACAGCGAAATGCACATGCACTGCATCAACACAGAGAAAGCCCGCGGAATCCTATCTGACATCCCAGCCATGGAGCGGCTCAGAGCAGAGCTTCCTCACTGCCAGGCTACAATTTCCATCCCCTCACTTAGCAGGCAACAAAGAATTCTAGGCACAAATATTTAGGCCCATTATTTAGTTCTGACATGCACCACATCACTTATTCAGAAAGACCTTTACTCCTTTGGTAACTATTACAAGCATTTCAGAGTTTCCTCAACGGCATCTTATACATATTGTTCCTACAGCAAGGTAAGGATGCTTCAAACACCGCAGCAAGGGACAGCATACGCGCGGCTGGTAAACTGCAGTAGGCAGTGGGATGGATGACTACAGTCCCTGGTAAGAAAGAACGATTTTCCCACAGCAGCTTCCTTTGTCTCTTTGTGACACGCATAAATAGAGACACGCTGTTGAGGTGAATTACGGCAGGTAGTGAAAGTACGCAGACCGTAGGCAAGAGGGCCTCCTGAGCCTTCATTCCCTCACAAAATGGTTCGCTTTATCTGCCTTCTAGTTAGCCCAGCCTACGTTGCAAAATTGAACACGCGTAATTGAAGGTTTGTGTTAGCAGCTGACGCGATGTGCTAAAATAATCTGTAGTTCATATTCCCTGATGGGCCAATCAAGTGGAGTTAACATCAGCCCAATACTGCTTTTGTACCCAGACGGGACTCAGGTTTTTTTGAAGTCATGTTTAGAGAGTAGAGGCATTAGTTTACAGTCCCAAATGGTCCAGGTGGCTTCAGCTGGTTTAGAGGATTTCTAAGAGCCATGGGGAACTCTGTGGTAAAGACATACCCTAAAAACCTGTCTGTGACTGTCTGGGCACCTATTTTCCCATAAAAAATATCCTAACAAGTCCTGTTCATTCATGTTATACCAGCTTTCACACCTCGTATTTGTGGTATGCAAAGACAAGCAACATGTTATTCTCAACCCCGTGAAGTGATGTGGGCTATAGTATATGGTGGATAGAACCAACCAGAAATGTTCTGACCAAACTGAAAAATTCTGTTACATCACAAACAGAAATATAAGCAAAAATATAATGGTTTTATAAACTTCTGACTAACCACAAGATGCTTTAATGAAACCACTCCAGCAGTTTTCCTTCTTCATTACCAGAGGAGCTGCTACGGCAAATGGACTTGCAGAGTTCACAGCTGTGGGGAACTCCTGCCATAAAGACTGTCCCGGAGTCAGGGTTTCCTGATATTCCAGTTCTCCGCCTTGAAGCCACAGGAACCCTAGCCCCAGTGATGCAGCAGAGAGCCAGAAAAAACTCTCAACTTCATTTCTAATGGGACTCTCAGGACAGTTGGGCTTTCACCCAATAAAAGCCAGAAGCACAGAAGCTCAGACTGCCAAACCTTGAGATTCCTGCCCAAGTCCTCATTCCAAATTTCCAGATTCCTGAGTCTCTGTCCATCTAGCTGAGAGAAAACAAGGAGATGGGACCCTTTAAGTTTCAGGCGCCACAGCTGAGGCAGAAGCCTCAGAGTTTGGACTCTCAAGCTCAGTTTTGTTTCAAAGTAATTTAAATGAACTATCTGACTACTTCACAAAGATTTTTCTACTTTCCTTTCTAAATGAAACATAAAAAATTCAAAATTAAAGGCTTTTTTTCAGAATTGAATCTGGAAATGGAACTCTTAATTTTGAGCATCTACAGTGGAGAACCCATGACTGAGTATTCCTCCCTGGTCTATGACATAGAGTGATCCCAACAAGAACACAGAATCATGGAATATCTCAAGTTGGAAGGGACCCATAAGGATCATTGAGTTCAACTCCCTGCTCCTCGCAGGACTACCTAAAACTAAGAAATAAAGTAGAATCATTGGGTTCGCAACACATCCCACAGTTTAGGAAGAGTGCTCGAAATAACATGCATAACGCTACAATGGACTCAGTGAAAAGTGTAGTGGTGATGAGATATGGAGAGATTCCACCCTCATTTCATCTGACAATGAAGTGGTTCTTAAAAAAACAAGCAAGACAAAAGTGTGTTTGAGAAGATCCACTCAAACACCAGCTAAAACAAAAGCAGAGCCACTCTCCAAGAGCTGAAGTCCACCTGCTTCACCTAGTGAAGTGTCCCTGATACAGAGGGGTGTTCTTCCTGTATTAGAATCTTAAATACCAGAATTTCTCAGATGCAGACCAAGGTGAGCGTTGATTTATCTTCTAGCTTGCTCCAACACTGCAACACCAGTATGGAAGGATGGAATTTAGCCCTGATATCACTGCTGGGAAGGCACATCTCATACTGCCTGGACTTAGCTGCAAAAGTGAGGTGATCACCTATGAAGTTGTCCTGTGACTCTCAAGAATATGTAAAGGTGTTCCATCAGACAACATCTGTTGGGAGTTTAGGAATAATTCTATGGCTCTCTTTGCTTCCACCAAACCTGATGTCCTCAGATCACTTTGCCCAGCTTCTGCTCCTATCTGCAAGCTCATATGATAACTATATTTCCCAAAACTGACATTAGCTGCTACACGTAACTACACATTTCCTCTTCTGTTCAGACTACTGAGGAATTCAGTAACTTTAAACCTTAAAGCAGATTTCTTGGTGCAATCAAATTCCCTTGCAAAAAATGTACAACTGTCTGAGAACAACCATAAAATAATCTGAGAAATCATAAGTTCAAGTGCATGCCACAATCAGCCTCACGCTCTTTGAAGGGTATTCTGATACACAAATATCAATTCACACGAGTATTAATTCACACAACACAGGTACCATGACGTATCATGGTATAATACAGATAAGGAAGGTAATGGCATACATTAGCACAGTCTGCTTATCTCCTAGGCAAAACTAGAAGAAAATCTAGCTATATTCAAACACCGTAGCAGCAATAGCTTCCTTTTTTAAAACTTTCTAACCCTTTCACACATAACTGCATTGTAACCCAAAGATTCACATCCACATCCTACATACTCTGAACAAATTACAGAATTTATTCAGCTCACTTACAGCATTACCATGTTTAATCATTTCTAGTAATAAGCTTCATCTGACAGAATCCAGGTTCCCTTAAAAAACTGGTGTGTTTATTAACCATATTTCCTACGTGTATGTTTTTACTTTGTAAGTATTCCCTTATCTCTGTTTATCAGAGGCTGGAAGTCACCTGAAGTGGACACTCTGAACTGACGTATACTAATACTGACCTTAACTTCGCATTATTAAAAAGATTTATAAATAAAATCCTGTATCGACCAGCTTGGAAAAAAAAAAAAAAACCAACTTTGCTAAAGAAGCCATCATGTACTTTTAAAGAGTGGAAAGGAACATAAGATTAAATCAGGTCTTCTTGCACAAAACCCCAAGAATCAGCAATTTCTATTCAGAGGTTTTAAAGAACATTCAACCTTCTTCAAGTCTTGCTTACACATCTTTATATCACTCTATCACTACGGAGCTTGAAGTTTGAGCACTTTATATTATACAAGGTCAACAGTACATTCCACAGAATTTCTGGGAAATGTCTCCATCATAGATCTGTGTAAAATTTCTATGTAGAAACCGACCTTCACAAACTGTCAGCTCTTTCTTAGTTTGGCAACTCGATCTATATCCCATTTCGGGAAATCATTCTCTATGTAATTAATACACCTCAAACTCACCTCCTCGGAGAACTAGTACAGGTATACATAGAAACAGATATTTATGCAGGCAGCACTTGAAGGAGGAAGAAAGGTTGTTTACTAATAGCTGTATTACTTTGATCATATAGATTTATATTCCTCGCTTCCGCTCTCCTTCAGTGAGACAGGAACTGTGAGGACCAGGCCACAACTGCTCAACAGAAATTTTCACTGAACATTTGTTTTTTCAAGAGGGTATCTGCCCACCGTCACTTCTTTCCACTGAGTTCCCGTTTCCCACTCCAGTAAGGGAGATACAGGGCAGAAGTACGCAATCTGCGTGAAAAGCACGAGCACCTGCCCACACAGGGAGAGAGACATATAGACCTCCAGCTGTGTCCTTTTGCCACTCCCATTCTGCCAGTGTAACCCTCTGTAAGGAGTCTGCTTGGGAATAAAAGTGACTTTATTCTCATACTATTATCCTGCTTTATACCAGAATCACTTTTATTTCAGAATAATCTATGTAATAAACCAGAGTAATAAAAATGGCACAGCTGTTGTAGTCTAACTACGTTGCTACAGTTCTGCCAGTCAGGTTGCTCATGGAACAAGTTCACGTATTGCAAAGCAGTACTTTTTTTTTCTAAAACTACAAAGCAAGAACACTGTATCACCAGTGCTGTTGATGTCCTACAAGCGCCACCCTTATTTCACTCATCAACAGGAGTGCCGGGGCCCATGCTGTACCAGAGGCCTCCCTCATTTGGGCTGACATAGCTCAACCCTCGGTTGGGAACATTTTCAGCCAAATGAGAGTCAGCGGTAAGACAAGTGGTGGTCATGAGTTTAGGAACCACCAGCCTTCAAGAAATGCGCTTAGAGGGATAGGAAACAGTTCTTATGTCTACTCGATGATTTATCTGATGTACCATTTGTCCATGCCAAATTCCTATTTAGTTCAGTGCGGACTGTTTAAGGATAAGAGTTCAAAAGTGAATCTGAAGACTTACTTTCTTTGGTTAAAAATACACGTGAGGAGAAAAGTTACGGGCCCTAGGTTAAAAATACATGTGAGAAGAACAGTAACAGGCCCTAGCTGCTTCAACACAACGCTACTGCGCGTCAGGAACTCCACGCAATACTACTTCTCTGTTCTCTATCTGGAGGGGGCTCTTTGGGGGAAAGCCCTTTTTTCCTCTGTTTAAGGGATCAGCAGCAAGCCCCTGGTAAACAGACCTCGGGGCTCTCTTTATCCAGCTGCCCTTCACCACCTGATCTGCGGCTGTAGCTGCACCCGCTCTGCAGCCGCCTCTGAGGACTTCCACTCGTTCCTCTCCCCCATGGGAAGAAGCGAACACCTCCTGGATATGATTTAGTCCCCTCTTCCCACCTGTGGGGCTCTGTACCGCCTCCTCCCCAGGGACCTCAGCCTCTCCCCAGGGCTCACGTCTTGCTCCTTCCCAAATTCACTTCACCCCTGCTCACACTGGGTCCCCCTTACCCTTTCTGGCTGGCTCCTGCTCTCCCAGGTGCTTTCTGGCCACCGAGAGTGCCGGATATTGGCTTCGTCCCACTCTCCCCACACGCAGCTCTCCCCTTCTCAGCACACCAGGAGGGCACTGCCCCCCTCTACACCCCACTACCTCCCGCCATTACCAATGGCCGCCACGTCAACCCACCACCAGTGACCAACCGGTTGTACTTTGAACCCGCGCAGCAAGGTCAGGAGGAAGGTGTGAGCGTTGCTGCACTGACGGACACCGAGGACTCAGCCCGCCGCACCTTCGGTGGAAGCAACCACGCTGGAGCCCCCCCTAAAAAGCCACCGGGGGCTGACGGCGCCTCCCACCGCTCTGCCCTGCGGCCGTCGATGCCTGCCCCGCGCGTCTGGAACCTTCCCTGGCACGGGGGCACGAGTCCCGGGGCGGGGGGGNCAAGGGGACCCTGCCGCCTCAGCCCTCAGGGGAACGGGACCCACCTACAGCGCTTCGCCTTCCGCCGGGCACCGACGCGCGGCTCCACCGGTTCCCGCCGAGACAGGGACCGGCCGGGAGTGGGAAGGTGCCCGCCCCCTCCCGCCGGCCCTCAGGGAGCCCCGGCTCCCGTTTTACCGGGGGGAGGGAAGGGGAGACGACAACAGGGGACGGGACACAGGGGGCGACCCCCGCGCGGCCGCC